>JANBPO010000671.1:1126-368894 GCA_024336825.1 Amorphophallus titanum | reverse complement strand
CTCCCACTCGCCCCTCCAATCTCACCCCCCTTATCTTCTTCCTTTCATCGATGAGGACCAAGACCCAAGCTCGCCGGCCACCGCCGTCGATCGGGGAAGATGACCCGCCGTCGTCACCTATGGAGGAGGGAGTGCCGTCCACATCGTCCGCCATCGTGGAGGAGGAGGCGGCGGCCGTGCCGCCCACCGTCACAGAGGAGGTAGCCGTGGAGGAGGGTGCCGAGGAGATGCCACCGGAGGAGCCCACCGACGAGCCGGTGGTGACGGGGAGAGTTGCACTGGACCGCGAGGTAGGGTTCAAACCACCCCCCATCGTCATTTTTCGATCATGCATGCTTAGTTTTGCTAGGGGGATGGGTTTTTTGAATGCTAGGGGGCCGGTTTGGGGGCCTACGGAGGGCTCCCATCCGTGGGAGGGCCGTCATCATCATCAGGGAAGATGATGGTTGTGTGGTCCTCGATCGCCTGCATGACAATGAACATGCCGCCTACATAAGGCCGCACAAACCTCCTGTGGCCTAGGAATGGCCGCACCAACTGTAATAACCAACGTAGGAAAGGCGGTCAATAGGTTGCCACACAGAGAACATGCGGCCTACATAAGGACGTACAAACCACCTGCAGCCCCGGAGTGGCCACACCAACTTCAATAACCGACGTACAAAAGGTGGCCGCTAGAGTGCCGCACAAAGTACATGCGGCCTACATTAGGCTGCACAAATGACCTACGGCCCCGGATTCAACGCACCAACCTCAATAGCATGGGGATCACGAGAGGCCTAACTCTGGCCGCACGTGATGATGTGTGGTCCTATGAGGACCGCCCATCTTGCAAAAAAATAATTTTTTTTGTTCTCTTCCTTTATTTTGTGAATGCTTGAATTAATTTATTAATGCCTAAAAATAGATGAATAATGCAGGGAAAGTGCGAGACCCACATCTCATTGCTGCAAGTCCATGCAGTGTATTTGGCACTGCCGGACTTTCAGCGGGAGTGGTTGACCGCCATGGGGTTCACCCCGTTTCTGAGTATTGAGGTGTGTCGATTTGACACACCTCTGCTCTATGCTCTGCACGACCACTGGGATCTAGTGAGTCAGACCTTCCTCTTCCCGTGGGGGCATATGGTCCCCATGCTGGAGGATATGGCCAGGCTCACTGATCTTCGAGTGCACAGGCTGCCGATTAGTAGGACCACCTATCCTGACTACCGGGAGATGGCTTGGGAGCTGCTGGGCCTAGAGCTGTGGCACCCCGAGAGGCAGTCGACCCTCCTTCCTCGGGTGAGTCTACAGGATAGCCTGGGGCTACGGTGAGCAGGAATAGCGGTCGTGGAGCAGCCGGAGAAGCACATGCAGCGTTTAGTGGACCTGGCCGGACCGAGGGTAGATGCGTAGCCGGGAGAAGAGGCCGTTCGGGTGCTGCGATGTTTTTTGATGCTGATGTTTGGACGACTCCTCTTCTCCACACGGGCGGATGCGATGAGCTGTCGTTGCTTCCCTTCCTCGAGGAGGTCGACCACGTGGGCGACTACGCGTGGGAAGCGACAGTCCTCGCCTTCTTGTTCGACACACTGAGTTCGACGGCCCGTCAGACCATGCTCAGGGGCTTCTCCCCCTTACTCTAGGTACGACTCTTACCCTAGTTTTGATCATGCGACTTCTTTATGCTTCCTAAATGCTAACGCGATGCTATGATGCAGGTTTGGACATATGTGTACTTATGGGCACTAGGCAGAGGGGAGGAGGCCCGTCCTGGGCTCCTCCCGATAGCACGGAGGTGGGTAGCACCTCGAGAGATTGCATCCCTGAGGCGACAGGTCAGGGAGTTGCAAGATGATATTGATGCTCTGCCATACGCCTTGATATGACCCTAAACTCACACTCCCTAATTAAATGCATTCCTATATGATTATGATGCTGATGCAGTTTCTCATTTTTTTAGGTGTAGTGGACGCTTTACAGGGAGGAGGCCCAGGCGGACCAGCCATGGGTGGTTGGGGCCCTCGCCTTCGCAGGACGAGATGTGTGGCTCCATTGAGTGAATGTGGTGGAGCCACTACATTTTAGATTAGTGATGAGGACCATCGGGGTCCACCAGCCCACGATGGAGTTCCCAGCGCTAGAGAGGGTGGGGGAGTGAGTTACGAGGACAATGAGGGCCCTGTCCGTAGCTTTTGATTGGATGTCGAGGAATGCCATGCAGGTTGCCGAATGGATAGCACTCGGGCGAGTGGTGACCATCTGGGCCGAGAGCGATGTGACGTACTATACCGCATACGCGTGACACTATTCAACAGCGATAGGGCAACAGCAACAGAACGGGGATAACTGGGGACAGAGAGACTGGCTCCAGCGAGGCGGGAGATCCACTCCCTGACTAGATTACATGACTTATGTGCCATGAAAGGTATTTATGTGGGGGCATGAGAGTCCGATTACAAGTGATTGCAAACCACGGGACAATTCCGTCATTTATGACGGTCCCCGGGTCATTGTATTATTGTATGGGTAGCTCTGTATCCATACATAGTGTCCGTCGGAGTACCTGTGACTCAGCAGGATGTCACCCGAGGGGCTTCACAATATCTTCCCGTCATACGACAATGTCGAGGTTGAGACAGTAGGGGCTCCGTAGGCACCGTTGTGCTAGAGCAATTGGGCATCACTAAGGCTAAGGCGATCGAATGACGTAGGCATCACTTGTCACTGGGGCGACCGGCCGTTGTTGGGACTGGAGCGGTTGGATGGCGTGAGTATCGCCATGACTGGAGCCACCAAAAGTTGTTGAGCTCGGAATTGTCGGGTGTCGTGGGCCCCGGTGGGATTGGGTTGTCGAGTGATCGAGCGTCATGAATCCCGATGTGATTGGAGTAGCTAGAAGTAGGGCGCCAAGGGCACTGCTGTGACTGAGGCAGCTGAGTAGTCAGGCACAACAGGCCCCGATGTGGCTGGCAGTCAGGTGTCGGGGGCACCATTATGACTGAGTTGTTAAGTGATCGGGTGCCGGGGGCACCGTTGTGACTGAAGTGGCTGGCAGTCGGGTGCCGAGAGCACCGTTGTGGCTGAGCTGGTTGGCAGTCAAGTGCCTGAGGCACCGTTGTGACTGAGCTGTTGAGTGATCGGGTGCCGCGGGCCCCGATGTGACCAGAGTGGTTGACAGTCAGGTGCCGGGGGCGCCGTTGTGACTGAGTAGATGGGCGCCGCTGGACCTTGATGGTCGTGCTAGGGGCCCATTGATAGAGGTAGGGGCCTGGCACTTCATCTTGCACCGGGACTTGTGAAGTATGCCCATTGTCTGGGTAACAGTACTGATGGCACGCTTATTGAGGTGATCTGAAAGTGGCACACGATCATTGAGGCAGGAAACCAGGCTGGGTTCCTCGATTGAGCCATATCTGATGGTGCGCGACCGTTTGGACAGAGACTGGGCAGGGCGCTCTCATCAAGCAATGGTTGCATCGTGCAGAGATCGGGCAGGGTGCCTCAATCGAGCAACATTTGAGGGCCATGCATGATTATCGAGGTAGGGACTGGACAGGCCGCCTCTATGAAGCAGCATCAGAGGTCATGCGCAAACGTCGAGGCAGGACTGTGGACGTGTAAAATTACACGTCCGCGTGTCCCGACCAATCCAGCATCAATAAACAACTTCAACTGAAGAGATTGCGGAGAACACGTCCCGTCTGGACCCTCCGAACAAACAACACACTACCGTGAATCCGTCTCTGGAGTCATGATAGCGAAGAGAAACCAACCTCCGGGAAGCCCACAATGCATGGGCCCCGAAGAAAATCAAACAGACCGCAATGCATGCTCGTAACGGGCTTGAGCGCGTCCCAACGACACTCCTTGCAGCCCTCAACGGCACACCCCCAGGGTCCTTGCCCGGCACATCTTCCCGCGATGTGGCTTCGCCGGCACACCCCGCCTGGCAAGCCTTCAGCGGCACACCCCTAGCCACCCACTCCAGTGGCATGCTTTTAGTGCCTCTCCAATGGCACGCTGCCCAGCTTCCCAGCGACACTCCCCGATCAGCAGTACACTTCCCTGGCCAAGCCCTCAGTAGTACACCCGCCCTGAAGCTTCACTGGCCTGGCTCCTTCGCCGACACACCCTGTCGCCCCCCTTTTCAGCGGCACTCTGGTGGAGGGCCTTTCCTCGACACACCCGAGGGCGTCCCCATCGGCACACCAGTGCCATAACCTTTAGCGACACACTCCCGGGTGCTTCAACGGCACACCCCCCCCCCCCCCGGTGGCCCTCCAGCGACACGCCCTCACGGCCCTTCAACGGCACGCTGGTTGTTCCCTCAACGGCACGCCAAGGCGCTCCCTTCACCGGCACTTCTGGCAAACCAAATCTCACGCCATCTCCCTACAGATTCTCAGCGCGCAGCAACTTAGCTGAGGTGTGGCCCGAAGAGGAGGGCACGTGAGCTACGCCCTGCTGACAAAGACAAGGGGAAGTCAAATCCCCATCAATGCAGACTGCTCCCGCCTACAACGTTGGCGTTCGAAGCTTCCCACCGTGTGAGGTATAAAACCCCCCATGCTTCTCTGGCGAAGAGAGAGGGACACACGCAGGCACAGGGAACCCACCTACCAGACCCACCTCTGGAAGAAGGGAAGAAGAAGAAGAAGAGAAGGAGAAGAAGGGAGAGCGCCGCCGCGGGGCTCCCCTCCGACGACCACCACCAGAGAGAGAGTAAGAGAGAGGGAGAGAGGGAGTGACAGTATGTAACGTGGGAGAGGGAAGAGCATGGAGCCACAGGCCCCTGCTCAACCTTGACTCCCCATTCTTTTCTTTCCTTCTTCCTTCTTCCCCATTCCCATCGCTTGTATCCTCCATCCCGATGCTTTGCAATGTACGTGGCCGGTTGTGGCCTTTAGTTTCCATGAATGAAAAACTCCTTTTGGGATCCTTCACTGTCTCCGTTTGTTTAGGGTTCTTGCGTGGGTTTGATCATGCGTTGCCTTCCCCCCTGGGGTGTTTGAGTCTCCCTACAGGGCCATGGACCTCCACTCACATCCCCCTTGCATCCCTGGATGCCCACATCCAATAGCCTCCTTGGCCTCTTTTCTTCCCCCAGTCAAGCACCACCACCGAACTTCTTCCCCTCCCCAGTTCCAGTCCATCCAACTAACCCTTGGCCTTCACTCCCTTGAGCTGCCCTCAACCAGATGCACCTCTGCCCCTTTGGCCAACAACCCACAACCCCCCTTTTCCTGGCTGATACACTCAACCCGCCAGCACCTTCACCGGCACAGCCTCTTCAGGGGTACGTCTTTGCCTAGTACACCCTCCATAGCCCTCCAATGGCATGCCCTTGGCTCACCCGTTCACCAGTACAGCCCCCTCGAAGCCTTCCCCAGTCCGCCCTTCCCTGGCAAAACTCCTGCTCGGTGCACGCTCAGCACCCAGCTCCCCCTTTACCGGTACACACCCAGCTTCCCCTTCACCGGCACACCCTCAGCTAATCCCTCTCTACCGGTGCACCCCATGCCTCACTCAGTGGTACAGCTCTTTGGCCAGACCCTTCACTGGTGCAGCTTGGCTCCCTCCAGCCTGCCTTGCCCGGTACACCTTTAAGCCCCCTTGCCAACACATTAAACCCTACCTTTCACCCTGTGCCTCACCCTTAGCATTTGCAGCCAGTCCCTACCCTTTATCTTTAACACTTGTGGCCAGCCTCAGAGTTGTCTCCCACTCGCCACTCCCTTCACATTTTCTGAGGTTTTCGTTAAAGGTGATGTCATCTTCGGAAGCCCACCTCTAATTGTCGGGTTCTGTCACTCCATGTGGGCACATTCCCCGTATCTCCCTTACGCCCGGGTCAAGGGGAGATGCTGTCGAAGTTTTGTCAGAAATAATAACATGTTAAGAGACCAAGGGAGCAACAAACAAATGAATTAATTAACAATAAAATACTTTAACCAAGGTGAAAGAAATAGGGGCAACATGAAGAGAACCGGACTGAATAATGGCTGAATACCTTGAACACTCGTACTATAAGGAGGAAGGAGCATAGAGTGGTTAAGAGACAGGGAGAGGGAACCCTCATGAACCACATAGAAAATCAATCAAAAATGAGAAGAAGAAAAGAAGAAAAGAAAGGCCTTAAGGAAGTGGAGGAGGAGTGGGCCCCTCATAGCCCTTGTCATTCGCCAGTACACCCACCAACAGCATCTTCCCCGACACGTCCTCTAGCAAAACCTCTTCCCTGGCACACTTTCAGCCATGCCTTGGCCGGCACACCTTCCTTCGCCGGTGCACTCCCCAACACCTTCTTTGGCCACCCCTCGCTGGCACGGCTAGCCCTTCTTCAGCGGTACACTCCTTCTCTGGTGCACCTTCAGCTTCCCAGCCCGACACACCCCTTGGAACCTAGGCTGATATATTTAAGCCCCCACCTTTGTTGGTATACCCTGCCCCGAGGCTTCCCCGGCACACTCCAGCCCTCCTTGGCCGGCACACTTCAAACGTCCTTTGGCCTGCTCTGCCAGTGCGCTCTGCCCCTCCAGTGGTACACCCACCCAATGAACCTGTCCTTCACAACCTCTACCCATGCACAGCCCAAACTAACACCGACTCGGCCTGTAGCTACCCGGACCTTGTCAGCACCTGCATGGACTTCATCCCACGTGCACTGACTTTAGCTCCCAGCCTGCACGCATGCATGGACCCTACACGGACTTGACTCCTGGCTACATGGACCTTAAGCTCCTAGCTCGCACATACTTTGCTCCTGGCCTGCACACATGGATGGACTTCGCCCACACCTTGCACGGACTTCACCTGCACATATGCATGGGTTCAGCCTACGCTTGCACCGACTTCACTCCCAGACTGCATGGACCCCATCCAACCTGCACGGACATTGCTCCACCCGCACTGACCTTAGCCCAAGCGCACTGACCTTAGTCTGCATGTACACTAACCTTAGCCTATGTGCACTGACTTTAGTCTGCATGTGCACTGACCTTAGTTTGCATGTGCACCGACCTTAGCCCATGTGCACCGACCTTAGTCTGCATGTGCATTGACCTTAGTCTGCATGTGCACTGACCTTAGCCCATGTGCATTGACCTTAGTCTGCATGTGCACTGACTTTAGCCCATGTACACTGACTTGGCCTACATGTGCACTGACCTTAGTCTGCATGTGCACTGACTTTAACCCATGTACACTGACTTTGCCTGCATGTGCACTGACCTTAGCCCATGTACACTGACTTTGCCTGCATGCACACGGGCCATGCATGGACTTACTCCCAGTTGCGTGGACTTCATCCCAGCCTTGCACGGACTTCATCCCTGCACGAACACTGTTGTAGTTGTATTTTGACACTTCATGTGCCTTTACTGCTGTGTTGTACATGTTGATTTGCTGGTGCTCTGACCATTTTTTGTGCACCCTATCTTGCTGCTATGGCACGCTTTGGTAGAGATGGGCGAGTCCCGAGGCATATGGCTCGGGAGGAGGATCACTGGGTGCGGCGGACTGAGCGACATATGCCCCCTCTGGGCATGCTACTGATCACTATGGCTGGTGTAGAGTAGCTAGATCGGGGCCATATGGCAGTGGCTGAGGGTCCGATTGGTGAGAGAGCAGCTGGAGCCAGGGCCATGGAGGTGGCTAGGATTCTGGAGGCAAATGGTTTGTACAGCTATGACCCGAGCGGAGGCTATTCGTTGGAGTTCCCTCTGGATCGTCACCTATTTGAGTTCATCTGAAGCTGATGCGGGACGACTATGGGACTCGACTCGAGGCTGGGGACTCTAAGTGATGACGTGACTCTTTGGATGATGCGAGCAGCAATGACACACAAGACTCGACACCCTAGGGTTCCTAAAGAGGTGAATGTGCCCCCAAATAGAAGTACTCACTCACAGTCGTCCCTAGGTGAGGGAAACGTGACGATCTACACGGTTGAGAAATCGACTTTGAGTCTCGGGTGGTCAGCTTACTCTCGTGCTCGAAATGAATCAAGGGACGGGTCACGCTCTCTCCACTCACAGCAGTGACATAATATGAAATAGCTAGGAAAATAACCTACTCACATGCAGTGGCTTCTAGAGTATATACTAGCTAAGCAAAGCGACAAACAGAGGGAGGCGGGTGTACCTCCACGCTTGGGGCATGGGGAAGACTTCCCGGCTAAGATCCGTGACTCCCGGTACAGTAGTGAATATTAAATTACAACATTCATTCTACAGCCCACTCCACGCATGGAGGTAATAGGCGACATGTGGGGTCCGGGAGCACTAATCTCTGGTTGACGGACAACAGTCGGAGATGCTCGGGCAGGTGACAGATGGCGATCCTGGTTCCGCGACTAGCTGGTCGGCAGGACAGCAGCCAAGGACCTCCAAAGGGACGATGACCTCCGGTGAGCTTCTGATGGCGGTGGATCTCCTAGACGATGGTAAGGGGTCCCTGGTCGACCTCCGAAAGCGACGGGCACTGATTCACCTTTGGCACACTTTCCAAGGACTTCTTACGGTCCCCCTTTCTTGCTGTTCTGGCACTGGACAGGGTTACGCGCCTCCATGAGAACGGTCGCCACGACCAGGGATGACGTCGGAATGAGGCGGGGTTGGCGCCGTTGTGAAGCTAACTCCGAGATCTATGATCCCAGACTGAGAGGGGATTTTTTTAGAGGGCAGAACAACCCATGGTGGAATTTAGATCCGACTGGTTCATAGATCCTGAGTAGACTGGGTTGACAGGAGATCTGATTGAGAACTTGGGTTGACCGGGGGTTAGATGATGGCTTTGGGGCGTGGGATTTTTATGGCTGAGAGGGGAGGTTATGAGGGGTGTGTGAGAATTTTATGGTGATTTTTGGAAGAGGGTTGGAAGGCTGGATCGATTTTATGGTGGAGAGCAGAGTCGAATCTGGTCTGCAGAGGCAGAGCTAGATCTATCTTGAGTCTTAATTTTTAGGAGGGGTAAATGAGGTCCAAAATTCATGAAAAAAATTGTGGAGATGGGGTTTTGTGGGCAAAAGCTCCAGTTCAAATTTGGGCTCAGTCAGAAATGGGGAAGGGGGGCTAAAGGGGTAAGAACTGGGTTGTTGGTTCACAGATCTGCACAGAGACAGATCTGTGAAGGCTTAGGAGCTTAAATGGAAAAGAAACTGTAACGAAGGCCAGAATTCGTGGGGATTTTTCCAGAGACGGGGTTTCATTGGGGAACCTACCCTCAAAATATCAGCCTCGTCAGATCTGGGATTTGGGAGAGAAAATTCTCACTTTTGAACCCTGTCCAACAGAACTGCAGTTCAGGACAGCACTTCGGGAGGTTGATCGCGGTGGCTCGTCGGCGACACGAACGACGGTGAAGATCTCCGGTAACCAGAAGGGATGGTAGAAAGGGACTCAGATCTAGAGATTGGAGGAAGGAGGAAGAAGAAGAGGGAGAGAGCTAGAGAGAGGAGGAGGGGGCGCCCATGGCACTCTCTTGGATTTTCCCAAAATATTATGTATTAATTCCACCAATATTCTTACAAGAGACCTTAAATACTCAAACACTAGACCTAGACAAATTACTCTTGATGCCCTTGGTCAATGGTCACATAGGGGAACATTGGGGATTAGTTTAATCCCACTAAGGGGTTTCAGCCGAAACGTATCGGTTTCGGCCGATACTGCCAACCATGATCAACAAAACCTTCATTGTACTAATCCCTAAGAAATAGGGTGTCAAGAGCCTGAGAAACTTTAGGCCCATTAGCTTACTCAATGGGGCCTATAAAATGACTAAGTTGTTGACTATGAGACTTGAGTGTCATGGGCAGGATGGTTAGTGGCTACCAAGAAAATTTCCTTGTCGCCCATAAGTGCTTAAATGAAGTCAAGCCACGGAGGAAAGAGAGGATTGGTGTTGAAGCTTGATTTTGAGAAAGCCTATGATCGACTCAGTTGGCCATGTTTGTTGGGTGTTCTTAGTAAGATGGGGTTTGATGGCAAATGGATTGGGTGCATGTATCTATTCAGCCAAATTTGCTATCCTCATTAATGGGAAACCATCAACATACTTCTACAGTGGCAGAGGGGTGAGGCAAGGGGACCCCATGTCTACTCTTTTGTTTATACTTGTGGCACAAATTGTAAGTAGAATGTGGATGAGAGCAGAGTTGCATGGCCTAATCAGGGGTTCCAGGTTGTTGCTCAGGGCCAGTACATTTCCCACCTCCAATATGCTAATGACACAATTCTCTTCGTAGCAAAAGGTCAGGGTCAATTGTACAACATCAGGATGATGCTGGAGCTATTACAAGAGGTTAGCGGACTTAAGATCAACCTCAGCAAGAGCCAGGTGATTGAAGTAAACTTGGATCAAAGGGCAATCAAACGAGCTGCTTTTATTTTAGGCTGTCAAGTAGGGTAACTCCCTATTACCTACTTGGGTCTTCCTTTGACATACAATGCTCTACAACGTAAGGACTAGCAACCAATGGTACAGATGTTTGAATTCAGACTAGATGACTGAAAGTGGAAGCTAGTCTCTTACAGAGGTCGACGGGTGCTATGCAAATTCATCCTAGACAGTCTCCCTATTTACTTCCTCTCCACTTGCAGGATTCCACTATCAATAGCCAAAAAGATGCAGGCCATTTAGGCGAGGTTCTTCTGGCATGGCAGTGAATTGAGGGGTAGAGGTTGGCATGACATCGCGTGGGGCAGAGCATGTAAGAGAAAGGAAGTTGGGGATTGGACCTAAAGAACATCAGGGATTTCAATTTAGGCTTGTTGAGCAAATGGCTCTAGAAAATAGGCACAAACAGCAAGAGGTTATGATGCATAGTTGTTAGACAGAAATATTACTGTAGAGCACAGATTTAAGATTTATCAACCTCTTCCCAGCACAACACTTCTCACCTCTGGAAGGGTATTCTGTAGAGCAGCGAATTTGCAAGGACAGGTGTTAGAGGAAGGTTGGGAGATGGCAAAAAATGCCTATTCTGGCAAGATAGGTGGTGCAATGATCGTCCTATTGCAGAGTTGTTTCCTCAGCTATGTGCAATCTCCATGGAGCCTAAGGCAGTGGTGAGTCAGCTGCTCGAGAAGCAATCGCGAGGGTATACTTGAAGCACAACTTTTAGAAGAAACCTACAGGAAGTGGAGATTGACCAACTTGAGACCTTGCTCTTGATGTTACTACAGCAGAAGCCAGATGATAGTAAGGCAAATAAGTGGATGTGGCGGTGAGCCGTCAAGGGGCACTTCTGAGTCAGCTCGGCATATAAAGTGATTGCAGATATCCTTTGGCGAGGGAAGTATGGCAACCCAAAACCACCCCTCTCAAGGTGAAGGTATTGATGTGGAGGATCTCTCATGACAGGTTCCCAACTTGTGACAGACTTGCTACCTCTTTGGGAAGTATGCAGACCCTATGCTGCCTGTGTAGGGAAGAGGAGGAGAACATGGATCACCTCTTCATCGGTCGTCACTTTTGGCGGCATGTTCTAAGCAAGATCCAGTGTGCTATGCAGCCTTCACAGTCACTTCAACAACTCTTGAGGGAGTGGCATAGGCAAAGGCCACTTCCGGGAGACAGGCGGATCTGGTGGCTTATCCTTCGTGCTACTCTATAGTCTATGGGCCATTTGGGGGGAAAGAAACAAGAGGATCTTCATAAAGAAAACAACCATACCCGAGAGAGTTGGGAATAGGGAGGGAAGTGGGCTATTCTTCTCTATAAAACTGACTCATGCAACTCTCCTCTTTTGCCAATGTTGGGGGTTTAGTGGGCCCTGCATTAGTGTGACCCATTTCTTTGTAAAGGGTTGTATAAGGATGTTTTGAGAGCAAACACCATACAATTGTAAATCTCTCTTTTCATTTGCATTTAATATACACAGTGGTACCATCAACTTTCAAAAAATAATAAGCATTCAAAGTTTTCCTCCCTTACCCCCCACCGCCTTTTTATGCGATTTCCCTTCTTTCGCCTCCCTTGTCGTGCTAATTAATCACCTCTTCTGGACCCTGATGAATACCCCCTTAAGGTCCTTTTCCAGTCCTTCAAAAGACATCCTCTCCTAGCTCCCTCACTTGTGACTCCGTCAGCCTGCCCACCACCCCCACCAGCTCCTTCACCTCAACCTTTCTCAGCCCTTCCCTCTCTTCACTTTCCTCTCCCTCCGAGCTACCCTCTTCCGACTCTGTATCCTCTCTCGATGAACTGGGACAATCTCTTCCTCTGGTGAGAGTAGGTCTTCAGTAGTTGACTTTTCTTCATCTTGTCGACTAGGGTATCCCAAGAAGCCTTCCAAATCTTCTCGGGTAGTGCCCCGGTAGTCCTTGGCCAGTTTCGAGCCGTCAATTGGTCATCCGGCCACCTCTGGCCGCCTCCGACAGGGAGGCATCTTGAGGCTGGTGCCTTGGACTTGCAGACATTACCGTTGCTTGTCGCAGACTTGTTGTGCCACCATGGACTGGTCCCGCGAGCGGAAGGGGCTGTTTTGACAGCATTTTTGGAACCGTCGGGCGGGACAATGTGGATGAAGGGTGTCGGTCACCGGAGGAGGCCGCATCGTGCTTCGCTTTAGATGTCAGTCTCAGTCACCCTCCATTATCCCCCTCGTTTTCTTGATACTCCACTGCAACGGAGCCCGACCAGAGGAAAGGAGATTGCCTAGTAGCGGTCGCCGTCATGAGCCGTCCGTCGGGACCTTCGAGGACTTCATGAGTGGGGAGTCGGTTCACTGTGGCTAGCAATCCCACCAGCCTGCTACACATCCCACATCCCAGTGTCCGCCGATCACTAGAGTGAAAGCCCCTCGAGCTACAGGGGGGAATGGGTCGGAGGGGATGGCTCTGAGACGCTGCGATGGCGTAGACGAGCCAACGGGAGATGTTGAGCGGAGAAGAAGACCATTATCGGTTCTCCTAGACCCATTATGCCCGTGACACCTGGATTCGGGTAAGTCACGGGCGAACGGTTGTAATTCGGGTCCCCCATGGGGTGTCCTACCAAGTGACAGCCGGCTTCGGGCTCCTGGGTCTTCCCTCTCCTCCAATCACGTCTCCAAAACGGGTATAGGGGCGGCCCAGTTCACTTCCCGCCCGTTAGAGATCGCCCGGATATTTTGAATTTGAGTTCGAAAACACCCAGGCTTCTGTCCATCTGCGCCCGCCAATTCCGTACTTTTTTCTTCTTCCTCCTGCCCGGCGCCCTGCTGCTCTGCCTTTCGTAGAAGGATTCGCACCGGGAAGACTGATCCACCTGCTTCCTGTCACTGCCACTAGTACAACGTTCAGGCTGGAGGCTGCACCACCAGATCCAACACTGATCCACCTTTGCCCACTGCCAGCCTGACTGAGCCGGGAATCACTGCCCCAAATCCTCCGACGATAAAAGCTGTCCCGACCTCATTGCAAAAGATGAGAGGGTGGGGGGCCTACCAGCCGGATGGGGCTTGGATCTCTCTCGGGTCCGGGAAGGTCCCTTTGTTTAGTGACCAAGGAGACAGTTGAGCAGTCTACCCTCCGCCCACAAGAAACCCACTGCCACCGCAGAAGCCACCTCTTCTACGGTTGGTCCAACGGCCAGGAGCCCAGCCTTGCTCAACTGGGAAACTTCCCATTCCCCCTTCCTGCTACTCCCCCTGTCCAGAAGGGCTTTGACCTGCCGTTCCTCCAGACTCCCCTCCACGATGGAAACCCAAAGGCACCGCCTCGACCAGGCCATCCGTTTGTGGAGAAGTTCGGCTGGCATGTGACGACCGGACTGGCAGCCCTTACTGGCAGACAGACTGCTCCGAAGAGCATCTGCATAGGATGCAGAGCGCTGTGAGGCCCTCGCTCCGCACATATCCCCTGTTGAACCACCTGTCCTCTTCCTGCTGGACCTCCCTTCGCTGGCATTCTTCAGGTGCACTGCAGGTGATTGTTTCACCCGCACCGGTAGCATTTAGGTTCCTGTTCACGAACGAGACCTGGAGTAGACCAAACATTCGGTCTTTCAAAGCTCTAGCGATGGTGAGGTCCTCCAAAGGGGACCTGATTCGCGCAGGAGGCGACATCCGGGTTCCCCTCCACATGGCGCCCTATCCCCTGAGCTTCTTTCTCTAAAAGAATTCTGATAAGCTATTTGATAGTTTCTGAATATTCTGGTTGCCGAATGCTTTTAGACAAACATGTTTTTCACCTACTTATTTGATTGTCAAATGGGAAACCATAGGCTACAATATTCAAAACCCAAAATATTTTCCTATCAATATAACCTCAACCCTTTTCTCTCTCCCCCCATCTCATTTTCTCTCCCTCGCTCCTCACATTTCTCTCTTCCTCTCCCCCTCTTCTCCAGGCGATTGATGGAGGTCAAGGCGGGCGAGATGGAGGGCATGTGGGCGATGAGTAATCGAGGATGAGACAAGGATCGAGGTGTGGCGAGGTTTCATTCGTGATTTCGTGAACTCGGAAACCATTCATGGGGCATTTTGCATGGAAACGACATCCACGACGCGCGTAATCTTCAGTGGAGGTAGGGGATGGTTTCCTAACTCGTGTACTTCCTTTCCCACAATTTTGGCATTCCGAGGTGAGCTGAGCGGGATTTATTTCATGTCGGGGGGTTAAAATACATGTTTTAGGCGTGCAACGGATTCGTCGAATCGAGCGCCATTTTCCCATTTATTTACATGCATTTCGTGTCTTGGGACTCAGGGAATGGTCCCCTATGTTTTCCCTCTTGACTGGGGTCGAGTGGGCATGGAAATCAGGCTCTAGGGTTGAGCTCGGATGGTTTCCCACCATTTTCGGTCAACCAATCAACTGACATTTGTCGACAGAACAGCGATCACCATGGGAGGGATCCCTGGCTAGTTTGATCGACTAACCAGCCCAGTTCGGTCGACAAATGTAAGCCAAGCTCCTAGGGTTTGTTGGGTGGTCGACTGCCCATTTGGAGCTGATCGACCGACCCTTGTTGGTCGATCAACTCAGGGGTTTTGGTCGACGGATTAGCCCTATCTTGGCCTGTTTGGCCCCCGGTCGACCCGGTTGTGACCTATTGGTCGACCTATGGCCCCGTGGTTGTCTTGGACACCTCGTGGGGACCATGATAGTATTTTTGAGTGTTTGGAGATGCCGTGTTATCTCGATTAGTGTGCCCATAGATTTTAAGGGTCTAAGTAACCCTCTTGTGTTCCTGGCTTTTGTGTTACGCTTAATCGAGTCATCGTATACCGACAAGAGTGTGGAGGGCTATTCCCATATGATGTTGGCGTTTCCAGGAAGTGATTTTTGTATGGGCCATGCGTATGGACCTTGGACTATGAGTTTAATCACCAAGCCTGGGGCTAGAGGTTTCCCACCTTTCCCTTGGAAAGGGAATTAACTCAGTGGCTTATAAGCCAACCTAACAATTATTGTATCATGGTTTTTGACCTAGGGATAGGCCAGATTGATGGCACAGAGTTATCTTGTGCGACGGGCTTAACCCGAGTTCTATGACTCAAGGGCCATTGGGTTTAGGTCTAGTGGACTGCCCAGAGTCTAGTGGCATCGTGCCACCCATTTTCTGAGCTAATTATGACAGGCTTGTGCATAGCCTGTCCATATTTTGGTGGTTTCTGTCTAGAGTCATCTGCTTAGTGGCCCTCACTAGTTGTAACTGACTAGGCACATGTGTGCCGACCCACTTGGGAGTAGGTGGAGAGCTACACCCGGGAGAGACGATTTTTAGGCTGGTTACCATAGGGTCCCTCATGTTTACAGTCTGAGTATAGGCTGGGGAAAAAACCAGCTAGATGACCCGACTTAGAGTGCATAGTCTGTGTGTGCACACGTGGCTGGGGGCTACAGACCTGCGCTGACGAGCATGACCCTAGCTAGTCCTTGTTCTGTGGTTACTGGTACGGTGTCTCAATGTCCATCTAGGGCGAGTAGGGAGACACCTGAGGTGTAGACTAAGTCGTCAGGGGACGCATCCGGCCTTGCTTCTAGTGGACTGTACTCCATTCATGCAACGAGACTCTCTTGACTTAAGGTTTGGTGTCCCGTCTGTGAGACGTAGTTTTACGTGTTTCCCCCGATATAGAGGTCTAGGGTTTTTGGTAGGGGTTGTCGAGGGTTTTCCCTAGACAGTACAGGGTTTATGATGGTGAAGTTGTGACAGTGTTCCCGGACAGCGTGGTCTTGGGCTGGGACTTAGTCAGCGAGAATAAGCCTCCAGGACAGAGATGTCGTAATGTTTCTTCTGGCGAGGTTGCCAGGGTTTTCTCGTCAGTCCAGTGGTGCCCCAACTGTGAGATCGGGACATGTTTTCGGTGCTAGCAGGAGTAGCTGTAGAGCTGAGGTTTTACTGGCCACCGTGTTTACTGTTCCTACTGATGTTACGGCTTTCTTTAGTGTTGCTTATTACCGCTGTTGTTTACCGTTGGGGTTTCGCGGGACCCTTATTGAGCCAGGCGGCATCTCAGCTTCGCGGCAGGCGGGAGCATATATCCACGCAGGTGACGGCCGCCCAGGAGCAATCTCGGATTTTCTCTTCTACTACTTCTTCTTCTCTTCTTTCTATCTGCCTCTGCGCTCTGTCTCTGTGTTGCTTGTTTCTATCTGTGTGTGTCTTCATTATTTTTTTGTTCACTAGTGAAGAGGGGCTTTTATACCCCAACGGCACAGGGCCTTCGAATGCGAGAATGGCAGAGGCGGGAAAGTGGGGCATTAATGAGGATTTGACTCCGACCGTTCTACTTGATAGGGAGGGTAGCCAGCGTGCCACCCTCTCCGTTCGACACCTCAGCCAGCCCGTTGCGCGCCAAAAATCCGTAGGGAAATGGCGTAAGATCTTCCCTGCCAGATGTGTCGTTGAAGAAGCATGCCGCTGAAGGCATTTGACGCGTGCTGTTGAAGAGCGTTGGAAGCGTGCCGGTGAAGGGCACTTGGTAAGTGTGCCACTGAAGGCAACATCGAGCGTGCCGCTGAGCGGACTTCAGGGGTGTGCCATTGAAGGCCCGTTGGGGTGTGCCGGCAAAGGGGGCACATAGGGAGCGTGCCGCTGAGGGCACCCCCGGGGGTGTGCCGGGGAAGACCCGTCGGGGTGTGCCGGGGAAGCGACACCGTGGGTGTGCTGGGGAAGCGACACCGCGGGTGTGCCGTTGGAGGGGGTGTGCCACTGAAGGTGTGGCTGAGCCCGTTGCGAGGGCTATTTGAGGTCTATTTGATTTTCTTCGGTGCCCACGGGTTGTGAGATCCCTAGGGATTGATTTCTATTCGCTATCATGACTCCGGGGATGACTTCACGGCAGTGTACTGTTCATTCAGAAAGTCTGACTGGCCCGTTCTTTCCACAGTTCCTTAGGTTGAAGTTGTTCATCGATACTGGACTGGTCGGGACACGCGGACGTGCGATTTTACACGTCTACACGCGTCTTCGAGTGATCTCTTCCCGCGTGAGCATTCAGTACTCGAAGCCCTCTCCCATGCCTCCACGTTATGCCAAACGATTGCTCCCTCACGTGGACGACCTTGAAGATGCCAACAGTGCCAGCCGGTGAGGGGAGGGGCATCTGCCAGTGGCGGACCCCTATCCCTACACTCCTCCGCCATTCCCTCCAGGGGTGTCCGGTCCAACAGCAGCTTCAGCAAAGGTGAAGCAGCTGCTACGGCTTCGACAACGTGACAGCAATGGCAGCAGGCAGTGTCAGCTGCTACGATGGTAGCGGCATGGGCAGCTCGACAACGTGATGACAGCAGCAGTGGGTTGTAGAGGAAAATAAAAAAAATATAAGAGAAGGAGACAGGGGGAGGCTCGCTTCGAACAGGGGCTCCCTCGCCCCTATAAAAATCTCCCATGGGGGAACTTTTCAAGGTTGGACTCTTTGGATGCCTGGAGAAGCCTGAAGCCCCAAAGCCAGCGTTCCATGGGAGTGAAGAGAGTCTGAGAGAGAAAAGAGAAGCAGAGAGAGAGTGAGCGAGCTGTCCATTGGGGGTGGGTCGACGTCTTTCCCCTCTTCTTCTTCCTTTGTATGCTGTTCGACTGTGCCCAGCCCCGACGTAACTATTGCTATTTAAATGGAAATGTAGCACGGGGCCTTTAACCCCGATCCTTTCACATCCCCTTCGTGAAACCCAATCTTCGATGCTTTCTTGCTTCCCCTTTGCACTCTTCTTTGCATGAATTCACCCATCCCGATCGATACATATATATATGTATACGTATGCATATGGATATAATACATCTGTCCTTTTTTAATGTTCTACTTCCCTTCCCACAGTAGATGGATAGGATGTTATTTTATTTCTTCAAAGCCACCCATTCGGTGATTTTCATCACGATGGCCACCGGCCCGGAGTTCACTCCAATCCATGAGTGGGACCCCGGGTTGCCAACCATCGGAAGCCCAATGCTCATTTCTCTCCGATTCTGGTTTCTTAACCACTTTCAGACCGTTGGGGATCCGCTTCGTCATAGTGTGTTCCCCGGCACTCCTCTTTTGATGGTGGATATCAAAAGCCTTACACGGAGATAAAAAAGAAGGAAAGGAAGTCCACATCTCAGCGACGAGTTCGTGGCGGCCCGTGGATCAGTGGGGTCCCTCGTAGGCTAGCTCTAGGGATCTCCGCCCCCACAATGGGTGACGAGATGCTGTCGCTTTCGCACATACCCCAGGGATCATGTCGCTTCGCGTGTATCCCTTTTTGTTCGGGGCCGTCGGATTTCTATCCATAGGGCGCGCCCTATTTGCCACCCCCACGCTCCGGGTCTAGGGGAGGTGCTGTCAAAATTTTACCAGAATTAAGAACTTAAGAAAAATGACAATTGGCCCAAAGAAATCAAGGGCTGTTTCATCTGCCCTTTGTCTTGTTGAGTAGAGCTCAGCCACCGTGAGCTCCCTCTCGGTGACATGAAATCTTTCTCTGAATTTCTTCTACATATTCAGCCAGTCGATGATCGACCCGGCCGGGAGGCTGGAGTACCACTCAAATGCGAGCCCCGTCAGTGAGGACCCAAAAAACTTCAGTAAGTATGACTCGTCTGTGGCTAGATCGCCCATGACGGTCATATAATAAGTGACGTATTCCTTCGGGGATCCCTTCCCGTTGAACTTGTCGAACTTAGGCGACTTGCTAATCCCTAGAGGGAGCCGCTTGGCTACATGATGCAGTGGGTATGGCACCCGATAAGCATCAAATGTGACATAGTCGCCTTCACTTTGCTCGGCCAGCTTCAGCTCAATCATCCTCTCCACCATCAGCTTGTTCACGGTGGTCGGGTCGACTGGCTCTGGTTAGAAGTGTGCCGGCTGTAGATAAGGGGTGACCAGGGTGGTCGCCTACAGAGGAGGTCGCATCAGTGGAGGTGCTTGGTGCACCTGTGGCAGCACCGGTGGCATCAGCAGCTGAGGTGGACACTGCTGGGTAGTTTCCATGCTGGGCTCTACCGACTGGGGTAGAGTATGCAATGGCGGGAAGTCACACAGGCTGATGCCTCCCCGCGACAACTCAGCCTGCATTTCAAGCTGCTTGGAGGCCGAGGCTTGCTCCGTCTTCCCCATCAGCTACTTCTTCAGGAGTTCTTTCTCCTACTGGTACTTCTGGAGCAGCATCAGAACTAATGGGTCCATGGTTGCTGTGCTGGGGATAGCTTCTGTTGTCTCCCCTGAATCTCCTACAAATGAGATGCTCAGGATCACCTCCTCCTCTTCAGCCGTCACCACATTTGCAGTGAGGGTGGGGACTCCTTCAGGCAATACTTGTTTTCCTTTTGCCGCTTTCAGCATTTCTCTTGTGGCTTAAGCTCTTCTGGTGTTTTGCCCTAGCCTTTTAGCTAATCAAGCCAATTCTTGGGGGTCCTCAGGCAGACTTCCACATGTATCGGCCACTGAGGCCATATTACAAGCGAAAACTCGCATGTACTTTCTTTGTCGATGAACCTTCCTCCTTGCATGACCCGGGAAGGTTAGTCTCTCAAATACGAAGACTCTTCTTCTCTCCACCAATTGGGGAGTAGCTTCATCAGCTTCGAACTCCAAGCCGTCTTCATATCCATTGTCCTCAATCGACGACGTCATTCTTCTTTCTTCTTCTTCTTCAACTGCCATTGGTGGACAGTCATCTTCTTCTGCCATGGCTGCTTGCAATAGCCGTTGTTGGCCCAACGAGGGGTTACCTATACCCCTGAAATAATTTCTGACCATGCTGGTCATTTCCTCTTGCCCTAGTCCCTGATGCAGGACTGGGGATAGTTGTCGACCTCCCCTAGGAGGGATGTAAGTTAGCCGGGCTCTTCTGGCAAGTTGCTCAAATCTTCTCCCCAGTGTGGGGATATCGGCTTGTCGGGCGCATGCCCTAAAGCTTATGCGGCATGGAGGATCCGTGACAGTTTCTTCCCTTCTTGGGCCCAAGCCCCTCTCATTCTTCTTCCTTGTCTTGACAGGCTCAAGGCGGTGACAGACATGCGCCTCTTGGCAGATAGGCTGGATCTTCTTAGGGACCCACACTTGCTTGAACTTCTTTGGCCGTAGGGCCAACTCTTTCTGGCCTCAGTGGCCTTCTTCTTCTTTCTCAGCTCTCTTCCCAGAGACGGGCTGGAAGGAGTTGCGGGTTGGCACGGCAGCGACCACCCAGTCTAGAATTGCTTGGGCACTACGCCCATCCAGAAAAATATGGACAGCACCGATCAAAATAGACTTCTCAGACATAGATCATCGTCCTGTGGGAGTTCCCCTGACGGTGACTCCCGGGCATATTACATTAGGTGGGGCAAGCCCCCTGGGCTATATGGTGGACAATGTAGCTAGTCAGCTGAGTCTAACCTGTTGTCAGATCCTCACAGCTTCAGGCATTGTAAGCCTCAGGCTTCTTGTTGATCATCCCTTCGGCTAGCTCTAGGGCCTCTACCTCCAACATATCAGCAAAGGCTACCCCCAAAAAGTTGGGGAAGCTGACCACTAGCGGGAAAGAGTTGAAGATAGTCGGTATCGCCAGGCACCCAGAGGTAGCTTGATTGGCCACAATCTCGGGGCAGAAAGTTAAAGCAGCAAGTCTCATCGGCATCATCGTTCCCTACAATAAATAGGCAAACAATCAACATTCTTGGGGAGGGCCCCGGGGCCCATTTATCTCGCAGATTCTCCCGTAGCGCCTGGTTGTTTCTGGCCTCGTCGAATTGCCCCACTCGTAGAGAAGGGTTAGATATTTCCACCGGTACCACTGCTTCCGTGCCATAGGCATGGTGAAAAGGTGTTTCCCCAGTGACGGCTCTAGCAGTGGTCCGGTGGGCCCAATGGATGCTTGGGAGGGAATCTATCCATGAATCATCTGCTTGGTCTAACCTCATCTTGATGTCGTGAAGGAGTGTCCGATTGGCATTCTCCACCAATCCGTTAGCCTGGAGGTGTCCCACCGAAGTGTAGTGGTTCCAAATTCCCAACTCCGAACACTTATCATGGAAGGTGGTGCTTGCGAACTATCTGCCATTGTCAGTTGTGAGAACCCTCGGGATTCCAAAGCGGCAGATGACGCTCCGTAGTATGAACTTCCAAGCCGCCTCGCTCGTGACTTTCCCCAATGGCTCGGTTTCGACCCATTTGGTGAAGTAATCGATGGCGACCATGAGAAATTTCTTCCACCCTTGAGCCTCCGGGAAGGGGCCCAATATGTCGACCTCCCAGCGAGCAAACGGAAGGGGTTCCGATAGTGTGTGGAGCGGCGTGGCCGGTTGGTGGTGCAGGTGAGAAAACTTCTGGCACTGGGGGCACCTTCGGACGTAGTCGAGATAGTCTCACTACAGAGTGGGACACCAGTATCCTTGGCGGATCAATGTCCTCGCGAGTGCTCATCCCCGTACGTGGCTTCCGCAAAGTCCTTCATGGATCTCCTGAATGGCCTGGCTGGCCTCCGTGGGGAACAAGCATTTCAGCAGTGGCACTGACAGGGAACGATGGTACAGTTTGCCATTTACTATTGTGAAATGAGCCGCTCTTGCTTGCATTCGTCGCGCTTCGGCACGGTCGCTCGGGAGTTACTGCCGGAGAAGGAAATCCTACAGGGGACCCATCCAAGAAGGCTCATAGTCGATGGCGTTTACCTAAAGCGCTGGCTCGTCTATGCTCAGCGTCGATAATTCCTCTATCAGGATGGATCTCGAATTGGAGACCACAGTGGCCGGCACTAGGCGTGACAAAGCATCTGCTCGGGCGTTCTCCTCTCGCGGGATGTGAACCACCTCGAAGTGGGAGAACTCCCTTGCCACAGCTGTGGCGACCCGGGATCCGAGTACCAGAAAGGAACCGGCAAGACTTGAACCTCGGCCCGCCGCCCACGAGCCTGAAGACTCGGAAGGGCTAAAAGGATAGGTGTGGTGTACATAGAAATAAGAAATAAAGCAGGACAATAGATATAATAATAAAAATAAATAACTAACTACAACAAAGTCCAGTCCAACAGAAAGTATAGTCTAAAGTAGTAAAATGTACCACACGTCAAGTGAACACTCGGCTCGACAAGCTGACAACTAAGAACCTCCATGCAGCTCCCTCAAACCTCGAGGAAGAACCGCTACACCTGAAAATCTAGGGTGAGCCTCCTATCACTGGCTCAGTAGGGATCCCGCAAAACCCCAACCTAGAAACAAGGGGCGCACGAAAAGCAGGAACTACGAAAGCAGAAAAGTAACTACGGTGGCCGGTAAAACCTCAGCTTTACAGCTACTCCTACTGTACCGAAAAACATGACCCGATCTCCCATCGGGGGACAACCAAGTCACGCACCCGACATCCCAATCCCACGATCGGGGGACAACCAGACACGAACCGCCCTAGTCACGCTACTAGGAAAATGACACGACGCCTCGATCGCGAAAACCTGCCCTCACAGCAGGGCCTGAGCCGAAACCACACGATCCGGAAACACAGTCACGACCTCACTGTCGTGAACTCTACGCCTTCTAGGGAAAGCCCTCAGTGATGCACACCGAAAATCCCAGACCTCGACTACGGGAACGCTCTCGAAAATAACACAGGAAACCCCATCTCGCAGACGAGAAACGAAAACCCAGGACACGACAACTCACGTCACGTGACGGGAGCACCACCCACAAGAAGAACGACCGGATGCGTCCCTTGATGTCTTACACCACATCACAAGTGTCTAGCTACAACGTCCCAGGCGTGAGACTCAGACACACTCAGTAACCAGAAGTACCATACAATAAGGACTAGCTAAGGTCGCGCTCGTCAGCGCGGGTCCGAACCCTCAGTCTCGTGTGCACACACAGACCATACGCCCTACGTCTGTCCTCTAGCTGGTAATTCCCCCACCAGCCCGGACTCAGTGGTACACGGGGGCCCTATGGTAACCAGCCTACTCACCGTCTAACTCGGGTATGCCGCTCCACCACTCCCGGGTGGGTCAGCACGAAAGGCCTACACTCGAGCCACCCAGCCGTCCGCCTTCACTACAGACCTCGCATCTTGGGGGCCCGTTCCGGCATTCCCGATGAATGGCCTTGTGCCACCAGTACCCGCAGGCTAAGTTTTCTCGGCCTACCACCTCGGAGCGGAATCATCTTCGACTCCCTAGAAGGAGCAGTGCCGCAGCTGTAAGGGCAAGCGACCCACTGCTGCCACCAGTAAGTCCTGCATGACCATTCTTGTTGGAGACTTATGGATTTGCCTGGACGAGGGCGAACCCATCATACCTCCAGAATGGATCGTCTCTACGGTCCCTACTACCAACCACTTTAGCCTCTTGCGTCGAACGCGGGAAGACAAGGCGGAACTCAAAAGGGTGAACGCTTCGGCAACTGCCCAAAAGCACCAGCGTCAGTTCGGCATCCAGGCTCCCAAGTCCCGTCGGAGGAATAAGGATGAGGGAGACTAGCAATCCGACTTGAGAAGGATCTGGGTCAGCTCGGAGGAAGCTCAAGCTATCCGGGAGGCACGTCTTAGCAACCCCTTTAGGGCATTAAGGCGTCGCGCCAAGCAAGGTGCGACTGACCCTATAGTCGTGTCATCTAGCGGCGCCCAGCCCCTCATCGCCTCTTGCTCAGATAGGCGGAGACGGAGATAGGCTCGTTTCGGGCCCCTCTAATATCCGGTCCTAAGTTCTCCTCAGGCAGATGCCGTGATGGAGGCTCCTCTACGATGTACCTCGTTCTTTGACAGGCTGGGGACACCCGTCCACCCCAAGAAGCGTTCTCAGAAGAGGCGGGCGGTCCGGCCTCTCAACGACCCCGTTAGAGTGCTCGTGTGTTACACCACCAGGCACCAGCCTGAGGTTCAAACTGACGATCTGAACTAGCCCATAGCTCAACTCAGAAGACCGTGCCACCCGACTCAGCCACTGGCTTTGGTCGGCCATGTCGGTACTTCTGCCGGGCCTCAGACATCAATACGAGCGGAGGAAGTTCCCACTGAGGACCGTGCCACCCCCGTCAATGCGGAGCTGGTCGGCAATGACCCTCCAGCCGGTGAAGTCCAAGAGGTAACTCTTGAGACTCATGAAGCAGAACCAGCACTTGAAGGCCCTCCTGCAAGACTTGCTTTAGGAACGTGACCTTCATCCTCAGCCACCCACTGGGCCCTCAATGGAAGCTCCGGCCCCTCCAGATGGGCAAAATGGTGATAACGCCTCAGCGGTAGCTGCCTGAACCAATACAATTATTGGGTTCGGCACGCCCTTAGCAGAGGCTCAACCACGGCTATCCAACACGCCGATGCCAGAGAACCTCATGGCATAACGCCAGAAGATCGAGCGGATGGTTGAGACCAAGCTCGCCCAGTTTGGAGAAGGGGTCGCGATCGTAGATCTGTACAGTGTCCCCTACCCACTACACCATCAGTTCAAGAAGCTTCCCCCGGAGAACGTCAAATCACCGAAGCTACAAAAATTTGACGTCATGGGTCTCCAAACAAGCATCTGGCCTACTACATTACGGCCGTGGGTGAGCTCACGTTGGATGAGTCTTATCTCCTCCGCTACTTCGCCACCTCACTTACGGGAACAACCTTCCAGTGGTATTCCCGCCTCAAGCCCAATTCCATCATTGACTGGGCGGATCTCCAAAAGAAGTTCCTTGACCATTTCCAAATGGCCGAGAGAAAAGTCTCCTTAGCCAAGCTTTGCTCCCTCCGACAGAAGAAGGGCGAGAGCGCCCTTGATTTCATCAAGAAGTGGCGAGACCTCAACATGAGGTGTGTCAATCCACCAGTCCAGGAGGATGCCATCACCATCTATCATCGAGGCTTGGCAGTCGAGGTTGGCGAAAAGCTTCTTGGCACCAATGTCAAGGGCTTCGACCAGCTCAACTCGACAGTCACCGAGATAGAGCTATTCTTCACCGACAACCCGAGCTACGCTGCAGAAAAGGGTAAGCAGACGCGAGAACGCCAGTCCGACAAGGAGGTGAACATCATCGAATTCACCCCCACTACTAAAGCTAACAAGGGAGCCGGAATGGGTGATTCCGATAAAAAGCCAGCTGATAAGCCAGCTGCTCCCTGATAGACTAAGCGGAAGGTGAGCTAGAAGGGGAGGGGTTAAATAGATCACCCCAATTTAGTCAAACTGAAACTATTCAAAACGTCACAGGCAATAAGAACCAATAATTAAGAATAGGAGGACTATCTGAGACATGATTGATTGAGCGATAGGTGTGCAAACATTCGAGTAACTGATCGGAGATGACAAACTATAGGAGACGGAGGATTTTGGTCTAATCCTTTAAGAAGGTTGTCTAATGTATCAACATGGTGACAAGATCGGAAGGTGGTATGGACTAAGTTGACGGGCACTAATGGTAGCGTAGGGTCCATGGATGGGTAACAAGGTGCTCTATGGACCAAGCCTTTGTTGAGCCAACTAAGTAGTGGCTCGGGGTTGATTAGCTTTCCCGTTAGAAACACGGGTAGCTCTGGATGGGGTGGATCTAAATGAAGTGGCTCCGAATAAAGGTCGAAAGGTGAAGTAGGTGGCAAAGGAGCTCTAGGGGAAGGGTTCCCTGACTGGGGTGGGTGAGGCCGTGGGGCAGGAGTGTCCTGCCTCGTGGGCTCATGTGGCCGTCTGACCGGCTTGGCACTCTGCTGAGAGGTAGATGCTCGCCGAAGGGCAGCATCAAACCTTGACTTGAAAGGCTCAACTTCTAGAGCAACCTGATAAGAATGCTCCAGAGTGGTGATGTCATGGCAAAGTAATTCAAACTGGCAGTGAAGCCGCAAACCTCTCTGAAAGCACAATGCGGTCATAGTGCTCTTCTCTCTAACTCCATATCCCAACCGGTACTCATCAAAGTCCCTAATGTACTCAGACCCGGACTTGTTGCCTTGGATGGGACTGATCGGGGCTTTCTTTAGGGCGAGGAGTCATCTTGCCAGACCTTAGATAGTTCGGTCGGTAGCATCCATCCTATCCTCGATGGCTTTAAACCTACCCTCGGCACGGTAAAAATATTCCCGTATATCTGGGTCAAACTTGTCCATTCTATCCATGAGGGTATGCACCATTTTAACCAATGAAGAATGCCTTGGGACTTGGGCATAGGGGTTGGCCATAGTTGCAAAAGAGATGGGAATTGGTTCCCCTATGAGTGGGCATGCATTGGAACAAAGTGCAAGAGACTTCCTTTTTTTAATGCAAAACTAATGCAAGCACCTAGACACGACTCTAGATGGTGAAAAGGGGTAAAATGCGGACTCGAACACAAACCTATACTCAACCCATATCCGGTACGTGGCGGAGGTTGAAACCTCATGCAAGGGGCTACATCCCAAATAGGCGTAACCTATCTTTCCAGTAACGTCTTTTGATATATCGGGTACTGGGATGAAAAGTAAACCAAGACACTTTTTTTAAACAACGACTACCCTAGACTCAACCATGCTCTGATACCAATTTGATGTGGGACGATGACGCAGACTCAACACCAACTTGATGCGAACTTGGGACCAAGAGACACGAGCTCGCGGACGTCCATAAGCGAGGGAAGTGTATGGATGTGCACGGTTGAGATTAAAGCGGCAGCGAGTCAAGGGTATCGGCTCTTCCGTGCTCGGATCGAGTCAAGGGACGGGTCACACTCACTTTTTCGTAGCGGTGATAAAATTATAATGAGCTAATTATCCTATCACTTCCAACGGCATATGAATATATATGAGGAAAGTAAATGCTAAAGTGGGGAGCAGACACGATACCTCCACGCTCTGGGCATGGGGAAGACGACCCCAGACGAGACTCATACTCACGGTATAGTAAATAACCAATAGTTATAGAAATGAGTGTATTACCCACTCCACATAGGGAGGTAAAGGGCTACATGTGGGACCCAGGAGTAGCGGGCTCAGGTTGACGGGTAGTGTTTTGGACAGCTCTGGTGGTAGCACGTGCCGACAAATGTGGGGTCCACGTCTGGGTCAGAGGGCCGATTGTGCCGGCAGTGGTACCGCTGTGATGGAGACTCCTAGAGGGATGATCCCTAGGAGGGGGATGCACTGGTTCGCCTTGTGGGAGGCGAGGCGGCCAGCCTAGGGGTCGTTGCTGGTTGCTATCCACGGTCCTGCTCTACAGTTTCAGGGTTGCGCGACCTGGTAAAAACTGTTGTTGTGATCAGACCCGATGTCGGATCGACGCGAGACTGGTGCCGTTGCGAAGCTCCATCGAAGCTCTACGCACACCTATTGTTATAGTAATTTTCCTATCTCTATATTTTCCTTGGTAGAATTTAGAACAGTCAGACTCCTCTAACTCAGAGCTGGCTGGGCAGATTGGGATCTACCTGAGAACTGGGTTTGACTGAGAGGGAAATGGTGGATCTGGGTGTTGGAATTTTTATGGATGAGAGAGGGGGATGTAGGGATGAAACACAAATATTTTGAGATTTTTTGGATATGGTTTAAGGGTGGAAGGGATTTTATGGTAGACAGGAGTCGGATCTGGACTGCACAGAACAGAACAGAAATCAGTTTTCACAGAGGTTTTAAGGAGGCGTAAATGAGCTCTAAAATTCGTGAACAAAAAGAAAGAAGAAAGAGGGGCGATACAATCAGAGCCCAGGCTCACTCCCCTCCAGTGCTGCCAGGCGAGACTCTGCGACCGCAAGTTCTGCCTCCAGGGTCGACGCAAGTTAAATGCTAGCCTCAGCCCCAGTCTTGGCAGTCCACCACTTGACCTTAGTGAGCTCCACGGCTCGCCGCTGCTCCTCCAAGGCCTCAGCTCTGCTCTCCATCTCACTCAGCTGCATGGCGCGGTCCTTAGCAAGTGACACGGCTGCGTCAGCACGTCTCCTCTACTCGGTAGGCGCTGACGCAATCTGAGCACGCTACTCCAGCGCCTCTCGAATGGCCGCCAGCCACTACGCCCTCTGCTCCTGAGCCGCCAGAAGTCGGAGGTACTTTGCCTAGATGCCAGCTAAGCTAGATATCCAGAGCTCACACGGGAAGCCAAGGCTGTGGTAGCCCTGGGTGCAGTCCCTCAATCGCCACCTAAGCTCCTCCGAAGAAGGTAGGGGGTTGCCTCCTAGGTAGCCTCGGGCTCGCTGAAGCAAGGCCGCAACCACGCTCGCGTCCAACAGTGGCTCGGGCGGGGAAGCAAACGTAGGCCACTCGACCTCCAGGTCCATGGAAGAGTGGCCCATCTCGGCCAGTACACCAGGAGGACCTGCACAATCCCACCAAATGCAAAGGGGAGTTAGTAACATCTAGGGCCTCCCTGTGACAAGACAAGGTGAAAAACCTAAGAAAGGTTTTGATCCTCACCCAGCATGGCTCCCGCCATGCCTGCAGCATCTCCACTAGGGGTCAATGAGGGTAACCTCTCCTCCACATCGGCGACATCCCCCGCTGGAGTCGGAGAGGGTAGGGCCTCCTCTGTAACCCTGACGTCCCTAGCAACCATCAGGGAGATGGAAGGCTCTCCCTGGTCATCCTCGATAGGAACCGGCACGCACTCCCCCTCAGGTTCTAGTCCTAGTCATAATACAATGACGTCAACACCCTGCTATAAACTCTAAACCAAAGCCAATAGGGAGGAGGGAAGGATTTCTATCCACCTTCAAAAGCTGCCTCCATCTCGGCATCCCCGGCAGAAGAGGCCTCAGAGGAAGAAGAACCCGAGCTCAAACTCTCATCAGTCTCCATCGCCGCACTGCCACTGCTTGAAGAGCCAGATGAGGTGTCTGAAGAACCCCCGGGCATGGGTAAATCAGAGGCACCTGTACACCAAGAAGCCAAGTCAGGCTACTGTAAAATCTAACTCCATGTAAAGACAACTCCCTGGCCAAGGGTGGTGATAATGAGCTCACCAGCTGGGGTGTACCCTTCGGAAACCCCCTCAATGTCGACGAGCTCCTCGTCACCTCTAGTGGAAGCTGCAACAGTAGGCTCATTGCCTGCTAGCCCGATCGTGTCACGGGGAAGCTCACCCTCCTCTAGGGGGGAAGAGGTACCTACAATTGACACCAATGAAAGCTTAGCATTAACGGGTGAATCAAAGAACCCCACCATAAAATGACTAAGCACTCAGTCACATACCTGATGGTCCCACACTAGAGGACTCTACTAGCCCCACCATGCAAGCCGAAACCACAGCCGGTAAAGGCGGGAGAGGTAACTTAGCCAGCAGCTGTGGTAGTCCACCCAGTGTGTCCTCAACAGCAAGTGGGGGCACGGAGGTCACCTGCCCAGACTCACCCTCAAAAGATGGCAGGGCCACTGAGGGGCCGGCGCTCACTAGATCCTAGATCATCTCTAAGGTGGCTGCCGTGTCCTCACCTACGAAACAAATAGCACAAGCTCAGTCAGTAAATACAGCTTGCCAAAAGTGCAACAACGACGGGGTGACCCCCTCTACAGTAATTTGACACTTACCCAGGCAACTGCGAGCCACTGCGGGTGTTGGCTCTCTGGCCTATCCGGACACTCCACCCGGAATCTCAGGAGGGGCCTCGGCCCTCGACGCCTCTGTCACCCCTGAACAATCCCGATGGTTATATTAATAACCAGAATCAAGCAAAGTTACAACATATATCCAGTGTTAGAAGCCCTAACCTGTACGGGATCTCTCTATAGCTTGCCACGACTCGAAGTTGGGGAAGGTCTCGATGTTGGGGGCAATTTCGTCCATCACTTGCAGAAACCCCTCCATGTCGATCTCACACTCGACCCCCTCCTTAGATGGAGGGTCCTCCCCTCGAGGGGGCGAGAAGGTCGCCTCCACACCGATTTCCAGCAGAGCTGCAAAAGACAAACCCAACAAGGCAAGATTAGCCAACCACCATGGCTAAACCAAGTAGGAGCAAAGAAGCCCTCAGCCTCCTCGTTCCTCCGCTGGACGGAAGAACTGGTAGGGAAGCCCGCAACTGATCCGCTATGGGCAGCACTCCGAGCGCCACTTCGTGCACCCCCCATTGCACTACTCGGCACGACGCTCTAGCTCTTGCTACCTCTCGACCCCTTTCCCATGAGTCGGAAGGCATCTTTCAAAGTAGCAATGGCACCCTTCATCTCAAGTGTCTGGGCCCAGAGCTGGTCACACTCACCCCTTAGCCTCGTCACATCTGCTTGGAGCTATGCCATCTCCTCATCTACACTCGACCGAGTCACCTCTCCTCGGAGTCACTCGACCTCCTCTCGAAGATAGGGTATCTCCGCTGCCTCTGCCTGCAAGCACCCTGCCTCTACACGGGATCGCTCTAGCTCTGCCTGGGTCTGCTCTGTCACTGCTCGAGCCCGATCCGCTTTAGCTAACGCTGTGGTCAGCTGTGATGTCCTGGACCCTTTTAGATCCTTGTTTTCAGGTCCCGGACCTACTTTCTCAGAGCGTCTGACTCGGTCGTGTCTGAAATTTTATTTCGAACATCTTTCGTGTTCGGATCGGTGCGATCCAGAGTCGTTTCGGGGGCCCGAAAGCGTTCCGCAACTTTTCTCACGTGTTTTTCTGATTTTCGACCCAGTTTCTGGCAAATCTTTCGGCACGCCGTTGCGGTCGAACGTGGTCATTCACCCAAGCGTGAGTGGTACCGTTGCGATCAGTGCGTTTCAATAATCACAGAAACGTGATTTTCTATTTTTGGTATTTTTTTAAATTTTGAGATTTTCTATAAATATCCCGTTCCTTTTTCATTTCATATTCTTCTTTCTTCTTCCTCCTTCTTCCTTCCCCACCGTAAGCACCGCCCCCCTCTCTCTCTCGTTCGATCGCGCGGCAAGCTCCCACCGGCTGCAGACGGCGTGGGGTGATGGCGTGACGACGACGGTGACAGTGTGGCGATCGTGGCGGCGTAAAGATCGTGAGATTTCGTGAATGAACGAGGGTTTCTAAAAGCGTTCTTCGCGATTTCGACACCGATTCGGTGGAGCATTCGCTCCATTGAGGTAGGGTGACGTTCCCTAGCTCCTCGCATTTCATTTTCATGGTTTGTAATCCGTCGTGAGGCCGAGAGGGGTGTTTTTGAGTGGGTTAGGGCAAAATCATGCCTTGGGGAGTGATCACCCGATCTAGTGATTCACCGCATTTTTGGCCGATCCGAGGCCGTAGAATCATGCCTAGGGTTATTGGGGAGCTTCCCCCTTGATTCCCCCCTCTCCCGTGGAGGTATGAGGGCGTGGTAGACGTTTTTGGGTTTGGTTCATCGTTTTGCCGTCGGGACGATATAGCGGTCATCCCAGTGGCCATTATGATCATAACGCGTCCAGGTAGGTGCGTTATGCTCCGTGAGTTTTGGGTCTGGTCTTCGTGGGTTTAACGGTCCCACGACTGACCGTTATGTTAGACATAACGTCCCGGTGTTGGTGCGTTATGGGTTTCCGACCGTTGGGTTTGACTGTTGGGGGTCCTAATCACATAACGCGCCTAGGGAGGTCCGTTATGTTCTATGACGCCCCAGGGTGGGTGCGTTATGCTTAACACCATTGCCTTCCACTTGACGCACCGTAGATGGTCTGTTAAGGTGTATAACGCCCCTAGAGGATTGCGTTATAACCTGTTTTCACCCCGTGACATAATGCACTATGGCTAGTCCGTTATGTACATAACGCCCCTAGAGGAGTGCATTATGTTCCCTTTTGTGACTCGAGGCTTGACGCACCTGTGTTGGTCCGTTAAGCACTATAACGCCCCTGGGCAGGCGCGTTATAGTCTGCTTTTCGCTGGGAGTGACGGATGGCTAGGTTGGACCATCTATTCTCCTATGCGCGGCTGCAGCTTAGCCATGCACCTTGAGTGACCAATGATGGACCATTTATCGTCTGAGGTCTAGCCGGTAGTTTCTTCTGTGCCGATTCGAGTCCCGGGTGAGTAGACCTCGATCCACGTGTTGACCCGTGGTCTGACTGATGCTGGGCATCATGTGGGGACCAGGTGTGGGGTGCCGTGAGGGGTCCTGGGATGTGGTGTCTTCGGCTTACGTCACTATGAGTCGGTATTGTACGAGGAGCGATCCTTGTACTTGTTTACTTTCAGAGTCATTTTTCGGGGCATGAGGGTCTGTAATTCCGGTGACCCATCCACTAGTCGTAGCTTTCACGGCACGCGTGTGTCGGCCCACTAGGAGCACTGGTGTGGCGCACCCGAGAGAGACGGTGAGTAAGCTGGTTACCGAAATGGTGATACACCTGCATCGAGCCTTCGAATGGACATCCTTCTGGCACCTTGGATCACGGTTCAGGGCTCGTGCTTATCGCCGCTGTCCGGTGCCTTCAACTTTGTCTTTCCTTCTAGAAGACCCATGCATCGGCCGCTCAAGCTTATGTTGGCTAAGCTCGGGTCTCCGACCTAGCCACCTCGAGATCTCACGCTCCCCAAGCCTTAGCTCTGAGCATGTGGCCGATCATACACGAGCATGGGAGGTCATCAAGAAGCATCCCCGGCATCGTCCGACTCAACTCTCAACCACAAAAGCTCCTCCGCCTCAAAGGCTTAGTTCTGAAGTTCAGCACAGCCAGTGAAGATCTCCCCTTTCTGAGGCCCTCTATCTCGGCCTCCCTCTTCCTTTCTCAGGCTCTATATTTTGACTTTCTTAGGTCACGCAACTCGGTCCCATACTAAATAAATTAAAGTGTCGTAACATCCGCAACAATTAATGTATATAGCCAATCTTTTATACAAGATACGAATGGTCAAGAGGGTATCAGATTTAAAATTGTGAGCAATAGAAAGTCTTCACTGCAGATTTCTGCCCACGGATGATGACACCATATTGTTGCTAAGGGCGTGAAGACTAGACTCATTTTACGATTGTTCAGCCAGAATATCATATACTCATGTTGCGAAACCTACACATGCATACTAGTCGGCATATATAGCCATCGCATCCGTCAACAAATCCAGGATCATGTAGACATTATCCGATTCCTCATGGGTTTCGTCCCTTGCAGTAAAAAGATGCGGTTTCCCTTCAATCTCCACCCAGCTGCATCCCAACTCTTCCCTTACTTTACTCTTCATCGATTCTCTAAGCATCGCAACCTCGGCCCATCTTCCAGCGGCTTTGTACGTTCCCATGGCCGCCATTATTAAGCATGTGGTTGCATTATCAGGTTCAAGCTGCAGGACCCGATTGGCAACACAGAGTCCCAGCTCCAGCTCTCCAGAAATTCTACATCCGTTCAATAATGCCCCCCAAAGCACGGGGTTGGCCTCCAATTCCAAAGGCACGTCGGACATCACCTCCACAGCTTCTCTGAGTAACCCAGCACGAGCAAGCATGTCAACTAAGCAAGCGTGGTGCTCAGGCTGCGGACAAACATTGAAATCTCTCTGCATGCTGTCAAAATATAGCCGGCCTTCGTTTACACGCCCGCAATGGCTGCACGCTTGTAGAACACCCAGGAAGCTGACGGCATCAGGTCGAAGACCAAGCCTTTGCATGAGATGGAACGTGGAAAGTGCCTCATCTCCAAGGCCATGACGGCCGAGCCCCGTGATCATTGCATTCCACGTGAACAGATCCCGTCGAGGCATGTGGTACTGGAAGAGGACCCTCGCACCGTCCAAACTTCCGGATTTCATAAACATGGAGAGAACCGAGTTCCCGACGCGAGTGTTGCTGCCGAGTCCCCTCCTGAGGACATGAGAATAAAGTTGGCGCCCCATGAAGAGAGACGGAAAGTCTGCAGCGGCGGCGAGAGCGATGGTAAACGAATGGGGGGCGGGGCGGGCTGTTCCCAGTGACGATAACATTTCTTTGAAGACCACCAGGGCTTCACGTGGCAACCCGTTTCGCTGGAAACAAGACAGCAGGCATGCCCACGCAACTGGATTTGTCCGAGGCGCTTGCCCAAACATCCTTAAGGAATCGGCAACTCGACCGTCGCGAGCAAGCCCGGAGATGATGGTGCTCCAACTGAAGGCATCCTTGCGGTGGTTGGGCATGACGACGAAAAGCTTCAAAGCGAGGTGCATTTTCCTCCTCCTCCTCGACGAAGAAGTCGAGTAGCCCATGATCATGGAATTCCAGGACACCGTAGTCCTGCCGGGCATACCGTCGAAGATGTCCCTCGCGTGTTCAATCCTTCCGCTACGGATACAGTCTCTGATCATGATGTTATAGGCCACGGCGTCCCTAAAGGGCATTTCGTCAAATAGTTTCCTTGCACCGAGGAGATTCCCTCGGGCCGAGTATGCTGCTATTCTCTTCGTATATGACATTAATCGGTCGTTGTTTGTGGTTGCTCTGTCTGCACCGGGTTCTTCAGTGTCGTCGTCGTCGTCGTTGTCGCAATCTAAAAACAGAGCTTGCACGCTACCACTGTTACTGACGACGGACTGACCGCGACCGCTTCTTTGGTGAATTAATAATGGAAATGGATGACATCTTCCTCGAACAGCTTTCAATCTCCCAGAACCGCACAAATGGGAGGAGGGCATGCCGTGTCTTCTCTCTTTCTCTCCCGTAATTAAAGATCTCTTTGGGGGATCGAAAGGCCGTGTGCTCCTTGTCTTTGACGGCTATGCAGATCTGATTATATCCTGATAATCTATCCATAAAGGATAAAGCTTCATGCCTAGTAGTCATATCGACCATAGTTTCAGTGATTGGGATAGGAAAATCGTCCTTCGGGCAATCTTTATTTAAGCCCCTATAGTCAATGCAGACTTGAACTTGGCCATTTTTCTTTTTAACGGGAACTATATTGGCGAGCCACGTCGAGTACATGCATGGCTCTACGAAGTCCACCTCTAAGAGTTTGTCGACTTCAGCATTCACTTTGAGCTTGAGCTCATGGCGCATGCGTCTTTGAGCTTGTTTGACAGGTTTAACAGTGGAAAGTATCGCCAATTCGTGTTCTGCCACAAACGGGTCCAGCCCGGGCATTTCCTTGTAAGTCCAGGCAAAGCAATCTTTGAACTCCAAGAGGAGTTGATTGTATGCCTGCCTATCTTCCTTGTTAAGGAGGGCACTGATGAAAATAGGCCGGGGATGATTGGCATTGTCACGCCCCAAGCGCGGAAGGAACCCGGAGGTGCGTGACGAGTTTTTATCATTCATGTCAATCAGAGCGATAAGAATTAGGACACAATGACAAAGTGCGCAAATTAATAATAACTCATTAATAAAAATCTGATACCTCTTAACCATCAATACTCCATAAAATTGATACCATCACTCCATAATGTCAAAACAACAGCGGAAGACTATCAGAAATAACCATCATCCTGAGGACATAAGCCTCATACACGACGACTCCATTAAATAAAAGGATGACAACTCCAATGAAAAAGACATAACAACGACTCAAGGGAAAGACACTATGCCGCAAGTCTTTAACAGTAATATGTTGATTTCCAGACATGATGTGACTTACACTGATGCTTGAAGGTTCTACACTCATCACTCTTGGTCATCCTCATCTGGTTGTGATTCAGTGTCTAAGTTACCTGAAAAATATTGGGAAACACTTGATGAGCGAATGCTCAGTACGAATTATATCTCTAGACCTAGACTTGCTTTAAGTGATTAATACATTATGCAACATGGCATGTTCATGCATGAGAAAAATGTAAGTAAATGACAAGGCTAGAACAATAAATATCAAGAACGAGCTAGCAAGATTTCAAGTATTTTAAGTAAAATTATCATAGGGACCACGCAAGTAGTATCAAGTCATGTCACAAGATAGTGGCTACTTATTTATTCAAGTACTTGCCCATTCCAGGCCACGCAAGTCAAGCAAGTCAAGTCAAGCACGAGAGAGAGAGATTGTGGAACGTCATAATCAAGGTAGTCATGCACTCCGGTGCAATGTCACACCGCGATCATTTAACTCCCATGGACATAAATACTTTCGGGTGCTCCTCCCAGGACCAGATCGGGCCCTATATGCACAGGCATTGATTGTGTGATTTGACATTCACTATAGTTTTAGTAGCTAATAGAATTTCAAAGAAATAGACCATTGTAGGATGATAAGGTAGATTTTACGGAATTTGGAATCCAAGGGCAGAATCAAGTAGAGATGACTTATCTAGAAATCTGAGACATACTCATAAAAACTGGGTAAATGGCATCCTCTATGGGAGCCGCTTATAAGAATTGGCATCCATATGAATGGGCGCTCATTCTAGAAGTAGATAATAAGGTATGAAGCAAATAGCATCCTCCAAATAGGGCGCTATTAACAAATGGCGTCTACTTTACTGGGCGCAGATTACCAGAAAGTGACAATTTCTCAAAAATGTCAGAAACAACATTACTTGAGGGCTAGTTCATCATGTTTCTTCAGAGGGACATGATTATGACATGGTGTAATAGATTTTGAGGGTACAACCTGCTCGGCTGTCTTGAGGGAATCTAAGACTAGCAGAGACTTCCGGAGGTCTCTAAGATGAAATCGTCAGTCTGAAGGAACGGAATGTCCAACGGAGGGCTCAATCACCTCGGAGAGTTGAGGGTATTCGGTCAAATCAAAACAGGGACCTCATCCACGGAATGGGATGAGAGTGTCAAGCGATGCCCCACGATGGGGTTGGAAACTCAGAAAATCAGTCGATCAGAAGCAAATAGCGTCCTGTATGGCAGGCGCTATATCAAATAGCGTCTATCATGACAGGCGCAATTGAACATCTTTATTTTTCATTTAATACAAATGGTGTCCTTCCAGGAAGGTGCTCATTAGTTAAATTTTATATTCTCAGAATATGGCTTCCATATAGGTGGACGTTAATTTCTCTAGTTTTTAATTAAACATTAAATGCCCACAGGAGAGCCACCGTCCATAGCTCCATGGCACTGTTGGATGAGGATTGCAGGTGTTGCCATCGCCACCATTTAATCCTCCTGTGAAAGCCACTGGCTAAATAGCCAAAAGTGGCCACTAGTTAAACAAGCTTGCCACTGGTTATGGAGAGGCCCTGCCGGATATGCAAGCTCCTACCGGTTAAGTAGGGAACCTGCCATTTAATTGATGAGGCTGCTTCTTAAATGTTGGGCCGCCGATTAAGTAGCAGTAGCGGCTGCCGGTTAAGTAGGTAGGGGAGACCCCAGTGGTTAAAGGGCTAGATAGGGCCACCTGTTAAAATGCGAGGGGCGCCATCGGTTATGTTTTTGCCCATGGAAAGGGGAGGAGAAGGGGACCTCAGTGGACATGATGCCATGGGGTGTGTGTGTGTGTGTGTGAGCATAAAAGAAGAGGAGATTGGGGAGAAGAAAGACATAGAGGGGGAAGGGGAGATGGGTTTAATCGGTGGTGGGGTGAGAGGAATTAAACAGTGGCAGGAGATGAGGAATTAACCGATGGGGGGTGTAGCCACCGGTTATGAAAAGGGCCATTAAACGATGTGGGAGGGAGAGATTCGCGAGGCAAGAGAGAGACGTGGGGGAGAGGAATTAACTGATGGGGGGTGTGCTCAGGGGATCGATGACCAAAATGAGGGAAGGAATAAAGCGATAAATGGAAACATGGGACTTTGATATATCTCGGCTATCCCCCTTCATAATCGTTTTCTCCTCAAGGCGGTACCGGGCACTCACCTTTTACGGAGAGTCGAGAAGGAATTGAATGGCACAAGACGTTTCTGGGGTTAAGGTAACGAGACCGGGGTGCGGGCATGCCAGTCGATTTCTCAATAATCACCTATGGAACCAAAGGTTGACTGGGGACCATTGCCAGGATGTGACACATGGGCTCGAGAGATTAGGCGACATGTGGAGAGAGAGAAGGTTCCATGGGTGTGAGTGCGCAAGTGATTATGGGGAATCGTGTACAAGACATCTTTCCCCACCGACTGCAAGTAGTTGGTGCTTATTTACATCGGATTGAATCCGAACACCTTTGTTCCATGCTGGAGAGTAGTCTGTATATGTCTGAAGCCATGGATAGAGGGCTGGAGGCATCCCGCAGTTATAAGGGCGCATTTAACTGGGAGGTTCGATTTATTGGGGTGGGAGATACTAGACACACACTAGGTGATGCAGAGGGGAACTGAGCCCCAGGTACAGATACATGTATTCAACTAGTGACATACTTTATGAGGGCTACATGGGCCTTACAAATGGGTCGAGGAGGCCAAATTACAACTGGTGTAAGCCGTAGGACAATTCTGATATGTGGGTCGGTCCCTGTGTCAATGCATAACAAGGTAGACATCTGCGTGTTTTAACAGAGGCTCTCGGCAAGGAGCTTGGGACATGCCCAATTTGCCGAGGGAGGATTAGACTGGATGGCAGGGGGAGATACTGGTCGATGCCTGGAGGAGGACCGGATGAGGCTTGGGATGAGCAGTCAGGTACGGATCCTGAGAGGGGAGTATCTTCATGCTGGGAAGTCTGGGCCTATCCCATGAATGTTACTTCCGAGCCAGGGTCCGGTTAGCTCGAATCATTGGTCAGAGTGGTCGGTGGCCAGCTCGGGGTGAGCGATGGGCACACGATTTCGTGATGGAGGTATGTGCGGCATCATGGCTTATGTGTGGCCGTCGTAGGTTGTCATGCATGGGCAGACCTGAGATGCAAGTGTTTTTTGCCGATGTCATAACGCCTTATATGCAGTAGGGAAGGACTTGTGTGAGATGGCTAGACGCTGTATAAGGGAAGTGCGAGTGACATACCCTCGGCGTGTGTAAGTAGATCAACAAGCCAACCGTGCACACTTAGCTCCTTGCGTCTGTCCTTGCTTGTTGGGTGCTTGTGGAAGCCTGAATGGTGTCCGTTAGCATCTGTATATGTCCCTCTGCGTGTCTCTGTGTATGTCGCCCCTTGATCTTGTAAGGGGGTTTTATGGGAGAATATGAAGGGTCAGGGGGGGTTTAGGCGGACCAACTTGAAGGTAGAACTTGGTTCGCGTAAACCCCTGGAGAATATATATATTTTTGTTTTCAGAGTGGGGGAGGGGGCTTTAGGCGGACTAGCCCAGGGGCTGGGTCTGGTCAGCCTAAACCCCTCCCCCAGGAGGTTTAGGCAGAACAAATTGGGCAGCCAGTTTGGTCCGCCTAAATCGCTCCCCAGGGAGGGTTTATGCGGAGCATCCGGGAGTTTTTTATCGGGACATGCCAAGAGACATATAGGATATCCGTCCACGGAGAGTCGAGACGGGGTCCACAATTCATGGGCATATCGAAGCCCGAGAGCCACAAGGGCGAGAATAACGAGATACTATCAGTTGTTGGAACCATTTATTCATTATTTCCCTAACAAAGTTGTTGAAGGACATGCCATGAGAACTGGCGGACCCTCGTGACTCAAAGGGGTAATTCGGAAAACATGGTACGATATATCGGCCCCTTTAATGAATTCTGACAGTATTTTCCCTCGACCATAGAACATGTCGAGGAGCATATAGGATATCCATCCACGGGGTGCCGAGATAAAGTCCATAAGATGCAGGCAAACAGAAGCCTGAGACCCGACCACGGGACATCATCTATCATTGGGGCATTTTATTCATTTTCCCTCATGCAAGGTTGGAGAAAAACACACCATAGCAAGCGACGGATCTCTCTAACCTGACAGGGTGAATCGGAGAAGCGTTCACACTGTAGGGGTGTAAGCCCCATTGATGTGGCTCTGCGTACCACACTTGGCTCTAACTTAGGGTATCAGGAGGTCAGGTGTACCAATAGGAGGACCAAAAGAAAGAGCCATATAGCTACCGGCTGCATCAAGGAGGGGCCATACGGTGGCCAGAATAAGGGGTCCTTTAGACGGCGGCGGGCAAAGTGAGGCGGTGGCCAAGGAAAGGAGGGTCTTGATGCGGCGGCCAAGGGACTTGAGGTGGTGGCTGGCGAAGTAGAGCAGTGGCTAAGGCACGATCTGGTAGCCGGAGGGGGGCCAACCGGTGACTGAGTGGGAGTGAGATGTGAGAGAGCTCCGGAGGTAGAGGCATTGTGGCTATAGTGCGGTGTGAGAGACAGCCAGCGGCTGGCACTATAGCTACAGTGTTGGCCGCCGTATTCAAGGCTTTTCATGCACTGGAAGACCAGAGAGAGGATTTCAGGGGTTTTTAAGCTAGGGAAGTGGTCTGATTGCTCCTGGAGGCGAGACACAGAGGCCAAAAGGTATGCAAACAAGCAAATGGGTAGAATTGCTGGGTTGCAAAGGTTATAGATTTCACTAGTTCTGCTGACAGAACACACCGAGCCACAGAAGGGGATAGAGCCTTATTCTACCTCATATCAATGGACAAGAGAACCAAGGGCCATGTGATAGCTTCACAGGTCCCTGGTGTCTCTCTGAGGGTTTACAACTTACTGGGAATTGCTTCACCGGGGAAACTTCGGAGAGAAACCACGGAGAGGAAGTTTAGGGGGAGAGCACAAGACTCTATATATCTATTTCTTTCCACGAACTACACAAAGGGGAATCGAATTTCACTGTTCCTCAAATCGGTGAGATAGAAGTCCATGGGACCATGTGATGGCTTCACAAGTCCCTGGAATCTCCCTGAGGGTTTACAACCTACTAAGAATAACTCCACTGGAAAACTCCGGAAAGAAATTTCAGAAATATGACAAGACTTCATTCAATCTCACGGAGGGGAGAGGAAGGAACACAATAATTGATGAACTGAACCGAAGGCAGACCCGCCATGTTTATTCATCCTTGGAAGACTACAAGTGCTACATTCTTTAAAAGAAATCAAGAAAAAAAATGCAGCAAGAATAGAGAGTAGAGCAGTTATAGAGGGGAATGAGGAATCGGGGGAGAGGAGACTGCAACAGACTACATAACCCACCTTCCTTGAACCTCTCTCTCTCTTCTCTTATTGCCCTCTCTCCTCACTGTTGGCTCTCTCTATTCTCCTCGTTTCTTTTCCTTCTCTTTGTGTGTACGTGTCTCTGTTCCTCTGTTCTCTGTTCTCTCCCTTCGTCTCTGTCGAAGTTGCAAGTTTTATAGAGGGTTAAGTGCCCCTGATGCGGTGGCTGGTGGAGGAGATGGCGGCCAAGAAAGCGGCGCCTTGCTGGCCGCCGGATAGACTATGCGTCGCCAGATGGAGTAGGGGCCGTTGGGTAGCTTGGTTGCGAAGGCCTTTTGTGGCCCATTTGTTATCTTTAGCCGATTTGAGCATTTCGAATTCATTTGCTCATTTGTTCAACCCATGCTTTGGTTATCTTAGCAGCACTTGGCCCCTTTTGGGTTAATTTCTTCGCACTGTCTGGCATGGCATTCTCTTTCGAGAGCCATTCTCCTGGTGGCAGCTCCAATCATATCTCGGCTATTTATACGGCCGGGAGGTTGACGGGGGGTTATAAGAAGGCAGATGGTTGCCCGGGGGTGCTTGAAAAATAGTTAAATGATTTTTTCAGCTTTAGTCGTCCTGGTGATGGATGACGATCTCCAGTACCCAACACCCATCCCCCAGTATCCCAAAATCCAGTCACACCTCTCCCATTTCCCAGTCCTTTGTGCTAATACCCTGAAACCGGGTAAGCCCAGTCTATTCCCCCCTACACTAGTACATAGTGGAGAAAATCAAGCAGACTAACAGTAAGTGGTCGCTAGTCCCTGCACTCAGCATTGTTCCATGGAACGGGAAGAGAAACAACCCAGCAAATAAAGACCTCAAAATCTGGATTTTGTCATTCATACTCTATAAAAATGAGCCCAAGACATGCCCTTGGGGTGACAAAAACATATGATCCAGATAACAAAAGACAAAAAAATACAAAGGGGTGATACAGCCAGAGCCCAGACTCACTCTCCTCCAGTGCTGCCCGACGAGACTCCGCAACCACCAGCTCTGCCTCTAATGTCGATGCAAGCTGAATGCTAGCCTCGGCTCTAGTGTCGGCAGCCCGCCACTTGACCTCAGCAAGCTCCACGGCTCGCCACTGCTCCTCTAGGGCCTTCAGCAAGGCCTCAGCCCTGCTCGTCGCCTCGCTCAGCTGCCGGGCACGGTCCTGAGCGAGAGATACAGATACATCGGTGAGTCTCCTCTGCTTGACCGTCGCTGATGCAAGCTGAGCGCACTGCTCCTGTGCCTCCTGGATGGCCGCCAGTCGCTGTGGCCGCTGCTGCTGAGCTGCCAGAAGTCGTAGGTACTCTGCCCAGATGTCGGCCAAGCCAGACATCCAAAGCTCTCATGAGAAGCCGAGGCTGTGGTAGCCCTGAGTGCAGTCCCTCAATCGTTGCCTAAGCTCCTCTGGAGAAGGAAGGGGATCGCCTCCTAGGTAGCCACAAGCTCGCTGAAGCAGGGCCCGGCCACGCTTGCGTCCAGCAGTGGCTCTGGCGGACAAGGGCACGTAGGCCACTCGACCCCCAGGTCTAGGAAAGAGTGGCCCATCTCAGCCAGTACACTAGTAGGGCTTGCACAATCCCACCAAACACAAAGGGGGGTCAGCAAGACCCGGGGCTTCTCTGTGACAAGACAAGGTGAAAAACTTGAGAAAGGTTTTGATCCTCACCTAGCATGGCTCTCGCCGCGCCTGCGGTATCTCTGCTAGAGGTTGGTAAGGGCAACCTCTCCTCCACATCCTCAGCATTCGCCACTGGGGTCGGGGAGGGTAGAGGCTCTTCTATGATCCGGTCGCCCCCGACAACCACCGGGGGCATGGGAGGCTCTTCCTAGTCATCCTCAATAGGAGCCCGCATGCGCTCCCCCTCAGACCCCAGCCCTAGTGATAACACAATCTCATCAATACCCGACTATAAACTCTAAACGAGAGCCAATAGGGTGGGGGAAGGATTTCCATATACCTTCCAGAGCCACCTCCATCTCAGCATCCCCGGTGAAAGAGGCCTCAGAGGAAGAAGAGCCCGAGCTCGAGCTCTCATCAGTCTCCATTGCCTCACTGCCACTACTCAAAGAGCCAGATGAGGTCTCTGAAGAACCCCGAAGCGTGGGCAAATCAGGGGCATCTACACACCAAGAAGCCAAGTCAGGCTATTATAAACTCCAGTTTCAAGTAAAGGATGTTGGACAAGAAGCTCACCAGCAGGGGTGTTCCCTTCAGAAACCCCCTCAATGTCAATGAGCTCCTCGTCGCCTCCAGTGGAGGTCGCAGCAACGGGCTTATCCCCTGCTACGCCGGTCGTGTCACGAGGGAGCTCTCCCTCCTCTAGAGGGGAAGAGGTACCTGTAATCGACATCAATAGAAGCTCAGCATGGGTGGGCAAAGCAAACGAATCCCCCATAAAATCACTAAGTGCTCAGTTACATACCAGATAGTCCCACACTGGATGACTCCACCAGTCCCACCGTGCAAGCCGATGCCATGGTAGGCACAGGCGGGAGAGGAAGCTTTCCTAGTAGCTACGGTAGTCCACCTAGCTTGCCCTCAACAGTGGGTGAGGGCACAGACCCCACCTACTCGGACTCACCCTCAAAGGATGGCAGGGCCACCGAGGGGCCGGCATTCACCAGCTCCGTAATCATCTCCAAGGCCGCGGTTGCCTCCTCACCAGCCAAGCGAGTAACGCAAACCTAGTCAGTAAGGGTAGCTTGCCAAGAAGCGCAACAATAATGGGGGGATCCCCTCAACAGCAATTGGGCACTTACCCTAGCAACCGCTAGTCACCGTGGGCACTGGCTTTCCTATTGGGGAATCAGAATTGCTCTGATACCAACTGTTGAGCACTGGATGGATGCGATCAACTAGAAGAAAGTGGATCCAGAGGGGGGTGAATGGATAACCCATTCGCTTGTCCAATCATCGGTTGTAGCCGCCATCAGCCTTCCTCCGGCTTATCAGGCCGTTGGATTGCAGGCCCCATACCCGGCATACGCAACGCGACACTATCGATAATCGAACCGAGCAAACCGCTGCTAGCAGATGGAAGGATGTTCTGGATCGGAGGTCCAAACATGTACGGCATGTTAGCCATGATATAGGACGGCCCGACAATCACATCAGAATTGCGAGGCGTTAGGCTAAGCCCCACAACAGAAGATGCCGGGGGATTTAACCCCGGACTTCCGTCCTCAGGACGGCGCTGGAATACGATAACAGCGACCAAGAGAATGCCGACAATAACAAGCAAAACGCGTTCATCGTTTGTCATGGCTATTCTCCAAAGATGATTTGCCAAAGCCCGGATTTGCTCCGGTTGATTTTGGCTAGTTTGAGTGCAGCGGCGTCATGCGCCTTTTTCGCGGCAGCGTCGATTTGGGCAAGGGCGGTATTCGTCTTATTGGTATCAAGCGCCATAGCTTTCTGCGCCGCAATTGTCGCGCTATTAAGAGACAACTGAGCGGCGATAGTTTTTGCGCTTATATCCTGATCGGCAGCAATTTGGCGCAACGTCTTATCTTTATCGGCGGCGATATTGGATAGAGAAATACTCTCATTGCTGCCAATGCGAGCAAGCTCAATATCTTTGCCGATTAGATTAGCGTTATAAGCGGAAGTTGACTGTAGATCAGCAACGTATTTCCCCGCCTCAATCTGCGCTATGTTGATACGTTCGGTGCTAGCCAGAGCTTCACTTGACTGTTTCTCCTGCGAACGCATTTGTGCGAGTGCCACGCTAGCGGCAATCGCGTCATTCGAACCCCCTGAAACCCCGCCGCTTGGAAGTGCAACCATAGGCCCAACACCACTGTCAGAGCCCTCACTTCCGCCAGAAAGCATAAGAAACCCGATAACGCCTACGGTTGCTACCCCGGCAGTCGTGGCTAGAACAGGATGGGCTTTTACGATAGCTACCGGGTTCATGCGAGGCTCCCCATGCCAGCGGGCGCGATATCGTAATGCGGGAACGGCATAGGAGGCGTGCCGATAAGCGGCGGACCATAACCGCCGTTATCAGGATCGTAAAGCGGGGCCTTAACAAGCTGTCCGGAAACCGTGGGCAACCCCGCGAGAGTGACCATGTGAGGGGCTTCCGTAGGAATTTGAGCGAATGGAATGATAGGTGTCCGAGTTCGGACGCCGGGACCAATGGGGGATTGCGCCGCTAAGCTCAATCCCTCATATGCGTAATTCATCGCCCCGGGACCGGGAAGTCGCTTGCGTTCCCATATAGGGTTGAACATTCCTTTAGGCGGGGGCGAGCCCCGCACCAAAGGCTCCTGTACTTTGCGACGGCGTTTGAAAATGCCGAACATTGTTTTAGTCTCCCTCAATAAAGACCGATGGGAAACTGACCACTGTTTGCGCCATTGTTGCCAAAGCCCCCGACGCCAGTAACGGGAGACGTTGCAGCGCTGAGCGCGTTGGCAAAGGCTCCCCCGGCAGAGGTAAGAACCCCCGCCGTATTAGAACGACGTGATACGAGAACCGCCAGAATAGCCACGCCGATAATAGCGGTAGCGATAGTAGCGACAGTTTCAGTAAGCTGGTTCATTTTTGCATCCTATACCGTTGGGACACCAAAGAAGGGGAGCACGAACCTTGCAAAGTCCGCGCCCATTTTGATTGCCTCACCAACCGTTTCCGGTTTCTTAGGCGGGGCAGGCGGCTCTATTTTGGAGCCGGGGCCAACGTCTAGATTGGCCGCGAAATTCCAGAGGCGATTATCCGGCTGACCCGTTTCGGTAACAGAGCCCTTGTTAGAGCCCTGTTCCATTGGAGCCGGGGGAGTAATCGTCTCGGGGCCTTTTTGCAGGGCTCCCGTCAACTTGGCGAAAAATCCTTGGTTGCTCAATAGAAGGCTAATCAGGATAAGCGCCATGAACAGACGAGAGGCGGGGCGCAAGGGTTCATAATACCCGACAGCGCCAACCGCCCCCATACCGGCAATCCACCAGGTGAAATTGCCCGGCCCTGTGAAATCTTCAATCAGTTCCGAACCAAGCTCACGGTAGGTATCCCGCGCGCCTGATACGATCATGACCAATCCGATAATCACTAGAGCGAATGGCATTCTAAACTCCGGTGGAAGTAGGACCGATAAGGAAACCCATGTATTTTGTTAGCTTGCCGCGCATGGTGATAAACACCAGGAACGCGGCAAGCAGGAACAGAGCCACAACGTTAGATTGTTTCATGGCTCAGAATACTGGTCTACTTGAGCCCAACCATCGCGCCAAGCTGGGGAAATTTAATCCCCGCAACGTAGCCGATAGCCAGAACCAGCAAGAGCATGAGAGTGCCCTTCATTTGACGTTCTCCGAAATGTGCTTAAGGATGAAACCCCAAGCGATTGAGATTGCGATAAGGAGCCCAAAGAAAAGAAACCATCCAAGAGCATCCATGTCGGACGAAAAGGGGCGGTTAACAAACCGCTTGAAATCTTCCCACATAGAACAGCGCTCCTATCTAGCCTCAAGTGCCATACAGAGAACCGGCCTGAGTGACCTGATTAATCTGCGCGAGGGCTTCATAGCCAACCAGGAGAATGGAGGTAGACGCCTGAACCTGAGACGGATTGAACACAAGCTGCATGTTGCCATACTGAGTTGTGTTGATCGGGCGTTTACGGTGGTCGAAATAGTAGCTAGGCCGCGCCTGTTCACCCGCAACGTCAGTATTCAAAATCCAGCGGGTCATGAGAGACGTAATCCAAGGATCAAGCTGAATAATGTTGGTATAGTTGGCGGACTGAATTGACCAGAGATTGGTTTCCGCCCCGAGCGCCGTACCGCTTCCGAAATTGTCATAGATGACATAGGTGCTAAGGAAATCGCGATAGTTGGCATAGGGAATGGGATTGTCCTGATTGGCGACAAGCCCCGAAACCGTGGTGTTATTCAGGAGGTATGCGGTTGACAAATCCTGCACCGGAAGAATGGGACCCTGATCCGTCATTGGAAGCTGGTCAAGGTAATTCTGATAGGTGCGAATGGTGACGTTGGAAAGAACGCCAAGCTGAGCGGTGGACGAAATATAAACCGCGCTCGTCGGATCAGTACCGGTAGCGGCAAAGAACCCCGGATTAATCGTAAGCTGCAAATTCATGGTCGCGTTAACAACGCTCGCATAAATGCCGCCGCGAAGATCAATGTCGCTATAGGCGATAGGAACTTCAAAGAAGAACCGGCCCGACTGGATCGTCGTTACAGGCGACGGTGCAGTCATGATAGCGAAATTGGAGACGAAATCAGTAACGCTATCGGAATTGAAGGCCGCACCAAAGGGAGCCTGCCGACGAACCGACGCCAGGAGATTAAGGTGCCAGCCAGTGGTGTTGACACGCGTCTGATTGGCAAGGTCCGTAAGCGTCACATTGCTGAAAAAATTCGCGGCGCTAAGCATGGTCCGCGTTTGAGTTTCAGCCGCGCCCTGAGTGATGGAATAGGAGACTTCCACAATCAGGCGCTTGAGTAGACCGACGTTCCGAATAGGAACGTTGATAACAGCGCCGACAAGCGTACCAGTCGGCGTCACGGTGTTGATCGTCTGCCACATATCGATGGCGCGCGCCAGAACGATAGAACGGGCAAGCGCATTCGACTGCTGCAACTGGCGGGCCTGATCGGCGGCGCTCATAACGGCAGGCTTATTCATGGTTTTCATTCCTCGATTTCAACGGGCTGTTGAAGGACCAATGCAATTGCTGCCCCGGCAATCACAAGCATGAGCCAAACGATTACCCAATTGACCGGGTTTTTGATTAGCTCAAAATTGATGAACTTTTCCAAGGGTTCCTCCCTCGGTTACTGGTCAAGATACTGGCGCATACCTGCCAGGACCACGCCAATAGCTACAGTCCCAATAGAAGCCATAAGAACAACTGTGATCCAGTTGCTCATGTTCCACTGGAGAATGACACGCTCACCGGCCATGTCTAAAGTCTCCTACGTTTTGGTGCTAGCCGATCATCGATTGTCTGTATGATAACGTCTGCCTCGGGGACCGGCTGGAAAACCGCTGCAACGCGTTTTGGAACGTCATAATAGACGCACTGATACTCAGGAAGCTCAGTCTCTAGATCGACGCGACTTTTTGGGATGTATTCCTGCACGGTCTTATAATCCTCATTGTGCGTTAGTCGGAACACAAAGAAAAAAGTAGCCTCCGAAAAGACAAAGCGTGAAACCCATTTGGGGCGCTGACTGAGCGCAATAACCGGTATTCGTTTAGACCGGCCTTGCGTGAGGATATACGTAAACGCCCCCTTGGGATTTTGGGGGAGCATGTAGCCTTCATCGATGAACAGCCCGACATTTTCATGAGCCCACACTTTGAACAGCCATTCTTCAACCTTTTCATCCTCATCGGGATTAGGTTGAAGCACATAAAGACCGGGCTGCTTGGGGACTTCCCGAAAACCGATTTGCCGAATGCGTTCGCTTCCGGCAATGGTTTTGTCTCGCTTGTAGTCTACTATGACCCAGGGCTGTTTGTCAAACGATGCTCTAGAAAGTAGCCACAATCCAAGCTGAGTTTTCCCCGATCCCGTTGCGCCGACAACCGCAACCCGGTCACTAACTCCCGGCAATCTTATCGGCGCGGCATTCATCGTGTATTGAACCCCCTATCGAAAAATGCGTCGTATATACGGTTGACTTTGGTATTCGTCTCGGCCTGATCGGCTTTAACGCCCGATACGTCCGCCTGTAGAACGCTGATTTGTTTTTGGGTATCCGTCCATGACGCGAGGACGGTCCCTATAGTCGTTACCGATGACACTGCAAAACCAGCAACGGCTAGAACAATGCCCCAATTGATTTTCACTTGGTCCCCGCCAGCCCCTTGGGTTTATTCATGATGCTCTTGAGAACGTCATCAATATCGGCCTTAGTCTCAGGCGTAGCAGCATCAACCGCCTTCTTGACAGTGGGGCAATGCTCGGATCATTGGGGCCATCCACTTCAAGGTGGAATAGCGCCTAGGGCCAGGGAGGAGCTGGAGAGAAAAAAAGAAAAAAAAGAAGAGAAGAGAGAGGGGAAAAGAAGAGAAGACAACGTTAAGAGGAAATCAAAATTGAAATTCAAATGAAATACAAACATGCCTCTCTCGAAAGGTTAGAACTCAGGTGGCGGGGAATTGTAGCCAGCCGTTGAAGTGCCTCACATTCCTTCTTAGCCGGCTTCGGCCCCTCATAGCTCGCCCCTTCCATGGAACTCCCTCCTAGGGCCCTCTTCATGATGTTTTAGCAAGGAATGTAATAAGTTAGAGGGCTAGAAAAGTGAGGAAACAATGAGTCATGAATTTGGCCCCCCTCTTCCTTATATAGAGCCTTGTCTAGAGGTCTAAACACACTAGGATTGAGTTGAGATAGTCCTAAACGGGTTTAGATAGGATTTGGGTCAAGTTGGGATAAAAGCATCTCGGATTGGGACTCTCCAAGAGAGTCCCGATCGGGTTCCCTACGTATTGAGTTGGGCGGTCTAGCGATAGACCGCACGTCCTGTTGTGAGGCCCTTTGTTGGCCGCACATGTGTTGAAAGACTATCAAGTCATGCGGCCAGGTACTGACTGCACAACCCCTACATGCGGTCTATATGTAGCCGCATGAACCTTGTACGGCCTAAGAGCGACCACCCATCCTTTGTTGTGTTGTTTGAAGCTTGTACCTCTCTCCACTCACATCGTCTCTCTCATAGGGTCGGCATGCCTCTCTCCTCTCACGTCGTCTCTCTCGTAAGGTCGGCGTACCTCTCCCCTCTCGCGTCGTCTCTCTCGTAGGGTCTGTGTGCCTCTCTCCTCTCACGTCATCTCTCGTGTAGGGTCGACGTGCCTCTCGTCTCTCGCGTCTTCCCTCTCGTAGGGTCGACGTGCCTATCTCATCTCTTGCGTCGTCTCTCCCGTAGGGTCGGCATGCCTCTCTCCACTCGTGTCGTCTCTCTCGTAGGGTCGGCGTGCCTCTCTCGTCTCTCGTGTCGTCTCTCTCGTAGGGTCGGCGTACCTCACCCCTCCCGTGTGTCTCACCCGTAAGTTGTCTGAATTTACATTTTTGGTTTGTCATACATACATACATGCATCACATAAGAAAATTCACAAAAAAAGAAGAAAGATAAAACTAGACCACTATCATATCATATCATGTCATATAGCAGTACAAAGAAGATCAGGCCGCTCCCTCTGGCCTGTCACTGTCCCCACCTCCCTCCTGCCTCTTTGATGGCGGGCCCATCGTAGAGGTCGCTCCCTCCTCTCGCTCTCGCCGTCGGCGTCTGTCCTCCTCATCATTCCTCTGCCGCTGAGAGGAAGTCGCAAGAAACTGCCCAACAGAGCCGTGAGTGGCACGACTCCCATTCGGAGCCGCACGGCTACCACTCATCAGGCTACAAGACTGGCTCATCTCCCAGTTGGCACGTACCTCACCGCGAAGCTCGAACGCCTCCTGTCGAAAATGCTCCAGCTCTGAAGTCATGGTACGGAGTCGCTCCATCTCCGCCCAGAGAACCGCCAGCTCCACCATCTCCGACGGTCTGCCCCGTGCCAGCTGCTCCCGCAGGTGGGCTGCTTCCTCCTGCGCCTCAGCACGCTCGTGCTCCGCTGACTCCCTCGAGCGGATGCTCTGCTCCAGCTCCACGGGTAAGCGGGACACCTCCTCCCTCGAGCGGATGCCCTGCGCTAGCTCCTCGCGCAGGCGGGCGGCCTCGTCCTGTGCCAGCACGAGCTCCTCTCGTAGTTGGTCACCCTCGCCGAAGGCGGCCATAAACTCTGTCACTTGCACACATGCATTTCACTATTAGTCAACTATATTTTAATATAATAAGAAAAGAATTCACAAAGGGAAGTGTAGGACGTACCCGCTCGGTGAGTGCTGCCTCGACCGCCTCAGCCCGATCCACCATCCATCTAAACTCCACCTCCCGCTCCACTCGGTAGGCTGGAGTCTGCGCTATGGAAGAAGACGGAGCATCGGCCCCCTGTCTCTGGGCCTCCTCCCCCCGCTGAAAATAAATCTCCAGGTCAGTCGTGTCTCAGTATAATTGTAAATGCATTAAGAGAAAAACTCACCAAAAGGGCTAAGGCCTGTCGGGCATCGTCCCGCTCCCGGATCGTCGCTGTGAGGAGCCCTGTCAGCTCTGAAACACGTCCCTCGGCGTCAGTCTGCATTTAGAAATCCAAAATGTTAGCACGTCATTAAGTCATAATCATAAGCATAAAGGGTCTAGGGTTAACGGATGACCACACTCCCACTCCGCCTCCCATGTAAAGGCCCCACGGCACACTCCCTCCCCCGGTGCACCACTGCACCGTATCATTCCACCCGCCCCCCTCACCGTTCACTCCACCTCACCGTATTCCCACGAGCTTCCCTCGGATTCGCAGCTCGTCGGGCACCCCAAAAGTATTATCAAGTCTCGTGGGGGTCCCATTTCAATTGCAGAGTACATGGAGGAAGTTTTGACAAATCCTACTTCTGGGTTCTACATCAACCGAGATGTCTTTGGAGCTGAGGGTCATTTTATTACTTCACCTGAAGTGAGCCAGATGCTTGGAGAGATGGTTGGTGTCTAGGCCATGTGTCTTTGGGAACAGATGTGACAGCCAGAAAAGTGAACCCAGTCGAGCTTGGCCCGGGTCGAGGCACTCTTATGGCTGATCTTCTTTATGGCACATCAAAGTTCAAAGCATTTACCAGGTCATCACATATACATCTGGTAGGTTGTAGTCCCACATTACATAGGCTTCAATACAAAACCTTGAAGTGTGGGGATGAAGGTGACACCATCGATGACCATACTGGCAATTCCATCATCTCATTAGGTGGAGCTTTTATCTCATGGCATGCCATGTTGCATCAAGTTCCATCAAGCCTGCCAACCATCATAATTGCTCATGAGTTCTATGATGCATTGCCAGTTCATCAACTTCAGAAGTTTCATGTGGTTGGTGTGAGAAGATGGTTAATGTCGTAGAAGATCCAACACTCCGTTTTGTTTTATGTCCGCATCCTACCCCTACAACGCTGATTTACCGGACGAAGCGGTTCAAGTGGGCTGGAGCAGAGGAAACAGCCAAGCTTAAACACATTGAAGTTTGTCCAAAAGCAATGGACCTAACTCGGGTAATTGCAAAGAGACTGGTCTCTGATGGTGGAGGGGCTTTCATCGTTGACTATGGCCAGAATGGAATAGTTTCAGACAGCCTGCAAGCTATTCAGAAGCATAAATTTGTTGGCATTCTAGATGATCTTGGATCAGCTGATCTCGGTGATTATGTTGAGTTTCCTGCAATTAGACATTCCACAGAAGCAGCATCAGGAGACGTATCCATTCATGGTCCAATCTTTCAATCCCAATTCTTGGGTTCACTTGGTATAAACTTCTAGGTGGAAGCTCTGCTACAAAATTGCACTGATGAGCAAGCGGAATCCCCGAGGACAAGCTACTGGCAACTAGTTGGGGATGGTGAAGCTCCGTTCTGGGAGGGGCCTGATGAGCAAATGCCAGTTGGTATGGGAACTCGATATCAAGTAATGGCTATTGTAAACAGGAAGCAAGGTGTTCCACTGTTTGAGTTCTGTGTGAAGAATCTCAAAGAAGTTCTCTCAGCTGGAAACTATAGCGAAGGATGTGATGGGCATGGTCTTGGTCACTCAGTACTTCGACCCCATGAAGGAGATTGTTGTATCATTCAAAGCATCTACTGTCTTCATCCCCCATGGGCCATAACTGGTGACGAATGCATATCTAGTGGCCTCCCCCACACACATATATGGTGGGCAACAACAACAGCATAATCGGTGGCCCTCCACAGGCTCTCAACCACTGGCATCCGTTCCTTCACGATCCAGTAACGGTCACCCTCATCCGGTGCGGTTACTATTCACCATCCGGTACACCCTCAAACGGCTATACCCAGCACCCCATGAACGGGCCTTGCCCGGTGCACCTTTTACCACCTTACTCGGTGCAGTCCAAACACCCCTTGGCCGACACACCCGCAAGAGCCTCCACCCGGCATGCTTGCTGCTCACTTTGGCCGGCACACCCCAAGCGACATTTGGCCGGCAGACCCGCAAGACCCCACACCCGGCATGCTTGCTTCTCCCTTTGGCCGGCACACCCCAAGTGGCCTTTGGCCGGCACGCCTGCAAGAGCCTCCACCCGACACGCCTCAAGTGGGCTTCACCTGGTGAGGCTGCCAAGCCTTCCACCCGGCAAAAAACTTTTCCTTCTTCACCCCGTAATGCTGCCAAGCCTTCCACCAGGTGCGGGACTTTTTCTTCGTCACCCGGTACAACCGGCAAGAGGTACGTGAGGTGTAACGACCCAAAGCTCACGGTACCGATAACCCGATACAAGTATCGGACTACCACTACCAAGAACTAGAGATGCCACCCAGGAGGCTGATGAGGCCCCCAAAGGGTTAGTGGGGTTTGTTGAGGGATTGCATTAGAAATTAGAATTCGTAGCGCGCATTATTAATTTTTGGCAATGAATAATTAAAATTAAGATGGAAGTAATTGGGGTGGTGGGTTAGGGTAGGATTAGGTTGGGGAAGGGAGTGGGAGTAGTGGAGGCCTATGTTGGGGTTAGATTGGGGTAGGAAGTGGGAGGTGAGATAGGGTAGGGGGTTTTGGTTGGTCAGTCTTGGAAGGTGTCTCCTTCATGGGGGTAGGTGGAGGGACAGAGGCGGTGGTCGGGGTAGGACAAGTAGGGAGCGGTAAGGATTGGGCTATATGGGTGGTCTTAGGCCGGCTAGATGGGAATGGAGGACTGGTAGTGCTCCTCGGGCTATGGCTATCCGAGTAGGAGGGGGAGGGTCGGGGTGCATAGACCTTCCTAAGCTTGGCCTTCATTTCTTCCAAAGTGTGAATGGGATCCTATCGCCTAACACTCCTAAAACTTTCAAGGTGTCGCCATTCTTCCTCTTCATGGGGTCCGAGCGCCTGCTTGGCGATACGTAGCTTCCCCTCCTCATATAAGTAGTAGTGGTAGAAATAATTGTCCATGGACGTTTCCCATTTCATATATGTGTGAGGATCACTAGATCCATCGAAATAGGGCAACTGCGGTCTGACAAACCTGAAGGGGTAGTCATTGGTATGCTAGGTGAGGTTCATGGTTTTGGAAGGGGGGTGGGGAATGCACGAGCTAATGGACGCAAATGCCCTGGGACTAGACTTGTAGAGACAAGTCAAAAACTTGCTCTAATACCACTTAATGTGGGACAGCTAGGGGGATAGTAGAGATGCAATGAAGGACCCTCAGACCTATCGTCACAAGCACCCTAGCGAAGACTCGTACCCAATTTCGATGGACAAGTCACACGGCACACTTCCCTTTCCCGAGGTGACTCGGGGATGGTAGGTCGAGTCCGAGGACCAGACCCTTGCTACTTGTGATAAGCACAAGGCCGAGAGGGTATCTCACCCTAGGTATGGAGGTTCTCATGATAATGGGCAAACCACACGCCTTGGCGGGCATGTGTAACACTCGCCCTCACTCTCGCGATGGCCACTCAAGGTGGCCGGTCAGCTAGGCCGGGCACTCTCTTCCTCACCGATAGAGCTCAGGTATGATATTGAATGACAGAATTAACCAGGCAGAGGGTTAGGGGCTCACCTAGCCAGCTTGAAGAAGCCAACTCCGACCGGAGACGAGGGCGAGTGGGGAACATGCGCTGCCCTACACATGCGTCAGTATAGCTTGATCGGCAACCTACTATTACAACACTACTCCTCACGCAAGAGGGTGATCATGGGGTGGGGGAAAATTAATAATACAATCAACACTACCACCTCACAGGGTGGGGCCTTCAGCCAGCCAAGCGAGGGGTGAAGGATCGGCGTGGCCGAATATGTCCGACTGGTTCTGCAGTGACAGCAAGTCAAAGACCAAGGTGCCACAGATACCTCCGGGCACTGTAAGTTGTGGGGCCAGTGCTGAATTGACTGGGGACGGGGTGGCAGCTTGAAGCAGAGGTCGAGGGTCATCTGGGACTCAGATTGGGGCGCTACAGGTCTGACTTCACGAATCGCTCTAATTCGGCCTGGCCTAGATCTGATGGACAAGGCACTGAAGTCAAGGCTGCCATAAACTCTTTCGAACTCCGCCAGAGGTGGGACTGCTGCAGAAATGTCCCTGGGTGGCCAAGGGGCAAGCCAGAGAAATTTTGGAGTTATTGGGGATTGAGTTGGGCAGTTGTGGATTAGGGACCTGGGCTGTTCCTGTGCATCTCTACCTTTGCCCAGAAAGGTAACTGCCTGATGTGGAAGGCACCATAGGCTGTCCCGAGCTCTGATGGGGCAGGATTGGCATTGACGCATCTGTGGGGGAGATGCCTTCGCATTCGAACTGACAGGGACTCCAGCAGATGCCGGATCTGGGCGTGGTGAATAGAGAAGCAGGGGAAGGTCTGACTTGAGTCTGGCGGAGTCGATCTACACAAGATGGGGAGAATGGCCGGAATGGGGTGCTCTAGTGGGTGAATGACCTTCTCGTTGTGGGGATGTGAAGAAGGCTCATTGCAGTCCACCTCAGCAGAAGATTGAGCCAGGAATCTAACAAGGGTGGTTGTGAAAGCTTCTGCAAACTGCCTCTGGTTGTCTGTCAGAGGCAGACTGTGCAGGTTGACGAGAATGACTCCTCCGAGCAGCTCCAACGTCATCTGAGGGTGGGTGAACACTTGCGCGAAGCTGACTTGGAGAATAAGATGTTGGCGTAGGGTGAGCCACCTAGAACCTGATGGAGAAGTTGTGGCCGGTGCTGCAACTAGGTCATCGGTTCTGCTGTGACTGTAGACTGGGTAGTAGGGGAATTTTAAAATTGGTCAACGTTTTAGGCGGGGACAATTCAACCCCCCTTCTTGTCCATACGAGACTTAGGGACAACACCCGACTTATGCTACATGTCCTGTAGTGATGCTCTGTCGCATCACACCGATCTCAAGCTCGGGTGTCCTCACCAACTCTCCCCGGGTGGGAGGAACTCGACCCTGTCGAGTAAGGGTCTCTGTCGCTCTGGTGCCGCTCCAGCAAGTTCGGATCTAACCTCTCCAGCTCTACCTGGGTGATCCATGTATCATCAGACGCAGGTCATCCTCTCCAACGCATCAAGTAGCATTGATATGTGCCACTCCTAGTGGTCATCACCTGCTCATCTAGTATACACTCTATATGGTCACGCTGCTGAGGTGACGGGGCTGGATGTGGCCTCTCAGGGGAGGGATCGCTCACAAGGGGTGGAGAAGGCCCGAACAAGTCACTAGGAATCGCTGTCGGGTCCCTATATGCGACTAAATCTAAGACATTGAATATGGAACTGATACCATGCTCCTCTAGTAAGTCAACAACATATGAATTGGACCTAACTTGCCTCAACACTCGAAAGGGGTCGGCACCATGAGCCTATAGTTTCTTTACGGCTCCAACAGTAACCATTCCGGTCTAACCTGGATCATGACATGATCTACCTCTTGGAACTCGCGAGGGGGTGTCTTTGAGCGTAAGTCAATTCTTCATATCATGCGTTGCTGGACTCAAGGTGGTGATGATGATGCAGACTCTGAAATAGCTGTGTGGACTCATACCTATGCGAATGTAAGGGCGGTCCTAGACATTCAAAAATGGACTTAGCATGTCCATGATGCCTACCTGACTCGACAACACGGGGAGAACCTAGACATCCAAAACGCACAGGTGTCCTACTGAATGTGGTAGACTTTAGGGGACCAGTATGTCCAAACTCACTCACGACATCACCCCTATATGATGGTGGACATGATGAGTCATGAGAGAGAAACTGGTGTTCCTTTCCTCCCAAGCTCTGGGGTGTGGATGGATGCAGGGTGAAATATTGACAGCCATGTGTAGAAGTGGTATGATAGTGGACCTCTTTGACAATGTAGAGTGAAGAATATGGGTCGAGAGGCTTACTAGGGAGGGGATCGAAAGGGTCAAAGAAATGATGACTCCTCCTGACAAGCCCCTTCACTATACTTGCCCATGTTTGACGTTCGTCAAGGTGTGGATGGTCACCTTCTGGCATGATGATAGATGGGACAAGAGGCTCACGGGGAAGGCAAGGAAGGCAAGATTTCTCCCTCGAGATAGTAACACCAAAAAATGGGAAAGAGTTAAGCTCATCAGGTATGGGAAAGAGCAAGAGGACCTTGGAGGTGATATGACCTATAGTGCACACCGAGGTAATGGACCCCAAAGCAAGGTGCGTGAAGCTATGACTATAGGGTTGGTTAGACCCTAAGGCCACATATATGTCAACCCCCATTGACAATCTAAACTCCTAATAAAGTTCTTTACATTTTCTACAAAGCAGAAGGACTAGAAAGTTGTGTGAAAGGAGTTAAGGGGTACTATTGGGAGTGCTGCTTCCATGTGTGGGTAGCAAGGAATCGAGACATCTGGAAGTGGACACTTTCTTAACCAGCTAGCTAAAGGCTCTCAAATGACAAGTTCACCCTTGGGAGGTAAGAATGGCTCTAGATGAGGGTCGAAGGGTGAAGCATCTCCCTCGGGTGGGAAAGAGGAGTCCTCTATGAAGTGGGGAAAGCCATGGTTTTCCATCGGGGGTATTGGGCCGAGAGTGTCAGCTGTAACCTCCGTAGGTTCTGGCTCGACTTCATCCTGGCTCGGCGGTGGGCTAGGGGAAGTCGACGACCTAATAAGAGTGTGCATCCTTTCTAGTCTCTCCCTAAAGGTTTACAGGAGTTCGGTGAGGGTGGGGTCTATCGGGATAGAGACGTTTGGGGAGACTGTAGATGCCTAATTTTGGACACCGTGCGGACCTTGTCTAGCCATCACAAAAGTGACTCTTTTTCTTCGTAGATTGAGTGTTTGGGGCCTTATCCTTGTTTAGGGCAGGCTCCACTCTGTTCCTTCATTGCTACAAGAAATCTCCAGTTTCTAGTATGTCAAGGTCCATATCCACCTTTAGTGTTTTCTTTCATCAACCTCGGGCTTAGGTCAATCCATGCGCGTCACCTGTCGGTGCGACGGCGTCTGATTCCAGTTCAACGTCGCACGGTTGGCCATTTGGGTTCCAAGGTTTTTCATCATATATCGTCTATGGTTGTGAGGAAATAGACCCACGCCTTGGGAGGCCTCGCGGGTTCCAAGTGATATCAGGTATATTTGATAATTTATCGGGTATATCTGGTATCCGGGATCTGGGTCGTTACAGTCGCAACCTTCGAGCCTGGCATCTTTAGTGATTTGTTTGCTCCCCGGTAAGCTTTTTGATAGGTTGGTGATTCTGGGATTTAATATAGGCATAGGAAGGGAGCGGGCCGTACTGGCTAGCTCAGCCATTGTGGCAAAGTGTGGCTGGTAATCAGTAGAGTCAGTGCTCGAGCCGTGGTGAGTTGTTGTTCTATAAGTTGTGATGGTGTGTCAGGAGATGCTACCAATATGATCTAGTTGGACACTCGGTAAGCATTATCAGTGGAGATGACCTGATGGTAGCGATGGTTTTCCCTGGTGTTGGAAGGTGAGGTTTCGAGCATGCATGAGATTCGAGGTCAGGTCAAGTGTGGAGACATCCCACTTCGTAGGAGGTATGTTAATGTCTCCTTGGTTGGAGAGAATTGTGTGTTTGATTTGGTTGGCCTCCCCAAGTATGCCAAGGAGTCCGTGTGAGAAGTGCTCTACATATTGGTTGTGTGACTGCGTGTGAGAAGTTATGCCCATCCCTTGATGCATAAGGGTGCGTTGGTGTTATTATGGAAGCATGAGTGTGTGTTGGGCTATGTGTGCGAGAATTCGAGGCTGGTGTTGTGATTTCTGAAGCGCTATAGATTGGAGCCTGTAGAGTTATAGGTGTTGTAATCCTGTGATTTTGATGATGTAAAACACCATGACTCATGTGCATATTGTCATATGTGTTTCTGTTGCCTTGATGTTGTGGCTTTGATGTGATTTCTGTTGTCTTGATGTTGTGGTTTTGATGTGATTTCTGTTACCTTGATGTTGTGGTTTTGATGTGACTTGTGTTGTCTAGATGCTGTGGTTTTGATGTGGCTAGTGTGGCCTTGATGATGTGCATAAAGTCATATGGCTATTTTGTTGTTCAAGGTCGATGCGCATGCCTATTGTTGCATCTTGAGTCTGTACACATGCACATATCTTTTACCCTTGAAGGTCGGAGCACTTTCATAGCACATTTGTGCACATTTAAACATTCTGGTCATTTAATCAAATAGGTTGCATGCATATTCATTTTACCAAACGGGCTGTGTGCATAAACATTTTTCACATGCACAAGGTCTAAGCACATGCTTTCATGTCAGAGCATATGGATTACGTAGGTCAGACTATGTTCATACGAGTCTGAGCACATACACGCACAAGGTCTAAGCACATGCTTTTACGTCTGTACACATGCATTATGCAAGTCGGAGCACATTGTGTTGGAAAACACATGAAAGTCAGAGCACCTTCATATGGTCCAAGCATTTTCATACCAGGGTCAGTGCACATGTTCATTTCATTGCATGAAGGTCGACGCACATCTGTGTCACCAACAAGGAAGGTCGATGCATGCTGCATATCGAGGCAGATGCAAGTCGGTGCTTGTTCATAGTGTGCATATGAAGGTTGATGCACATCTTGCCTTAGTCATACTAAGGTCGATGCACATCTGCCTTAGTCATAAATAAGGTCGATGGACATTTTGCATCTTGCACACTAAGGTCGATGCACATCTTGCATCTTGCATACTAAGGTCGATGCACATCTTGCATCATGCATTCTAAGGTCTGAGCATATGTGCTAACTTGCATATAAGGTCTAAGCATATGTGCCAATGTGCATTATAAGGTCGGAGCACCTTATTGTAGTCAGTGCACATGAAAGCATCTGGTCAAAGCATACTATGCACTCAAGTCGGAGCACATGCACCTTTAAGGTCTGAGCATACATAAGGTCGATGCACCTTTTGATTATACTCATAGTCAAGTCGGTGCACATTTCGTATTCAAGCTTACAAGGTCGATGCACATTTCTCAATGTGTCTTGTAAGGTTCAAACACATGCTGCATATAGGTCTATGCATATTTTAGAGTCTATGCACATTCAGGTTTCAAGGTCTATGCACAGTTTCTAGTCTGTGCACATATAGGTCTGTGTATGTTCAAGGTCTGTGCATATGATGAAACAAGGTCGATGCACATCTAGTTTTCACGTTACTTAGTCTATGCATCACTGTCCATGCTCTATGGCATTTGCATATACATTCATATCATTAGTCTAAGCACATTTTTATTTGTGCACATACTGAGTCTTGGTCTGTGCACATGCTTAGTCTAAGGTCTACACACATATCAGTTTGTGCATATCTAAGGTCCACACACATGCATCACTAAGGTCTGTGCATCTTCATTTATCCTGTGTTCTCAACTTGGAAGCTACCAAAGCAGTCTGAAATTCTTCTAAAAGGATCTGAAAATCAGTAAAGATTCAGCAGGACCCAATAAAGATCCGCCAAAGATGCAGGGTATTACATTCCTCCCCACCTTTAAGAAATTTCATCCTCGAAATTTAAGGACTAACAAGGGTAAGGCAGGAAAGAACAACCCGATGATTATAGATGCAAAACACAAGAAATAGAGCTCAGAGGAACAGCATCAGACTGTTATCACGGATACATGCTCAGGAGTGAGCACGACCACCAGTGAACACAAGTCTGACACCTCTGAAATAAGGCAACGTCATTTACGTCCCGCAAGACAAGAGACACGATTGTCAAGGGTACAACACCGAGAAACGAATCGACAGAAGCGACAGGCACCGCCAACATCAGCTTACACAGGGAAACATAGTCCTCTCAGCTGATAGCCTGACGATATCATCAGCTCTAGTGCCAAAGGAGACAGGGAACACCAGGCACACAGGACGCCAATAACTATTACACGGAGGAATGACTGCAAAACAGTAACAATGGACCACACACAAGATCAAGTCAGCCCTCACTCAGATATTGCATCTGATCGAGTTGCAAGCTACTCCACTAGGAAAAAGGAGCACAGCAAGCTACTGACGAGACAATGGTCCGGCACATAAGTGCAGAATCATACAAAAACATCACTTGATAAGAGCAACCGCTAATGACAACAACACCTGTAGGATCCCGGCTCCGTACGACACACAGAACCACGGAACACGCTACAAGCAAGGTCGTATCAAGGCACGAGGCAGCTGGACACACAACTATAGGGGGTGAGTCATGCATCGGGTCGTTCACCAAAGAAAGACCTACAACAATTGGAATCGATTGCAAAATGACAAGAGATACCACAGTTTCAGGCAACGCATCTCAAGGACTATGAACACGCCTCGAGAGCACAACACCCATGAGAAAGAATGCAGAGTAAGGGGTATTTTATCAATAGGGAAGCCGATGATTTTCCCAACACTCGCAAATGCCACACTAAAGCCAGAGGAATGTTCGACAACGGCACGGTTACGACAACATCTAGGCACATGCAACCAAGACGGAGTCACATTGAGAAAGAGTAATTCTCTCGACCAGCCAGAATTGCACGAAAAGGAATCCTCGGCCTGTAGGTCATTAGCCCACACACTTCCGCTGCGCACTCAGCAATGCACAAAGACATCAGAAGGAACCTCAGTCTTTGCGCCTCAGTACACACCAGGCGTCATCGCAATCCCAGAAAATCGTAATGTAACACACCTCGAGCACTGATCCAGCGAGCAACCAAGCAGAAAAGGTCTAAGTGCAACGGAGGAGAGCAACATCTTCAGCACAAAGCCCAAGAAAAAGCACTAATCTCGGCCTACCTTTATGTCCTGCAAATGGCAAATGAGCCTCACATCACATCGACCATTGGACACGGCACGACGAACCACGGTATGCAACGACTCTCGGCACAGAAATTAGGTCAAAAGCCATGCAACCGTAAAATATGGGAATGATCAGGCTAGAATTAAGTTGTCCACACTTGAGCAGACACATGGCAAGGCGACACTGAAACGATAATTCCAAGGCCAACCTCGCAAGGAGATCCACCAAACAATATGGGAAGCATCGAGCTTACTAACAGAAGCTCACCGAAAGGGGAAGAGCCTAGGTCGCTCAAACAGCTTCTCAGTCAAAGGGGTCCAATTGAGCACTTCAACTTCAACAGAAGCGAAACGCGTCAAGAGCTGACCAGATCTAAGCTGGGATGACTAAAATATCATATCAATATGTACGACCATTGCCACAACTCGAATGGTCAACAACATCCTGAGCAGTTGACAGAAGAATCTAACACCAGCAAATCCCAACCAGAAGGGAAATGCCAACAAGAATATCGCTAAGGAATTCTTAAATAGCACGACAGCATAAAGGATAGCCGTCCAGCAATAACACCGAATAATTTGTGAATCTGAAAAATCGGATATGGCAAGGAAAGAGTAGAATCAACTACTCCGTCGAAAAATAAGAAGTACAATGTGGATTACTCTACAGGGCTGTCGATAATACAGGTGACAAGCCACTGGGCCACGTAAAGGAATAAACTTCTAAGGCGACTACAAACGACAAAACAGTCGAGCCACGTTAGCATAGGATCCACCCACGAATCTTGCCAACGTCCACCTCATCCATCATTTCATCACGTTCTGTCCCATTCCATCGCGTCTCTACCTCAGTCAACTCGGCACGGTCGCGCGCCCCGCGATCTGGCGCCAGTAGTGGTACGAACGGGGTCCACTTGAAAAGAACTGACGCTGAGCATAGACGGCGTCAACTCAGTAATCCCGTAGAGTTGACGCAGCCTTCAGTTGATCTACTTGGACAGGGAGAATGGCTGAAGCGTTAACGTATGGAGCCACTGCGTCCACTCATTGAACATTTGGTAGCACTAGTGAACTAGTGCATTGACGCAGCCTGATCATCGCGTTGACGTAGTAGAGTAATACAGTAGCTACAGCCTATGATGTTTCCACTGTTGCGTCCACGCAACCAGACAGAAGCGTTGATGCACTGGAGTTCTTGTTAGCTACAAACTATGTTGCTTCTACTGCAACGTCTATGCAACCGGACAGAAACGTTCACGCACTGAGGTCTTTACTAGCGGCAACTTTTGTTACTTGTACTACTGCGTTCACGCTGTCAAGCTTGTAGCATTAACGCACTGGTGCATTCCAATGGATGCTTTCTTTATTACTACTCTGTTGCGTCCACGCTGCCATCCTGGAGCGTTGACGCACTAGTGCATTTCAGTAGCTGTTCCTGTCACATATTCAAACATGGATAAATGCATATGTTAGTAAAATGAATTTAAACATATCACATTGGAATTCAGTTTATCATGCATCTACCCTTTAGTTGTTATCATCAAAACCAGAAGGACAACACCCTTTACCAGCCCTCTAGTCGGACGGAAATGTTCGAAAGAATGTGGAACCCGACGAACCTGGATTGGAGGCTACTGTAAATCACCAAGCACCCCAGTTTAGGCTTCTCAATAGAAGATTATTACAAAGCTGATGTCATATCAATCTCGGCTCCATCCGACGATGATTCCACCAAAGCTGCAAACCTGCAGGAAGCCCGCCACAACAAGCATCTGATGCCTTCGGCTGAAGAAGTGCAAGAGGAGGAAGTGTTCCTCTAGAACCCTCTCCACCACAGGCGCGCGGGGAAAGCCTCCCCCTCTTCTGAAGGGTCGACCTCAAGGGACAACAACATCGAGGCACCCTCACCCCCGCCTGTCAACGAAGTGAGGAGCGGTGGCACGGGCCATGCTTTAGGCCCTCCCTGATACGACCCCATCATGTTTGCCCTATATCATAGGCAACAACGGGAGATCGAGATCCTGAAGGTGTGATTGGCCAAACTGACGATGCTTGTGGCTGATCTGATTCAAGGTTTCCTCCGCCCGTGGGGTGAAGGCACATCTTAGTCTCGGGACGTCAGGGCTGATACCTCCGCCCAGTCAAAGAGGGAAGCAAGGAATATGGTGAGCTCCTCAGCTGGGTGGCCAGTCGGGCAGGGCCTTACGCTACAAGAGAAGTTGCAGAAGCCTTACTCCTTCCTAAGGGAAAAGACTAGAGGGATCTTCGACTGGGCCTGCCACTATGGCAAGGTCTCCCTCCCGAAGTCCAAGAGGCCCCAAGATACCCAAAGAAGTGGCGACCCACTGTTCTGCCCTTACCACTAGATACTGGGCCACGCCATCGAAGACTATTACGTCTTCAAAGACATTGCTCAGGACCTGATCGATAGGGATGAGCTCAGAATGGGAGATTATGTGGTGGCCTCGCTGCGTCCCCATGCGACTGGGGGCCCTGGAAAAGGAGTCCACATGATATCAATTCAGCACCAGGCTCCCGAAGGTGTAGTCACTTTGGCCCCCGCCGGAGCTATCTATGATGATTACCTAGAGGAACCCAGAGCAGCCCTATGCCTCTCCGCGCCAAGGAGCCCCTCAGGCCCGCCAGTTGCGATCCAAGGTAAGAGCGAGGTGAATACGGCCTCTGCGTCTAGCAAGGCAGAACAAGAAGAGGCATATGGCATCCTCGAAGCTGAGGATGGCGAAGATCAAGACTTTGTCGACCTGCTGCCTAGGTCGCCAGAAATTGAGGATGGTGGCCAAGCTACCATCGACGAGCTCATTGAAATCAACCTTGGCATGGAAAGTGATCCCAGGCCAACCTTTCTGAGTGCCCTTATACCCCCACAAGAGAGGGAGCAATATGTGAAGCTGCTGCAGGAGTTCCGAGACTGCTTTGTCTGGAACTACAAGGAGATGCCCGATCTTAGCCTCGAAGTTACTCAACATATTCTGACCATTGATCCCAAGATGGAGCCGATAAAGCAGTCCCCTCGACGCATGAGGCCGGAGCTGATAAACCAAATCTGCAAAGAAGTCGACAAGCTCATAGATGTCAACTTTGTGATGAAAAACTAATACACCACTTGGTTAGCCAACATCGTACCGGTGAAGAAGAAGAATGGATAGATCAGAATATTGTTTGACTTTCCGTTTGACGAATGTACGCAAAAAAGCCAGGGTAAATACCCCGGCCGAGTGATAAATTCCACGTCATGAATTACGTAAACGATCTTACCCGCCTCAGCCATCCAGCGAGATATTTCTTGTTTTTCTTCAATGTTGCCGCTTTTCGCAGAAACGCAATACGGGCCGTTTTCAGCCGGTCAAACACACCGACTGAGCTATTTATCGCCGCCAGGGTTTGGGGCCCCATGAGGCCGTCCACGATTGCACCGGCGGCGCCCTGCACTGCTTTCACGGCATGATATCCTGAATGCACGTAGAAGTCCAGCAGGAAACCGGCGACGCGCTGGTCGTTTATCTTGTCCGCTTTCAGCGGACGCCAGTAATTACGTTCATAGAATTGCTCTACGTGTGGATCTGCGGCGGGCACGAATTCCCCATCGTCGAGTGGCTTAGCCGCGTCGATGTGCGGCCAGCCTGCCCAATGCGGCCAGTTCTCCCGGGTGATGCCGGCGTATGTTTCGCCGCCCTGGTCGTCCGGGTCGTTTACGTAGCCACCCTCCCATTTCAGGACGGGGCCTATCGCCAAATAGAAGTCAGCCATGTGAGTACTTTTTTAATGATTGAAAGTTTCCCGCCCACCACCAGCCAGATGCCAGCCGCCGCGGCCAGCAGGCCGCCGCCCCACAATACAATTTGCCGCCAGAATGCGGTCTTGTCTTGTTCCTTAGCTAACGCGGTTGTTATCTGCGCATTGGCCGTTACCAGCTCGTCAATGCGCAGATCCTTCAATTCCGTGATGTACGCTGCTTGCGCTATGCTATCCCTGAGCGCGGCGAGCGCCGCTTCGTCCAGCACCTTCAACGTATCGACGCGCACACCTGCTGGCGGACATTTACCGCTGTGCGGACACGGCACCGAATCGCCGGGCAGGTACACTGTTTGACCTCTGATGAGCGTATCAGGTATACACGGCAGTTGCAATCGTACCTGTTGGAGTAACTGCATGTGTTGCTCTCTGGCACGTGCCGCTTCTGCTGCCAGCTGTTCGGATGTCTTACAACCGCTCAGCATAGCTGCCGACGCCAGCACGAACACCAGCCACACCCGGACCCGCTTCTTAACGTCTTCACCGAGCAGCACGCCGATGAAGTTGAACGCCGCTGGCAGGAAGGTTAGCACTTGCAGCCAGGTGTTCGTTTTTTCCGGAGTGAGATTCAGCGACGTAACCAGCTGCCCCAGCGCTGGTAGCAGGAAGTTCACGCAGCCGTCACGCAGCCGCCGAAACCACACCGGTGCGGGGCGTGTCGCCTGAGATATGCCAACTTTCATGGTTTACGAAGTTTTTGCTTAATAATCGGCCATAGGTATTCCTTACCATACAGCCCTGCTATACCGCCGACTATACCAAGCGCAGCGGTTGTGAAGGCTTTGAACGCGAAGTCCGCAAACATGCTCGCAATGGTCGCTCCGTTGGGCACTACTGCGAAGATGAAGCCGCCGATAAATGCTGTTGCTCTGTCTTTCATAGGTTCAATTTTGAAAGTGGAATGCCTGCGAATTTTAACGCATACTTACCGGCCGTTGGATTCAGCTCCCAATATGTCAGCAGCAGCCGGCCATCATGTTCAACGGCGGATGAGTAAGAGAAATTGAAGTTCGCCTTGTTGCTCTCCAGATCAAATACCTGCACCCAGGTAACTCCCTCGTTAACAGAACGCGAAATTCGCAGAACACTACGGAAGTGAGGAACGCCAGAGACGACTGGGTTGTGAATGGCGATCAGGATGCCGGTAGACAGCCGGATGATCGTCGCAGGTGAAGCCGTTGAGCTGAGTGTACTTGTGTACGGTGTGCCCCAGGTGGCGCCGTTGTCGTTTGAGTTGCTGAAGACCTGGAGGCCACCTGACTGGACGCGCATGTTCATCTTCACAATTCCACCAGCCTCAAAGATCGCCGGTTCTAAATATCCGAGGTCTTGAGATAGCGAGAGTTCTGGCGTAGATTGCGTCCAGGTGTCGCCATTGTTATCGCTGTAATATATGTAGCACTTGAAGTAGTTAGGAGGCACAACATCCGCATTGTCCGAAGCTGCAATTGGCATGACAATTCGCCCGTTGCCCAGGCGGCGGACCTTCGCGTTCAGCACGATGCTGTAACCTGCGTCGTTGATTACTATTTCAGGAGCAGTCCACGTCACGCAGTCGTCGAAAGATTTTTTCCTGTAAACTTTTAGATCTGCGTTTGAGTTTTTCACGAGGAAATACCCGCCATCACACCGCGCGCACTCGTTTCCCAAGGGACTCCTGGCTAGAAATTCTCCATGCTTATGATGCTGACTTGACTTTGCTACTTGATAGGTGCGGTGGACTGCCTACACCGAGGAGGGACACGAGGACCAGCCCAGGGTGGTTGGGGCCCTCGCCTACTCCGATCGGGATGTGTGGCTCCATTGCTTGAACGTGTTGGAGCCACTCTACGCCCGATTGGTGCTGAGGATGATCGGCGTCCATCAGCCTACCGTAGACTTCCCGACGGCAGAGAGGCCAGGGGAGCGCGTGGGTCAACACCCACGTGGAGTAGCTACAGTGACAGACTGGACAGTACGGGCTGCTGACCAGTTAGCTGACTATGTAGCACACGGGCGGTTGGGGGCTGCCTGTGCGGAGAGCGACAGCGCGTACTACACAGCGTACGCCCAGCACTACCGGGACCAGGTGTTCTGGGGTGCTCACTGACCGGTACAACTCCTAAACCCTAAAACTCTTCTAATTATAACCTATGTGTGACCATGGACTGACACTTGTTTTCTAAATGCAGACCGATCCAGCAGGGAGGATTGCGGAGCTCCAGGGGTTGCTCCACTCCACCATCATGGAGCGGGACGAGGCCCGCCAGGCACTAGCCTTACTGGTAAGAACTGAGACTTGACTATGCAATTTTTATTATGCTTTTTCTATGATGTGACTGACTTCTAATCTTCTAAGTGCAGCGTGGTGAGGAGGCACAGAGCCAGGGGGCCGAGGCTCCTTCTTCTTCCAGACAGGCTCTAGCTGACTGAGCGGAGCAGGATGCCGAGCTACGAGGCATGGTGGAGAGGGCCGAGGCCGCAGAGGCAGCACTTGCCGAGAGGGTACACTCCTAAAACTCTTCTTTGGTCAATTCATGATTATTATATGCTGTTTACTGACCATGGCTACATGTGTGCAGACGATCGAGCTGACGCTCCTCCGGGGCGAGCTGGAGGAGTGGAGCCGAGAGCTAGAGGAGGCGGCGCACCTTATCAGCGAGATGGAGCGCACTCGCATGGGTGTCGTCGAGGCAGGGGTACTTTGTGCCCGTGCAGCTGACGCAGACGCCTACCAGGCGGAGCTCGAGAGGACCCTTGCAGAGCTGGCTCAGACCCGGGGAGAGCTGGCACAGAGTAGAGCTGGCGGCCCAGACGTAGAGCGCTACCGTGCGGAGGCAGAGCAGGCCCGTCTCCACGTTGCCCGCCTAGAGGGCATGGTGGAGGGGCTTCGCGAGGTGAGCCGGAGCAGCAACCGAGTGACTCAGAGTGGCAGCCACGGCGACGGAGTCTCAGCTAGGACCTACCTCACTGGTTCCTCTGGTCTGCGGAGGGACGAGGCGGAGGAGAGGCGCCGTCGTCGTCAAGATGAGGCTACATCATCGATGCCTCCTCTGAAGAGGCATGAGGGCGAGAGCGAGAGCAGCCAGAGAGAGGGAGAGGGGCAGTCCTGAGTTTTCTTTCGTTGCACCCTCTTGTACAGATTTGACATAGATATACAGTGAGTTATCTTTTTATTATTTTTCTTGTAAATGCATGAATGGAATGAGAAATGCTAACTAACCGATGACTGACTCGAGAGCTATGAGAGACAAGAGTGGTCTTAGCGAGGTGAGAGACACCGACCTGGGTGACGCGAGAGACGGAGGGATAGACGCCGACCTGAGTGACGTGCGAGGGGGAGAGAGAGAGAGAGAGACGCTGACTTGAGTGACGCGAGAGAGAGAGGGAGAAAGAGAGACACCGACTGGAGCGATGTGAGAGAGACAGGGAGCGATGGCGACTTGAGTGATACGAGAGGGACAAAGAGCGACGTCGACTTGAGTGACACGAGAGAGACAGAGAGCGATGCCGACTTGAGTGACACGAGAGAGACAGAGAGTGACGCTGACTTGAGTGACATGAGAGAGACAGAGAGCGATGCCGACTTGAGTGACATGAGAGAGACAGAGAGTGATGCCGACTTGAGTGACACGAGAGAGATAGAGAGTGACGCTGACTTGAGTGACATGAGAGAGACAGAGATGAAGGCACCACGGGGTATTGGACGGTCTATAAAAGACCGCTTACTTTATAATAGATGGTCAATGACCGTTCGCTCAGTATGACACGGTCATGAATGAACCGTCCAAACATTGAGCGGTCCATGTAGGACCGTTCATAAAATGGGGCGGTCTATCGAAAGACCGTCCAATTGTACGCACTGAGAATCCAACCGGGACTCTCCTTCTGAGAGTCCCAACCCATGGTGACTTTGGATAAACTCTATCTAGACTCGACTCAACTCAATCTAATGCTATCCTAACTGGGATGTTACCCCCTTTAATACAGGCTTTCTCCCTTTCAAGGACACTTACCTTTCTTATCTCTTGATCCCCGAGCTTCCCTTGGTTGGTTATATTCGGGTGTCACTTGGGCTTTCTCGAGTGACTGTTACTCAGACGTTCCCGGGCCCTGAGGCCACCTACAGTATGATGGTCTGAATCGAATTGGGCTTCTTGGTGAGTGGGCTCAGTAATGGGGCTGTCACTCGGGGAGTGGGCCTAGCTAGGTCTGTTGGGACCTGTTGGGCCTTGCTGGGCCATATATATTTTGGGCCGCTATTTTACCCCTATCCACTCGCCCCCTACTCCCGAGCCAAGGGTCAGGCTTGGAGAGTAGGATGTATTCGGACTGTATTAGTGGCTCAGATGGGGATTTGGTCATTACAAGCTGTCTCAGTTTTGAGGTTTAGGGGCCATTAATATGGCTATCCTAGTATATGGAGGCTCGAGTAGGATCATGATGATGTATCAGCGCTAGTTCGAGGGTGCCTCTCTTGGAGTTCAAAACGTCGCTGCAGCAGTTTTTTCCCGAACCGTTTGGGGTGCATAAATAATGTTTCAGCTTGCGCTCCATGCTTCCTTCGTTTAGGGCTTTTCCCTTCATCTTGTCCATGGATTAACAACGGGATTCATGCACCGAGAGAGCAGCCAAAGGGAGCGAAAGATCTCAGAAGTCTTTGCGGAGTTAGTAGAGATTACTGCGGAGATGATCCGTCAGCTTTCCCCTCTTGCTAGCTTGTTAGACTCTAGCTTTTCTGCTTCTCCTTCCTATTCATCCATGGCAGAACATGGTATCAAAGCTGAGATTTAGGAATTTAAGCAAGGGGTAGGAAGTTCGGAGCCTGTGTCTGGCCATCATCTCTGCAGCGACCTGACCAAGTCAGATGTGAAAGAACTCGAGATTCGCTTTCGACTTCCTTGGCGATATTTCTTTCCTCGGCAAAAGTCCATGAGTCGATTTTGGACACTCGCTCGGGCTTCTTTTGCATCTTCCTTCTGGCCTGGAAGTGCGACTTCCGTCTTCCGCTTTACCCCTTCGTTGTCAGTCTGCTGGGATTTTACCAGCTGGCTCCCATCCAGTTGTTTTCCAATTCCTATACCTTCATTTTTTCTTTCATCACTCTTTGCCATTTGTGTGGCCTCGCCACATCCCTCGATCTCTTTCACGCTTTTTTTGAGCTGAAGGAGCATACCCATGCCGGGAAGGGTTTCTTCTACCTTTAGGCCAAGAGAGAGATGAGTTGTTTTACTCTCTCTCCTTGAGATTCTTCGCACAAGGGGTGAAAAACTTGATATTTCTGAAAAGGATCCACCAAGGGCATTGCTTGGGAATTTCTCGATAAGCTGAATTTCCAGCCTGTCTTCCCACTGAAGCACCCAGTGATTTCTGTAGAGCTTGAGGAGGAGGTTAAAGTTCTTCAGGAAAATCGTCGATTGACTGCAGAGCTGCTGACCTCAGCCGATGTCGAATACTATGCATGTCATGCGTTGCCTCCCCATGGTAAGGATTTTGGAGCTCTACGTTGCACGTACATTTTTTAGTTGGTCGAGCCTTCATTGATGGTTTGCCTTTTGGTGAGCAGAAGCGAGACGCAGTGACGACGGGGATTGTTCAGCAGAGCAAGAGGTCACCGAGCAAGTGGGGGCGGTCACCTTGGATGCGCCTCTGGCCCTCGAGGGTCCTTCCTCTACTCGAGACAAGGGCAAGCAGATCGCTCGGGAGGATATCCCAGAGCTGCGGGGGTCTAAACGTAAGGATCCCAAGGTGCGGCTGATGTTGGCCTCGATGAAGGCTCTGACTATTGAGAAGAGCAGGTAGAAGAAGACGAAGGCTCTTCACCTGACCGAGGAGTCACCAGCTGGGGTGCCCAGCACCTGAGCTCTTCGGTTGCTAAGTTGGAAGTGCCTGCTTCAGTTGAGCAGACCTCTACCGAGCTTGCGAGAGCGTGTGGGGAGGAGGTCAGTTCAGGCATCCCGACCGAGGTTGCCGGGGCGCATAGGGAGGAGGAGGTTGGGTCAAGGATCCCGACGGAACCAAGCACCATCGTCCCGAGTCTGGGGACGACTAAGGAGGACATCCCGGCATTAACTCCTCTAGGGAGGGATTTTTCTTGGCAGCAATGGCTGTTCGTAGTCTAGGCCTCCCTGTACAATCGTTGCCGAGCTTTGGCTCTTCCACCTATCAGGGAGGACTTCTGGCACTATTCCCCTCCCATGCTTCTTGAGAGGGTCATGGAGGGGGGTTATTCATGGCTAAGTTATGGGCTGAGATAACAGATTACTTGGTGCGGCTAGAGAGCAATGAGAGGGCTCGGGCCCATGCTGAGTCCGACCGGAAGGTGGGATATTTGTCCTCAGAGCTCGGGGGCCTCCAGCAGGAAGTGGTACTACTCCGAGCGTAGGATCGGGTGAACGAGGAGAAGGCGCGGTTGTAGACATGTAATTTTTGGCATTGCCATGAGTAAATCTTATATTATATTATAACGCCCCAAAGCGGCTCACACGGCTGAGTTATTTGAACGATTTCTGATTTTTACCAAATAATCATCTCACAAAAATTAAATCATTATGTTCTTGTTAATGGGCTTGTGTTTTCTACATGAAAAATATAAAAATATGTGTGTTAATGGGCTTGGCCCATCTTTTGTTTACATAATAAATACATAAAAAATATGTGTGTTAATGGACTTGGCCCATCTTTTGTTTACATAATAAATAAATAAATGGTTTCAAAAATATGTATGCTAATGGGCTTGGCCCATCTTTTAATTCAATGGGGCTTGGCCCACTCTTTTAACTCTTGTGTTAATGGACTTGGCCCATCTTTAACACACACGTATGTATATACATATACATAAATAATATCAATAATATTATTAATAAAATCTCACCCATGTTAACTCTCTCACCCATTTTAAGATCTTGCCCCCCATTTAATGTATTTACTCTCTCTCTCTCTCTCTCTTATTTCCTAGACAACCAACCCCCCTCGTATATATCCTCTCTCTCTCTCTTTCCAAAGGGAGGAGGCACATCTCTCACGGATCCCTCTCTCACCCTCTCTCGGAGCCGACGCGGAAGCAACCCCTCCGGCCACCTCCTCACAGCCGCCGTAGACCTCCCTCCCCTCCACTGCAACTGCACCACCTCACTGTCGGCGACCAACCTCCACCACATCCTCAGCCCTCACACCGCCAACCACCCTCCAACCGTGGCCACTCTGCCTCCTGCAACCTCGAATGACCCCGCCTCCCTCTGCTCCATCACCGGCCACGTCCGCCAACCTCCACTCCACTCCAAGCAACCGACCGCCGTCTACCGCAGCCCACCTACCACCCTCTGGTCACCTCCACCGCCCCCGTCGCCGCCGGTGACCCTCCTCAGACCACCCCCCCTCACTACCTCTGCCAACCCACGCGACCCACCTCCCACGCCGGCCTCCTCACCTCTCCCCAGTGACTGTCGCCTTCGCCCTCTCTCTTCTCTCTGCACACCCAACGTAGGGCCTCCACTGCGAACCAACCGCCCAGCCTCTCCCCCGCGTCCACAAGGCCACCACCCCCGCCAGCGTGGTAACCCCTCACCCAGACACCTTCGCGTTCACCTGCGCCACCTGCTAACACCTCGTTGACCCTCACCACCTCCGACCTCCCCACCTCAGTAGTCACCACACCTCTCTCTCTCTCTAACTCTCAGTCCACCTCTCTCCTGTGCATGCGCTCATCCACCTTCCCACACCACTGCTAACCCCCGCAACCACACCCTCCTCCCCATGCAACCCTCTGCACTGCCGCGGATGTCGTTGCCCTCTCCCTCACTCGTTCTCCCATACACCATCTCCATCCCATTCGCTCCCACACCCAAGACTCCTCTCCCATTCTTCCTCTCATCACCACACCACCCGTCGACCTCACCGCCGACCACCTTCCCGTCGCCGGTGACCTCCACGACCACCCAACACACCCTCTCTCTCTAACCCGCGAACCATGTCTCTCCACCTCCCTGCACACACACACACGCACGGCCACTGTAGCGCCAACCGGCGATCGCGTCCAGCCAACCTACCGCAACACCCCACGACACCCTCCACTCCACCTCCTCTGCATGCAACCCACCCCCACACCCTCACGCACCACCTCTCCCGACCATCTCTTCCCCTTCCTGCTAACCCACATCGCAGCTCCCCCTCTCCCTGCTGTTCTCTCCTTACCCCTCTCTCTAGCCAACGTTGCCGATCCCTCTCTCTTTCTAAAGTACCATTGCAGGCCACCTCTTAGCCACTCATACACTTCTCCCCTCTCACTCCCTTTTCTCTCCATAGTCACCCCCCGCTAACGGATGCACGGCCAACCCCCTTCACCGTAGAGCCCCTCCCGTCACCGTCCCTTTGTCCATCGCCAGTCATCCCTCACTACTACTGGCCAACGTCGCTAGCCTCTCCATCTCCACGTCGCAACACCCCCCCTCTCACCTCTGGCAGCCCTCCTTCCCATCTCACCAACCCCCCATCGCACCGAGCCCCAGTCCACCCTCCTTGGCCACTCTTCTCCCTCATACGCCTACCAGCCAACCCACTGTCCCATTCTACCTCCCAGCCACCGCTCGCTGTCGTCCACCCTCCGACACCTCCGGTCCTCCTCTGCTAACATCCCAGCCACGAACCTCCCGTCCGTCTCTCTCTTTCTCTCTCTAACTGCACTCCCAACCATGGCCAGCCTAGCAAGCCCCTCCCTCTCTCCTGCACCCTCCCTCACTTCCTCTTTCCCTCCACCCAGCCTCCGAGCCGGCAACACCTCCACCACTGCCCTCGCCGAACACCGCCCTCCCCATAGCCTCCAGCCAACCTTCACCGTTCTCTCCCTCTGGCCACCCTCACGCCAATGCGCTCACCCACCACTGGTAGCCCGCGCCTCCACTCCCTCTACTCCACCCATGGCCGCGACCTCCCCACGGCGGGCGCCGGGGGCGCCGGGGGGCCCGGGGCGCGGCGGGGGGGGGGGGGGGGGGGGGGGGGGGATGGAGGCGGTGACGAAAACCTCAAGAGGGAAATTTTTGCTCATGAAGAACGAGGGCCATAACTGGCCATGTATATTTCAAAATACCAGGGTGGAAGATACAAACGATGGGAAGGGAAGAAAAGAAAAGGAGAAAGACAGGAATGAAGGAGATTGTGGTTGAGCCGAGATGACTACTTCCTGCTCCCCCAAGCACCCCTCCCCGCTATAGAATCTCTCTCTCTCTCCCCCTTACTCTCTCTTCTCCCTCAGGCGGTGATGACGGAGTGACGACCAGGGAGAGCAGCATGCCCTCCTCTCTTCTTCTTCTTCTTCTTCTTCTTCTTCTCTTCGAGCCTCTGGTCATCTCTTCCCTCTTGCTCTACATTTTTTTTTGTGTCTACCTTATTGCCTCTCTCTCCTCTTTTGCTCACCGTGGAAGGGGCTTCTTTTAAACCCCAACGGCAGGGCGTCTTTTGGGCTCGGGGCGACGGAAGCGGGAACATGGTTTATTAATGGGGATTTGACCCCGGTTGTCCTTTGTTGACAAGAAGTAGGGGGCGTGTCTACTTCCCCACTTGACACCTCAGCCATCCCGTTGCGCGCCAAGGATCCTTAGGGGAATGGCGTGAGATTTGTTCCGCCGGACGCACCGCTGGAGGGAGGTCATGGTGTGCCGCTGAAGAACTGGAATAGTGTGCCGCTGGGAGACACAAAGAGTGTGCCGCTGAGAGACACAAAGAGTGTGCCGCTTGAGGAGATTGCCCGGGGAGCGTGCCGTTGAAGGGGCCAGGGGCCGGTGTGCCGTTGGAAGCCCCTGTTGATGTGACACCACTTGCAGGATTGCAGCAACTAGACTGAGGATCCTTGGACCTACTTCGGAAACACACGTACAAGAGCAAGGATTCCTCGCGAATTGCCGAACCACCGTGGCACACACGATTCCCGGGGTGACTCGGTGATGCCGAGTGGAGGTAATGGAACAAGTCCCTTGTTGGTAGAGGGCCAGTAGGATTAAGGTTGCCCTCCCGAGGGTACGGTGCCCACACTCAAGGGACTGACTGAGTGCCAATTGGGGCACAAGGTCGCTCACTCTCTCACAACTCCACGGTGACCACGCGAAGTTAGGTGCTCTGGGATCGGGCGCTCTCTCTCCACTAGCGGAGTAATTTGACGGATATGAAATGAACAAGAACTGAAATGAGAGCAAGGGTTTAGAGCTTACCTGGTCGGTTTGAAGAAATCGACCCTCGTTCGGAGACGTGGACGAGCGGGGAAGTGTGGGTTCCCCGCACACTGCGTCAGTGAAGCTTCTCCCTGTTCAAATATTACATGCACTACGCCCTCGCAGAGGGAGTGGATTAGGGGTAGGGAGAATCAAACTACAACAAAACTACCTCCACGCAGGGAGGGGCGGTCAGCCAGCCAGGCGGGGAGGGGAGAATAGAATTAGAAACCAAGGGGATGAAGCTCATCGGTTCTGTCTGTTCTCTGGAATAGAGGATAGACAGGCAGTGTTGTCACTGCTGCAGCCACTCACGATTTTTTTCGGATACGAAACCAGTGGGAGGTCTTCGTAACTGGATTAGGATGATGCCTGATTTTTTACAGAATTCTCCGGTCGCTGGATCCAGTTGGGAACTGGCCGTAAGCAGGGCCCTGGGCTTCTGGTTCAGTCTGCAGGAGTACCTCAGCATCAGGAAGAAGAGGCCGCCAAGAGCGCTCCTGACCTCTGAATCAAGCGTGGCTAAATTCGTTGGAACCGTTGAGAAATCTTCTTCGAAACGGTGCCTGCGAGGATGACGGTGGAGGTCAGAGCAGTCCGGGGCAGTCTGAGAGGTGAGCGGGTGTCTGTTCAGTCCCTGACAGGCCAGACCTGCGCACCTGGGGTAGGTAAATCAGAACTTTGTGCTTCGGGCTTCAAACGACGCTTCGTTTCTTGACGATGCTAGGGGACTTAGAGGAAAAGACTTCAGCCAAGAAATCACGTCCAAATCTATAGAGGAGTGGCTGGAGGAGCTTCTACAAGCCGCTTCAGGTTGCTGGTCGGACCTATTCTGTGCAGTCGAGGAAGAACGACTCTCTCGGGCAGCTCTGACGTCAAAATTCGATGAAACCACCTCGCTTGCGAAGCTCTCTGGACGACCTTTTCAGAGGTATATGACTTGCCACCAGAAGCTTTAGAGTGATGCTGATGGATATGTTTCTTTGACGACCTTACTAGCTATTTGTGAACTGGGCAGAGCAGGTTGGTGATAGATGAAGAGTGGGGTGGGGAAAAGTGAAGTTGCAGCAAGGGGGAGGGGTCTAATGGTCCCTTACTTCCCTCATTGTATTTCCCTTGATATCCTGTATAAAGTCTCCATTTGCCCTCATGGAGCGTCATTTTTCTCCTGTATATTACTCTTCTTCTTCCCCGTCCTCCTATTCCCGTGTGGATTCCTCTTCCCACGTTGGCCCATCTTCTCGTGGCCCTTCTGACCCGCAAGTAAATCTCATGGTTCATCTATCATCTCTTGCTTACCAAACGCCCCCGATCCAGGCCGAAAAATTTATTGCTAATCTTTATGGGCCTTATTCTCATAACGGGCCTCCCTCTTCTACTCTTAGTGGGCCCCTTCTTTTGACGGGCCCTCTTATTCTCTTAATGGGCCCACTCCTTCTACCCATGTTGCTACTAGCCCTATGGGTCCTTATTCTTATGATCCTTCAAGGCCCACTCATCCTTCTATTCTTGGAATGAGCTTTCCTTCTTCTTAGACCGGATCTCCTTATCCGGCCCAGTATCATAATCCTGATCTAAATTCACACTCTCTTACTCAAGCCGACTTGCATCCTTCCCGATCTCTCCCCATCGAGGAGATGATTGCTCAAACTCAGCGTCAGCTTGATGAACTTCAGCACCAAATTGATCCCCAATCCTCTTTGAGTGTCCCGTTTGCATTCCAAGGTCTTCAGCTTCCACCACGTTCACAAATTCCTACTTATCACCGCTATGGTGGAGTCGGTGACCCATATGTGCACTTGAAGGAGTTCATTATGAGTTGGCCCAATTCCAGCATGACCAACGTTTGATGGCTTATCTGTTTGGTCTGTCTTTAGAAGGCCTGGCTCGGGATTGGTTCTTTTCATTACTGCAAGGACAAGTGGTGAATTTTCAAGCCATTCAAGAGAAGTTTCTTCAGCAATTTCAAGACCAGGTTGGGCCCAAGTGCTCTATAGTTGATCTGGCCCATGAGATGATGACGCCCGATGAGGAGTTCTCGACCTTCGTTGACCGCTGGTGTCGCTTGGCCACTCAAGTCTCGGGGCATATTCCGGAGGGAGAGCAGATCAATATGATCATTTCTAATGCAACGCCCGAGTATCGGTTCATCTTAGCCTTGAATGATATTACCTCCTGGCAACAATTATACAGTCGAGCCTACTTCGTCCGCCAACAGCTCCTAAGTTCCCTTGACCTTGAGTCTCCTTCACCTTCTACACCCACATACACCTCCTATCCATCATCCCCCATTAGTCAGCCCTCCACCACATATCCTTCCATCGGTCAGCCTTCCGCTCCTACATACCCATATACCTACACGTATCAACCCTCCATGAGTCAACCTACTGCCATCCACAGTCATCCTTCCACCTCCACGTACCTACATGTGCCTCCACCTCCAGTCAAGGGGATACCACACCCCGAGCAGGTAGATGCCGTCCATTACATTCCCGCTCCTGTACTGTTACCTAGTCCCTCCACTAGCCATGCACCCTTGCCTACGGAACCCCCACAACCTTCTCTATTACCTTCTCATACCCCTCGGCATCCACCTTGCCACAAGCAGGCTCCTCATCATCCTCTGTTGTCAGAGTCATTTATCGATATCTTCAAGACTTTGATGGCCACTCACGTGCTGCAGCTCCCTCCGGTTGTGCCTTGCCAACCCGCGGCCGGGAATATGTTTCAATATTGTGAATTTCATCACCAGCAAGGGCATTTACTTGAGGATTGCCCCGAGTTCTGGGCGTATGTTTATGGCCTGGAAGATAATAAGAGGATTGATTGGGTTTCCATGCATAAAGTTACTTTAGATCTTCGCAGCAAGCAGTAGCAACAACAAGCACTGCCCAGGCAGTCATCTCCAATACAAGACCAGGGGCACCCGTGCGGTTCATTATCTGATATTGCACCTGCTCCGTCACCTACTCTATCACTTGTTCCCTCACCTATACCTTTGCCTACCTCGTTGCCTACCTCATCACCATCTTCATCTCCACCAACCCCATCACCTTCACCATCTCCTACTTCATCTCCACAACCTCTACCAACCCAAGCCTCTACTCAGACTAATGTCACCCTTTCCTCCTCCATTTTTATTACCACCACTTCCACTCCTAATGCCGCCCGGCGGGTCATGCGAATACGACGACGGTGGACGCCACGGCCCTCCTCTTCACCCTCTTCATCACCAGCACCATCTCCACTACCTTCATTACCGACATCACCATCTCCACCACCGTTACCATTGCCTAACCCTCCCTTACTATCACCACTTCTTCCCTCCGAATCACCTACATCATCTCCATCCTCATCACCATCCTTATTGCCTAACCCTCCACTCCCTGGGCCCCCTGATCCGTTTCCCTTCCTTACAGGTCTCAACGCGGTGATCACTTCCTCCAGCTCAGGACCAGCGTGAGATCGACTCTCTTCATCTGGCGTCGTCTATGGGAAACGATCAAAGAGCCAGTATGGTGCCAAAGAGTATGGGGAGGAGGTCCGTCGGCGATAAGGGCAAGGCAGTAGGGGTGGCGGGAGAGGCCCCCTCTCAGGCCACGCAGAATCCCCCCTCCAACGCCAGCACCCTAGCCGACGAGCCACCTCCGCCCGCGGCCGTGGGGCTACCACCCACTAGGAATGCTGACACTTTCCAAACCCTTAATGCCAAACTAGACGTCCTCGTGGAGCCCCTGAGGACTCAGGTGGCCAGGGAGGAGAGATCACGCGTCCCCCAGGTAAGCCCCCCCCGCGGCAATGCATCCTAGCAAACTGTCGGAGGCTGCTTCACCCTCTAAGGGAAGCGGCTCATCCGTAACAGGTCAGGAGGACCTTCGCAAGCCCCTCCTCTAGAACAAGAGGCCTCCTCCACATCAAGAAGGGTGAAACATGGGGGGCGCCATCCGCAACCGGAGACTGAAGTCCCCAGGGAACATTAGGACAACCCGTCGGCACGCCTCAATAGCCCTTCAGCGCTGCGACAACCAGAGTTGTCCCTTCGACTGCGAGAGTTTGAGAGATGCTTCGGAGAGTAGGAGCGTGCCCTATGGGCCCTACAGAAGACCCCTTCAGCAGAGGACGAGGAGAAATCTCCGTTCTTCGACTGCATCCTAAAGGCAGAGATTTCTCCCAGAATCTCTATTCTGACCTTCAAGTCTTATGACGGCCAGGGCGACCCGGCCGACAACTTCAATAGCTTTGACGCTCTGATGACCCTACACGGGGCGTCCGACGTCATCAAGTGCAGAGCCTTCATGACCAGCCTGGTCCAAGGCACCCAAGCATGGTTCTGGGCCCTCGCCCCCCGATCCATTCGAGACTTCAAGCAATTCGGGTGAGTGTTCAAGGAGAGTTTCGTTGGCAGCGGCCTCCCAAGGTTAGTAGTAGCGCTGTTGACTCTCAAACAGGCGCAAGGGGAGAGCCTTCGGGCTTATATAAACCGATTTAAGTCGAAAGCCCTGTGGGTCCCCCGCCTGGACATTGCCTCAGCCACAACAGCACTGACCAGAGGCACTCGAGACGAGAACCTCCACCGTGAACTTGTCCTTCACCCTCCCTCGACCCGTGCTGCGCTAGTCACTCTGGCTTTACGCCATGCCGAGTGCGAAGAGGTTCTCAATGCGTGCCGAGGCGCAACCGGCTCGGGTCGAGAGGGGGGCAAGAAGCGAGCGTCTGAGCCAAGCTCAGGCCCATGGAAGAGGCAAAACTGAGACAGGTAGCACAAAGAGTCATCCCGGAGGTACGAGCGGTACACCCCATTATTCGCTCCGGTGTACGAAATCTATAAAGACATCAAGGGCTCGGGCCTCCTCCACCAACCTGAGCCAATGAAGTCGAAGAACCGCAATCGCAACAAGCACTGCTTGTTCCATAGTGATCACGGGCATCATACCAGTGATTGCCGCTAGCTCCAGGATGAGATCGAGCGCCTCGTCCACCAGGGACACCTATCCCGGTTCATCGCCAAGCACAAGGAAGATCGAGGCACTCTAGAAGAGATTGACAACACCCCCCACGGGGTACACATCAACGTCATCACTGGAGGAGATGCATCAGGGGGAGATAGTAGCCGCGGAAGGAAGCGTCATGCGGAATGGGCGAGTCGAGCCATCGAGCCCCCAAAGGCCCTGCCAAGTGAGCCACAGGTCATCGTATTTTCAGACCAAGACCTTGAACGGCTGACCACCCCGCATGACGACACCCTGGTTGTATCGGCTACAATAAATCATTGTAATGTAGATAGGATTCTTATTGACAATGGTAGTGCCCCTGATGTATTATCTTACGAATATTTTCTTAAGATGGGGGAGAATCTGTCTAAACTCTGCCCAATCTGAACCCCCCTTTGCGGGTTCAATGGCCAGGCCACTTATCCTGAGGGAGCCCTGAGCCTGCCAGTTACTCTCGGCACCCCCCCAAAAATCATTACGATTATGGTGAACTTCATGGTGATCAAAGGTATGACGGCATACAACGTAATCTTCAGCCGGGGAATCCTTAGCCGAACGAAAGTGGAGCCCTCTACCTATCACCAAAAAATGAAGTTTCCCACTAAGCATGGGGTGGGGGAAGTCCAGGGCAACCAGGCATTGGCCAGAAGGTGCTACAATATCTCGGTAGAAGCCACGAGGCCAGCACACAACTAATGCCTGCGCAGATAGGGCCCAATCTGATCTTAGGAGGAGCACCCGAAAGTACTTGTACCCATGGGAGATGAATGATTATGGTGTGGTATTACACCGAAGTGCATGACTATCTTGATTATGACGTTCCACAATCTCTCGCTCGTGCTTGACTTGACTTGCTTAACTTGCGTGGCCCGGAATGGGCAAGTACTTGAATAAATAAGTAGCCACTAGCTCGTGACATGACTTGATACTACTTGTGTGGTCCCCTTGATAATTTTACTTAATATACTTGAAATCTTGCTAGCTCATTCTTGATAATTATCGTTCCATTCTTGTCATTACCTATATTTTTCTGATGCATGAACATGCCATACTGCATAATGTATTAATCACTTAAAGCAAGTCTGTGTCTAGAGATATAATTCCTACTGGGCATTCGCTCATCAAGTGTTTTTCTAATATTTTTCAGGTTACTCAGACTCTAACTCGCAACCAGATGGGGATGACCAAGAGTGATGAGCGTAGAACCTTCAAGCATTATTTCAAGTCCCGCCGCGTCATGCCTTTCCTTTGGTGTCATTGTCAGTTGCGTCATGTCTTTCCTTTAGTGTCATTGTCAGATGATATCTTTTATTTAATTGAGTCATGATGTAAGAGGCTTATGTCCTCAAGATATTTTTCCTTCAAGTCTTCCGCTATTAGTAATGTTTGATCGTTGGATATTAGTATCAGTTAAGGATATTGTTGACATCATGGTTATATGATTTAGTATTGATGGTATCAGATGGATTGTTAGTGATGTCTTTATTTATTACGCACTCTGTCGTGGTCAAAATTCTTATCGCTCTGATTGACATAAATGATATAAACTTGTCGCGCTCTCTGGGTTCCTTCCGCGCTCGAGACGTGACACAGTGACAACCGGAGTCATCCCTCCGGCTGTGAGATTTTGAGAGGCGTTTCACAGAGCAAGAGTGCACCCTCCGCTCCTTGCAGAAGACCTCTCCCGTGGAGGATGAGGTGAAAATCCCCATTCTCTGATCACATCTTGAAAACAGAGATCTCTCCCAGGATCTCCCTCCCGACCTTCAAGTCGTATGACGGCCAGGGCGACCCGGCCGACCACTTCAATAGCTTTGACGCCCTGATGGCTCTTCACGGGGCGTCCGACACCATTAAGTGCCGAGAGTTTGTGACCTTACTGGTCGAGGGCGCTCAAGCATGGTTCCAGGCCCTCTCCCCTAGTTCTATCTGAGACTTCAGGTAGTTCGGGTGAGTGTTTAAGGAAAGCTTCGCCGGTAGCGGTACCCCTAGGTCGGTAGCGGGGCTATTGGTGCTCAAACAAGAATAGGGGGAGAAGCTGTGGGCCTACATTAATCGATTTAAATCGGAGGCCCTACGCATCCCCCGCCTAGATGTAGCCTTGGCCATAACCGCGCTGACTGGAGGCACCCACGATGAAAACCTCCAGCGCAAGCTAGTCCTGCACCCTCCCACCTCCCTTGCCGAGCTAGTGACCCTGGAATTGCGCCATGTTGAGTGCGAGGAAGTCCTCAGTGCCTGTCGCGGCACAACTGGCTCGGGTCGGAAGGGGGACAAGAAGCGAGCGTTCGAGCCAAGCTCGGGCCAAGGGAAAAGGTAGAACCGAGACGGAGAGCATAAAGAGCCATCCCGGAGATACGAGCAGTACACACCCTTGACCGCTCCGGTGTATAGATTTACGAAGACATCAAAGGCTCAGACCTCCTCCGCCAACCCGAGCCTATGAAGGCGAAGCATCGCAACCGCCGCAAACACTGCCTCTTCCACAGTGACCACGGGCACCACACCGGTGACTGCCACCAGCTCCAAGATGAGATCGAGCATCTCGTCCGTCAAGGGCACTTGTCTCGGTACATGTCCGGGCAGAAGGAGGACCGAGGCACCCCTGAGGAGATCGACAACATCCCCCGTGGGGTCCACATTAACGTCACTGCTAGAGGAGCTGCATCAGGAGGAGATAGTAGCCGAGGAAGGAAGTGTCACGTCAAGCGGGCGAGCCGAGCCTCTGAGCCCCCTAAGGCCCCACTGGCAAGTGAACCACGGGCCCTGGTATTCTCCGACTAGGACCTGGAAGGGTTAACAAGCCCGCACGACGATGCCCTAGTTGTATCGGCCATAATAAACTATTGTAATGTAGCCAGAATCTTAGTCGACAATGGTAGTACTCCTGATGTACTTTCCTATGATTGTTTCCTCAAGATGGGTGAGAATCCATCTAGACTCCACCCGATCTGAACCCCACTTTGTGGGTTCAACGGGTAGTTTATATAAATAAGTAAGAAATTAAATTAATATTTTACAATTTACATGGTCCACAATATAACAATAAATAACAACAGTAGTCCACAACTAGTACAGAGACAGAAATAAAAGTACAGCTACACGGGGCATACCCCGGTACTCACCACTGGCAACTATCGCTGGGCACCAGAACCACGCTGAGCCTCAGGTGCACTCCTCTGAAGCCCTGCCTCACCTGAAACACGGTGGAAACACGCAGGGAATGAGTCTTAAAACAAGACTCAGTAGGGATCACTTGAACCCCACCTCGCCAACACGGGAAAACTGCTATGCTAGCAACTAAGCGAGTACTACAAGGTAAAGTCCTGCAACTACAACGCCGGTCTCATGACATGAAGACCCACACACGCACGACACGGTGAAACAACTAGAACTCAACAGTCAACACGACCAAAACAGACAACTACTCCCTGTCCAGTATAGGAGTACCTCCCACTAGAAGAATAGCCGGTAGCATCCCCTGATGTCTTACACTACACCGCAGGTGTTCGCCTGACCTACTAGTGCCTAGCAGAGGCAAGGACACCGTACAAGTAACAACTAAGCGAGTGACTAGCTGGGGTCACGCCCATCGGCGTGGGTCCAACCGCCCCCAACCACGTGTGCACACACAGACCACGCGTCCTAGGTCTGGCCTCTGACTGGTTTTCCCCCTAGCCAGACTCTGGCGACTGACGTGGGGCCCGATGGAAACCAGTCTAAAAATCATCTCTCAGGGTAGCCTCTCCACCACTCCCTAGTGGGACCACTAAACGTGTAAGTAGGCTACGACTAGTGGAGGGTCACTGAAGGAGTAGACTCTCAAGCCACGGAATGCAACATCACAATCGGCGGTACAAGGAATGCTCCTCATACCAACACCGTCACACGATGACACGAGTCGAAAACAACACCTCCCGGGACTACACAGTAGCACAACACCTAGCCTTGACACGATGCCTAGCATCTGTCAGACCACCGGTTAACAAGCGGACTGGGGTCCACGCACCCGGGACTCGAATCGGCCAAGAAAGGAATACCGGTCAAGCAGGTACCCTTGAACGATCCACTCTGGGCTGCTCAGGGACATGCGGTTGAACAGGGGCCGCACCAGGGGATATACGGCCATCCACAGACCATCCTTCTCCTGGCCCAATCGGAACATGAGCGGCCTCATCCTAACCACACTAATGAAGGACGGCTGACCCTCAGCCGCACAAGGGGGATGTACGGTCTAACACTACCGTACTTTCTTCAACGGTGAAACACATGTGTGGCTAGCCCCGAGCCGCATGGGGGACGAGCGGCTAGGACCCTACCGCACAAGGCATGTGCGGTCCAACTCTGGCCGCACCACTGCCAACGGCACCAGGTGACGTGCAGCGTACCCCCGGCCGCACGAAGGGTCATGCGGCCAGACCCTGGCTGCACACGCCAGTGCACTGTGCAATGGTCAAAACTCACGAGAAGGGTAGTTGCCTTGGGGCAGCTCATAGGATGTGCGGTCCCACGACTGGCCGCACATACCCATTGCGCCCCAAGCCATTGGGCGGTCAAGCCTTGGCCACACAAGGGGTGCCCACTGCCCGCCAAGTAGAAGGGCAGTCGCGCAAGGGCCGCACAAGGGATAAACGGGCCCTGGTTTGACCGTTTATCTCTCGTCGGTGTGAAAATGGCAAACCGGTTGGAAAACTCCATTTTTGGCCCCATACAAACCCCACGGAGGGGGAAATGCAAGGAAATCAACCCCCAAGTCGCCTAGCATGCTTCTACGCCCATGAAACATGGAATAGGGGCATAAAACGACAGATTGGGCAAACTCTCCCCGCAACATGGTTTTCCCTTCCCGGCACGATATCACCCTCTCTCGACCTTGCCTCGGCGTACAAACCACGGGAATGGAAAGGCAATGAGCTAGGGATCGTCACCCTACCTTCGAACCACGTCGAGGCGCACCGATCCAAGCTCAAACCCATGAAGATCGCCATTAGAATCACGTTCCTCCACGCTTCCCACGAACACCACACGCCCACGAGATCGTCTCACCGCCGCCTACGTCACCGTGCCGTCACCCTGTCGCCGTCTGCAATCGGAGAGAGGGTCACCGTGGTCACCGTCGGTCAAAGAGAGAGAAGGAGGGGGCGTGGTCACGGTGTGGGGAGGAAGAAGAAGAAGGAAGAAGAAAAAAAGAAAAAGAAATGTGGGTTATATAGAAAATCTGATTTTTCTGAAAAATATCAAAAAATAGAAAATCACATTTCTGCGATCCTCTGATAATAAATCACGGGGTATTACATTTGGGTCCCCGCTTCCTGCCGCCAAAGGAGCCTATCCACAAGTCCTACCTCTGGATGGAGGCGAAGGCCGTTATTAACAAGACCATGCATCCCCAGGACCGAACCGGGGAGTTTGGCCTTAGGGCCCGAGATGAGCTGGCGGATTTGGCGGTGAAGAACTTCGTTGCGCTTGCTAGGGTGTTGAGTTTGTGGCAATACCACTTCAACGGCGTTGCACGGGACTTGGAGACTAGCCGGGTCAGGTAGGCAGGTTTGACGGCCAAGTGTGAGGCACTGGAGGGATGCTTGGAGGCATCCGAGGTGGAGACTTCTACGCTCCGAGAGCAGTTGGAGCAGGTGGGGCGGGCCATCGTCATAATGGAGAGGGACCATGATTTCTTCTGGGTCCGAGCCGAGACAATCAGGGCCCATGCGTCCAGGTTGGGGATGCAGGTGAAGACCATCGAGCTCCGGGCTCAAGAGGTGAAAGCTCAGCTGGCGGAGTTGCGTTCATCGATGTCGACCATCAGAGAGGAGGCGATGGAGAATTTTCACTCATCCTCGATGTACCGGGATGAGCTGACCTTGGCGGCCCTAGAGATCTTCGGTTCGGCATGTGATCGCGGCTTCAAGGAGGACTGGGAGGCATCCGTGCAGGCCGTGGCTAAGAGCTCGGGGACCTTGGCGTTCTTCTCCCTCCTCCCTCAATGCCTTATGGTGTCAAGACTAGCGGTGACTAGGAGGAGTTCGGTGGCGAGGAGGTTGGGGCTGAGGAGCAGGGGCCAGAGCCGAGTGCCGACAAGCGAGCAATCGAGGATGCCTCATTGGTGGAGGAACGCCTAGTCGACCTGACGGACGACCTGCCCATCGTGAAAGCCACTACTGAGCGTGAGTCCAGAGGTGACGGGTCACGTGACACCACTGTCGGGGTAGGTGTCTAAGCAGATGTCTATTTTTTTCCTTCCTTTTCTATGTAGGCCTTTCCTGTCACTATATTGAAGCAGTTGCCTCTTTCTATAACTCTTTCATCTTTTAAATGGAGAGCCTTCTTCTTTTTTGCAAACTCTGGTATCTCTGTGGATCTGCCACGTATTTTACTTTCTTTGTCTGCATTGAGATCTCCTGGGGATAAGGAGCGGCGCCTCGGGACTACCTCGAGAGGGCGCGACCTTCAGGAATTGTCGCTTCGATTTTTAAAGATACGAAGAGGCGGTAAGACTCCTCCTTGCTTCAGGGACCTTCGCTTCCGACTATAAATAGCGGGTCTTGTTACACTATTCGGGCGTCTCAGTTCGCTGGACCATAGGAAGGGAGTCCTTGCGAGATGTCGTCGGAGCAGTCTGGCACTTCATTTGATGATGGGTCCTTGCAGATCCCACGCCAACGCCTGTGTCTTCGAAGGGACCCCCTGCCAGCACCCTGGCCACCATGGTCGGCACCAGGAGAGGTCGGTGGCACTGCTTCTGAGCAATACAGGCTCGGGTACTTGGACGGCTGGCGAGAGGCCTTGGAGAAAGTCAACCGCCTATATTCTGGTCGGGGAATCTTGCTCCTTGAGCCAGAGAAGTTTCATCCTTAGAGGGATGAGATCTCTCTTTGTAATCCTCCCCTTGTATCTGAATAATACTCCTTTTCTTCTCGTCCTCCTCGCCTTTGTGTCATGCAGCTATTTTCCAATCATTTCTTCTTTTGATCTACAGGCGTATGACGAGGCGTTTCCCCTTGCTGGAGGGAGCATCTCTTTTTTTGCGGGTGGTGGTGATAGCAAGTGTGGAAGCCATCCTCCTTTTGCCAGCTTGCAGGCATGGTCAGTTGGCTAGCCGGCATTGACCTCGTTGCTCCACTGACCCCATTGGCGATGGCGGGTGGGTCAACCAGCCTCCTTTCGCCAGTTTGCAAGCATGGCCAGTTGGCTGGCCAGTGTAGACCTCATTGCTCCAGTGCCCCCCGTTGGTGATGACGGGTAGGACAACCAGCCTCCCTTCGCCAGTTTGCAGGCATGGCCAGTTGGCCTAGCTGGTGTTGGAAGATCTGGCCCTTTTTCCTGGTGTAGACTTCTTTGCGGGTGCCTTCCCCAGTTGGTCTGCTGCCTCAGAATAGATGGGCCGCAAGGTGGTTGCCCGCAAGGGTCACCGCCATGGCCTCTGGCAGGTGACCTGACGGAGGTGGTACCCGATGGACGACATGCTGGAAACTGGATCAATGCAGGCTATCGTGTCCGGACTTAGTTCTTATTTTTCGTACACTTGTATGTTGGTCACATGAGAGTGGCTTGTCGGACCTTGGTAAATTTCCAAAACCCAAAAATATTTCCCTTTACCAAAATAGGCTGTGCCCCCCCTCTCCTTTCCGTCCCCAAACTAGCGCCCACCCCCATAGCCCTAACCCTAGCCGTCCCCTCTCAAGCCCCCTCACGCCCCAGCCCTCTTGCAGCCACCTCCCACTGTGTTCCAGACCTCCAGTAACACTCAAGCTCGCTCCCAGCCGCCCAGAGTCTGCCTCGTCGTCTTCCTCGGCCTTGCATTCGAGCTACATCGACCTTGCTGCTTGCAGTCTCGAACTGACCCCGAGGTCCAGTTTGCATGCTCTGCCACACCCCCAGACGATGTGAACCAGCATCCACGCTCTTCAGAGAAGTTGTGCTGCCTCGAGTCACATTCATTCCAGAAGGAGCCCCGCTCCGTTTCAACTTCGGCACTGATCTCATCGTCCATTTCTGTGCAACTGCGCCAGAACCACACCTGTTTCTGAGGACCACTTGGCAACGGCGGCACCGTCTTCCCCCATGTGAACCGGCCAGAACTCTCTTCAGAAGAGTTCTTCTTCTTCGAGTCGCCAACGATCCAGAGGTGGTCCTGCCATCTTTTGATAACGCCACCGCCCGAGGCGTCCATTTTTCTGCGACTGCGCTAGGTTCAGAAGTCTCTGTCCTCCCAGGACAGACAGTAGCCCCGTCAGCCCTGGCACTCCATCCTCTGCTCTGTTTCGGGCCAAGCTGTCTTCTCAAAGTCATGACCCTCGACGATACGCAGCCAACCCAGGTGGTGTCGTCTCGTTCTGGCTTCGGTACAGGAAATTCCACCATGGCCATTGCCTCCCTATCCAGCTGCTCTCCTAGGAACCAGAAGCCCATATCGGCGACCACGACCGACAAGGTGATCCGACGGTGGCCAGATTTTGAGGGTACGTAGTGCTCTCTGTCTGCTGCCCCACCGAGTTGGTCCCGTCACGTTTGGAGTTCTACAGCGGGCGTATCGGTCATCGCATCTCGATCGCGTAAACCTGTCTGGTGGGATAGAGTGGTGTAGATCTTCGACCGCAGTCGTCCCCACCCGCCAGCGACCTCGGAGTGACATCAGGATCTCAGGAACCCATCGGCGTCCACCAGGCTTTGTCCGAGCGTTGACGACACTTCAGTCGGACGTCGGTGCTTCGCGAGCTATTCGGAACCAGCGGCTCCCTCCCGACAAGCTGTCTACGGATCGGCCGCCCTGCCTCCCCTCCCCTTGCTCCCCCCTCCTGTGTGAGGGTAGGTCTTGTAATAATTACCCATCCCCATGTTCCCCTCCCTGCGTGGAGTGTAGTGGTTGTATTAGCCGGATCCGACGCCGAGCTACACCGACGTAGCGTGTCCGCCGGGTGCGCACGCTCCCCGGCTCACCCTCATCTCCGACCGGAGCCGGTCCATCGGATGGCTAGGTATGTGCAACTGCCACTCCTAGTTTGCTTGCTTAGTATTGGTTCCAACTACAGTGCCGTGAGAGGAGTGCCCGTTCCAAAACTTCCACCTTCGAGAGTAATTACTACAGGTGAGTGAGCGTTGATTGAACCGATTCCCTCGGTATCGGTCCGCTCGGTTGAGTCCAGTGCCCACTATCGTTTCCCCCGGGTGGCTTGCCTCCACCCTCCTTGCTGCTCGGACCGTGTCCGGCCTCCTTGCGAGCCTCGTCTCGCCTAGCCGTCACTACGAGTCCCGTGTGGAGTCCGCTACACGCGTGAGTGTTCGCCTTGTCGCCTAGACATTTGTGCTTGTTGTTTGCTAGCTTTAGGTCCCAGTGTCTCGACCGGGTTCGTCCCGCGTCACCCTACATCCGTTTTTCATCCTTTGCTTCCCATCTTTCTCCTGCTACCCGTCCAAGCAACGAAGAAGCCTCTACTTCTTCTCCCTCAAGCGTGTTCTTGCTGCTGCTTGTGTTTCTTCCCAGCACCGAACACCATCATCGTCCTCTACTTCCAAACGAGAAGAGGAAAGCTAGTTTCTTCCTTCCTCTCTTCTTCCTCTTTTTAAGAACAGAACTACTGTGGTTTTCTACCGACAAGGAGGAGGATTACTTTTTCTTCCTGCATGGTCCTGCTACGGCTGTGAGAAGGAGCTATTTCCTACCGTCGCTGCGTTCGAGAGCTGTTGCTGCTCATGTTATTCTCTTCAGTCCGTGCCTTTGATGTAGTTATTTTTATATCTTCTTTTAATTTTTCACGTTTTTCCATCGTAAAAGACATCTAAAAGGTAGGTTTTCTCCCCAGATAAAATCTCTTAACCACATGCTAAAATAATTATTAGTTTCATCTCTCCTCTGCATGTTTTTCTCCCCCAGGTGCGCAAGACTATTCCCTCAGAAACTAGCTTGACACCCGATCACTGTTTGGGCCCCCATCACCTGCTCCGACCATCTCCAACATCATCGTGGATCACTTTTCGAAGAGGACTCGTCCACGAATCCAAGGACTCTGGCCACGCCTGAATCTGAGCTCAGGAACGTCTGTGGTGACCACGTCTTCCTGCTGTAGTGGTACAAAAGCGGCCAGAACCAGAAGGCAGAGACCCTGCTTACTACCCTGCCATGACCAGCGCCGGCAACTAGAAGTCCTCCCAAAAATCTGACGTCCTCCTGGGGGTTTGCCACTGGTTTCATCGACAACGGAGTCCAGGAGCGGTTGCAGCGGTGTCAACATTGACCGCCTGTCCCCTGTTCCTGAGAGTGGATAGAACCGGAAAGCTTCCTCCAATTAGTTTCTTAATTCCATTTTCCCCTCCCCGCCTGGCCAGCTTATAGCCCCTCCCTGTGGGAGGTAGTATTTGGATGTAATTTTGGCTTCCCCACCTCTTGTTCAACCCCCTTGCATGGGCAGTATGGTGTAACTCTTTAAATCAGGTTGAAGCTTCATTGGCGCAGCGTGTGGGGAACCCACGCTTCCCCGCTCGCCCACGTCTTCGAACGGGACCGATTTCTTCAAACCAGTCAAGTAAGCACTTTACCCTTGCTCACATTTAGTGCATTGTTCTTTCAATATTAGCTCAAAGCTCCACTGGCCCGAGAGAGTGAGTGCCCGGTCTGCAAGCTCCATCGGTTCGAGTGACTATCGTGGGAGAGAGTGTGACCCGTGCCCTCAGCACCCGGTCGGCCCCATTGAATCGGGCCTCCATACCCTCGGGAAGAACCTTGGCCTTGCTGGCCCTCTACCAGCAAGGGCCCAGCCTACACAACCTCGACTCGGCATTGCCGAGTTACCCCAGGTTTTAGGTGAGTGTCGAGTGAGTAGTCACCGATATCGGTCCGTCTCTCTTGCAAACTGTGCATGCTTGCTAGGTCTAAGGGAACATCAGTTAGTTGATGCATCCCTTAGGTCTTAACATACCCATTGAGGTCCCATCATCATAGTGGTATATCAAAAGACGTTGCGAGCCGTTCTGGTTACGCCGGTTAGGAGCACGGCCTTTCTAGCGTCGAGGAAACCTTCGGGTTCATCCTTCACCACGTACCACTCAGTGTTTGGGTTGCCACTACCATCCATAAGGTTGTGTCACATCAAGACTCACTGGGTTCAGTGAGGGGTGGACGTAGGGAGCCCGTCGTGGTCTCGAACCACCTAAAAATCTCCGTGTTCTTTGTGGCATGCCTGTGTGATTGTCCTTGTCTCCTATCTCCATTCACAGGTGATCTAACAGATTTTTAATTCACTACACCTCCATACATTACTTCCTCCGTTATCCGTGTTAAGCATAAATTTATTTGCATCAAGCTTAATTGTTCGATTAGTTGCATTGTTAACTCGTGTGAGTTCGGAAAGCTTGAGAGAATGCTTTTAATCTCACATTTATTTTGGGCGATTAACGTTGTTAGTTTTAATTCTGTTGTGTTTAGTTAGGAAAGTTTTTAAGTTCCGCCATCTCGGCAAAAGGGACAATTCAACCCCCCTTCTTGTCCGCCATCTCTCTGGACCATCAGTCTGAAGTCTCTGACCATGTGGGCACACACTGACTAACTGCGCTACGTCAAGTGCTCTAGCTGGTTCTTCCTCCTAGCTCGGACTCGGGCCACCACAATGGGAGGTCCACGGCAACCAGCCTAAAGTCGTCTCTCTCTGGTAGCCTCTCCACCACTCCCTAGTGATACCACACGCGTGTCGGAAGGCTACGACTAGTGGAGGGTCGGTGAAGAAGTAGACTCTCTAACCAACAGAAACAATGCCTGAACCAAACAAAGTATGAGGGCGCTCCTCGTACTGACACCGACTCACGGTGACACAAGCCAAAAACACACCACCTCCCGGGACCCCATGGCGCCTACACACATGGCCCCCACACAATGCCCAGCATCAGTCAGACCATAGATCAGCACGTAGATCAAGGTCCACTCACTCGAGATTTAAATCGACAAGAATCGAACTCTGGTCAGACAGAACACATGTGGCAATCCACTCTGGACCATCCATGGCACAAACGGTCAGATGCTGGACCGCCTCAAGGAGCTAGACGATCCTCACTGGACTGCATTAGGAGGAGGGGCGGTCACCTATGTTGGTTTTAGATTGTTCCTTTAAGGGTGTGGATGTGATGATGAAAAAGAGAATATGAATGATGAATATAAATTGTACTCGACTCAGAAAAATATGACGGACATAATGGAGCCATGCTGGCGAGCAACCGGGGTCTTGAAAAAATATGAAGGGTGAGAGATGCCCCCATCACAAAAGCCAGCAATTAGCGAGAAAGGTGCTCCACCAAGCCCCTCAGCTGCACTTAATTTAAGTCTTGGCTAGCTGCTATGGTTTGTTGAAGGGTTCCCAGGAACTGCCACATGAGGTCGCTTGAGGTTTGCAGAGCAAGTGGCAAAGTCTCAGGGAGCAGGAAGTCCACCCTGCTATCCACGTCAGCCTAAATATCATCGCTCGCCTCATAAGACGACAACGACATAATCTGCAGGGCACCTACACTGGAGTCAACTTTGACAGCCGATATGGCAGGCAAAGTCTTGACAACTGCAACCTCCTTGCCAACCTCTCGAGGTGGCGCTACGCCAGTAACTTCAATTGCTGAGGATGCTTGCTCCTCGCATTCAGCCCTACTAACCTCCATGGAGGAAGAATCAGCAACAAGGGCCAAGGCCCTAAAAGCATCAGCCTCCTCCTCAACAATCTCTCCCACCTCTATCTCGAGAGGACCGCTCTACTCCGGGAATAATTCCTTGTCAGCAGCAAGTGGCTGGGGTTCTATAACTTCTGCAACTGCTCTGGGTCCTTCTAGGGCTACTGCTGCCACATAATCTTTCAAAAATCATAGTGCGATAGGCTGCACGACTGGCGAGAAAGTCGATTGACCCGAACCCAGATCCAGGAGAGGTACTTGCACCGTAATGGTTGGCAGTGCCCCCTCAGTCTGCACCATATGTATATATGTCAGCCAGCAAATAAAAAGAAAAGAGAGGATGAGAAGAGATACTAAATGAAGAGGGTGGAGGACTCCCCACCTCGACTGGCACTAGGCTCAAACCCCCAAAGGCAGTCCCTGTAGATCCGACCCCTTCTCTTGCAAGCGGAGATGACGGTCCGAGCCCGATCCCTGGTAACCGGGGAGAACTGAAAGTTGTAAAATCACTTTCATAAGCCGAAGATGCCCCAGCATCCTTGGTTTCTATCTCAACAGGTGGGAACTCCTCATCACTGGAGCCCCCACCAAAATCTAGCTGCTCAGAAGAGGAAGAGCCCTCTGCCTGTTCCTGACTCTCCACCATCGGAGCAGATACCTCACTGATGGGAATGTCTCCCTCAGTAGGGATTTCCTGAGTCGATTCCATACTGGAAGCATCGACTGATTGAATTTCCTAGGGTTTACCCCCCAAAATAGCTTGCTCTCCAGCAGCAGTTTCTTCCACAGCTCTGGTTTCAGGGAGCAATGTCGGCTGGAATTCAACCGTAAATCAAAGCCAAAGCTGTCAGGCCAACTGAAGACACGACGGGCCGTAGAAGCCTATGAATAAATTGCCAAATCATCTTCCATCTCCTGGTGGGGCGTTAGGAAGGCAGATCCCCCTCTACAGGGGCTATGGGAGCTTCCTCCACTCTCTCTCTCGCCACAGCACCCGTCACTACTTCCAGTCCAACAACTGCAGCAACGGTGCCGACAGCTGTAAAGGAAAATCAGCCAAAGTAGCTGAAATAAGCAAGCAAACCATATAAGAATGAAGAGTTTATCTCTGGCTTTAGGCCCTTGTGTCCAAGCGGCCTCAAATTCTTCAAATGATGGAATGAGAGGAGCATTTGCTGGTTCCTGCCCCGCAGTCTTCCTACGGCGTGCTCATGTCGCCTGGGTCACTGCCTGTTTGGCCTTACTCACGGCCTCCCTCACTTGAGACCTGGTCCGCTTCCGCGAGTCACCAGGCAGCAACTGTCTCATGGTCAGGGCCGGCTCCGGGATCCCAAAGTAGGTTGGCTTTTGGGCCTTAATGATTAACTCCCTAAAGTGCCGAGTCTCTTTCGAAGTGAGTCAGACTGCACAAGCACATCGGTAAGAATGATGCATGTTGAAATGTAAAGGCAACAACTCGAGGCTGAAGTGAGGAAATGAAGCATACTTGCTGGCCCCGTGTACAAGGGAGTAAGTGGCCAATAAAATAATGAGGGTGTCTTGTCCCTAGAAGCTGCCTCGCGAACAAGCCAGCAAACATCTCCAATTTTCTCACTCTTCTCGGCCAGCAATGCCTGTCACGTCCCGAGTGCAGAAGCATACCCGCGGCGCGACAGTTCTTTATATAGGACCAAAGCAAGCGAGCTAGATAGCAGAATTTCTTTCCTTAGACCAATTATAGAGTGCGCAATTAACTATCTAATCTTAGAGTCATCTCAAATGATTTTTAACCAACAATTATTACAGTAACATAAATTGACAACCTCCCCCGGAGCAAGAAGCCTCCTCCACCCCGAGGAGAGAGAAGTCCAGAGCATGTTGGCTGCCTCCAGAGATCGAGGCCTTCGAGGGGTGTCGAGGTAGCATGCAGGAGCACCCCCACAGCCCCTCGACCCAGTGACAACTAGAGATATCCCTCCGGCTGTGAGACTTTGAGAGGCGTTTCGTAGAGCAAGAGCGCGCCCTTTGCGCCCTACAAAAGACCTCCACTATGGAGGACGAGGAACAATCCCCATTCTCTGACCTCATCTTGAAGGTCGTGATCTCCCCTTGGATCTCGCTCCTGACCTTCAAAGCATACGACGGCCAGGGAGACCCGGCTGACCATTACGACAGTTACGACACCCTCATGACCTTGCATGGGGCGTCTGATGCCATCAAGTGCCGAACATTCGTGTCCACCTTGGTCCAGGGTGCTCAGGCATGGTTCCGAGCACTCGCCCCGAGCAGCATCCGTGATTTTCGACAGTTCAGGTGAGTATTCAAGGAAAGCTTCATCAGCAGCGGTCCGCCACGGTTAGTAGCGGGGTTGTTGGCTCTCAAGCAGGAACAGGGGGAAAGGCTCTAGGCCTATATTAACCGATTTAAATTGGAGACCCTGTGTATCCCCCGCCTGGATGTTGCCTCGGTAATAACAGCGCTGACCGGGGGCACCCGTGATGAGAACCTACGGCGCAAGTTGGTCCTTTATCCTCCCACCTCCCTCGCCGAGCTTGTGACCCAGGCCCTACGCCATGCCGAGTGCAAAAAAGTCCTCACCGCCTGCCGTAGCACAATGGGCTTGGGTCGGGAGGGGGACAAGAAGCGACAGTTCAAGCAAAACTCCGAACAAGGAAAAAGGCAGAACCAGGATGGGGACCACAAAGAGCCCTCTCGGAGGTACGAGTGGTACACCCCCCTGACCACCCCCGTCTACGAAATTTACAAAGATATCAAGGGCTCGGGCCTTCTCTACCAACCCGAGCCCATGAATGGAAAGTAACACAACTGCTGAAAGCACTATCTATTCCACAGTGACCACGTGTCATCAACTTTAAGATGAGATCAAGCGCCTTGTCTGCCAGGGGCACTTATCCCGGTACGTGTCTGAGCATAAGAAGGACGACACCACCCCTGAGGAGATTGACAATATCCCCCGCGGAGTCCAAATCAACATCATTGCTGGCGGTGTGGCATCAGGTGGAGACAGCAATCGAGGAAAGAAGCATCACACCGAGCGGGCGAGTCGAGGCCCCACAGGCGAGCAAACATCAGGTCTTGGTGTTCTCTGACCAAGACCTGGAAGGGCTAACAACCCTGCACAATGATGCCCTAGTTTTATTGGCCACAATAAACCATTGTAATGTAGACAGAATATTAGTCGACAATGGCAGTGCCGCTGATGTACTTTCTTATGATTGTTTTCTCAAGATGGGTGAGAATCCATCTAGACCCCGCCCGATCCGAACCTTACTTTTTGGGTTCAATGGCCAGGCAACTTATCCCGAGGGAACCCTAAGCCTACCGGTCACCATCGGCACCCCACCCAACACCGTTACAGTTATGGTGGACTTCATTGTGATTAAAGGGATGATGGCTTATAATGCCATCTTCGGCCGAGGCCTCCTCGGCCGAACGAAGGCAGAGCCATCTACCTATCACCAAAAAATGAAGTTCCCTACCAAAAATGGCGTGTGGGAGGTCCGGGGTAACCAGGCTATGGCCAGAAGGTGCTATATAATCTCGGTCGATGCCATAAGACTGGAAGGGAAAAATAAAGAGATTAAGGGGACCGAGGAAGGACCGGCGACATCTGAGCCTGGTGGCGAGTTGTTAACGGTCTTCCTCAAGAACGACCCTACCCTAGGAGTCAAGATCAGAGTTGACCTCTCGTCTGATGTTCAGGAGCAATATAAATATTTTCTTGCTAAGTACATCCAAGTCTGCGCATGGTCTGATGAGCAGCTTCCCGGGATCCCCGAGGAGATTGTAATGCACAAGCTCAACCTCGACCCAGCGGTGTAGCCTGTCCAATAGCGTAGAAGAAAACATGCCCCGAAGAAACAGATGATCATCAAGGAGCAACTCGCCAAGGGGACGGAGACTGGTCTCTTCCATCCCGTCCTCTACCCAACGTGGCTCGACAACGTCGTTCTGGTACCCAAAGCTTCGGGAAAGTGGCGAATGAGCATGGACTTCACCAACCTTAACAAGGCCACATCGAAGGACTGTTACCTATTGTCGAGCATCGACCAGCTTGTCGATTCAACCTCTGGCAATGAGCTGCTTAGCTTCCTGGATGCTTACTCTGGCTACCACCAGATCAGGATGGACCCAGAGGACATCGAGAAGACCACTTTCATCACCGACTTCGGCATGCACTGCTATACCCGGATGCCTTTTGGGTTAAAGAACATCAAGGTGACATATCAACGGCTGGTCAACCAAATCTTCGAGGGACAACTCGGTCGGAATGTCGAGGCCTACATCGATGACATGCTCGTCAAAACACCAAAGCCTGAAGATCATCTTGCCGACCTAGCCGAGACCTTTGGCACCCTGCTCAAGTACAACATGAAGCTCAACCCCACCAAGTGCACCTTCGGAGTCAGATTGGGAAAATTTCTGGGTTTCCTGGTAACGAAGCATGGGATTGAGGCAAACCCCGACAAGGTTCAGGCCATCCTGGACATGCGGCCACCCACTTGCATCAAGGACGTCCAGCACCTTACCGGACGCATCACCGCACTCAACCATTTCCTGTCTCGAGCGGCCGAATGATGCCTGCCCTTCTTCAAGCTGTTGAGGGGACCCAAAATGGCACCTGCCACGTTCGCCTGGGACAAGGAATGTCAGAAGGACTTTGAAGATCTCAAGAAATTCTTGGCCTCACCCCCGGTACTATCAAAGTCGGTCCCGGGTGAAGCATTGCAATTATATCTCTCAGCGACTCCCTCCACCATAAGTTCGGTCCTAGTCCGAAATGACGTGGGAGTCGAGAGGCCGGTCTACTACACCAGCAAGGTGCTCAACAAGGCCGAAAGAAGGTACCCTGCAACTGAGAAACTCATGCTAGCATTGGTTACCTCAGCCAAGCACCTCTGACCTTACTTCCAAGGTCACTCTATCGTCGTGTTGACCGGTGAACCCTTGAAGAAGATCCTCTCTCATCCCGAAGCCTTGAGGTGCCTCGTCAAATGGGCCATCATGCTCGGGACCTACGACATCTCCTATCGCCCCCGTGTAGCCATCAAGGGACAGGCCCTCGTGGACTTCATCGCAGAGAGCACTGTCCCGATCGAGGAAGAGGCACCGTCCGCACGAGGACCCATCTGGGACTTGTTCATAGACGGATCATCCAACTTAGCCGGAAGTAGTACTGGTGTCCTCCTCAAGTTACCTGAAGGAGCGGAGCTACAATACGCCTTGAAGTTCAACTTCCAGGCATCCAATAATGCCTCTGAGTATGAAGCCCTCATTTCGGGGGACGACTAGGGGCCGAGCGAGTCAGGATTCACACTGACTCCCAGCTAGTCGCTAGCCAGGTCAACGGTGACTAAGAAGCTCGAGAAGAACCTATGATTAAGTATCTTTAAATGGTCCGAGGGTTAGCCCAGCTATTTAAGAGTTTCGAGTTAGTCCGAATAGCTCGGGAGGAAAGCTCCTGAGCGGACGCCCTTTCTCGCCTGGCCTCCTCCCTCAGCCTGAAAGGTACCCGTTCGGTCTTCCTCGAAGAGCTAGAATGACCAAGCATCAATCCCGAGCTCATGATCGTTGACCCAGCTACCCTGAGCGACTGGCAGACCCCTTACGTCTCCTGGCTCTGAGACTCCTAGGCACCTTCTGACCCTCGGGAAGCTCAGAGATTGAAGTACCAATCTTGGTACTTCGTCATCTTAGATGATGCCTTGTACCGAAGGTCTTTCTCTGGTCCCCTCCTTAAGTGCCTTAGCGTCGACAAAGTCGGCCAAGCAATTCAAGAAGTTCATGAAGGCATCTGCGGCGTGCACCAGGGAGGAAGATCACTTGCCAGGATCTTACTTCGGCAAGGTTACTGGTGGCCTACCCTCCAGCGCGACTGTTTGACCTATGTGCAGAAGTGCGACCGATGTCAACACTTTGACCCTCTGGTCCACCAGCCTGCCTCAGAGCTCGTTACTCTTACCGAGTCATATCCCTTTGCTCGGTGGGGAATCGACATTCTGGGGCCATTCCCTACGGCTCAAGCCTAGAAGAAGTTCATCATCGTTGCCATCGACTACTTCACAAAGTGGATTGAAGCTGAAGCCATAGCCAGGATCACCGAATCGATCATTTGGAGTTTCATGTGGAAGTCGATCATTTGTCATTTTGGTATCCCTCGAGTGATTGTGAGTGATAACGGTCGGCAATTTGATTCCCACTACTTTAGAGATAGATGTGCCGACCTCAATATTCGTAACCACTTCACTTTGGTGGCCCACCCTTAGGCCAATGGGCTGGTTGAAAATGTCAATAGGGCTATATTAAAAGGCATAAAAACTAGGCTCAGTAAGGCCAAGGGAAGCTGGCTGGAGGAATTATAGAGCGTACTATGGTCACATCGAAGTACTCTAAGAATGGCCACTGGTGAAACCCCCTTTCAACAGGTGTATGGCACTGAAGCTGCGATCCCACTAGAGATCGGCAACCCCTCTCTCCGAATGACCAACTTCTCGCCTGAGGTGAACGAGTAAAAATTATTGGAGAACCTTGATTTGGCAAGTGAGATCCGAGAGATTGCAAGCATCCGAGCCGCGGAATACCAGTGGTGCCTCACCCAGTACTACAACACCAGAGTCCGAGATAGACACTTCTAGCTAGGAGACTTCATCCTAAGAAAAGGCAAAGCCTCTCGACCACTAGAGGCAGTAGGCAAGCTAGCCCCTAATTGGGAAGGCCCCTACCGAGTGGTCGAGACGCTCGAGAAAGGGGCGTACTGACTGACCACCATGGAAGGAACGTCCATCCCTCAGACATGGAACGCGGCAATACTACGCATTTTATTTTTGAGCCTCTACCCCCGCTTGTTGGGTTCCGCCACTCCATGTGGGCGCGTTCCCCGTATCTCCCTTACGCCCGGGGTCAAGGGGAGACGCTGCCAAAATTTCGTCAGATCAACGGCATAACGAGGGCAGAAAAGGTAACAAATAGACGGAATAACACTTAACAAACCCCCTTAATCAGGGTAATCCTAAAGGGTTAATTAATCAAAAAATCACCTCCAGTGGAAGGCAGAAGAAAAGAAAGGCCTTAAGGCCACCAAAGGGAAGGGAATACCGACTTTTCGTTGGCTTCAAACTCCTTCACTGCGTCCACGCACAGGCCCAGTGCGTGGACGCAGCACCCCTTTTGGCCTTCACCGGCACGCCCCTTTTTCTCTCTGGCCTTCCTTCAGCGTCAACGCACTGCCCCGCGCAGCGTGGACGCAGCGAGCAGTCCCTTAGCCCCCTTCCCCGGTACACTCCCCAGCTCTCCACTGCGTCAACGCATTGCCTCTAATGCGTAGACGCAGCAGCACCTTGACCTCTTCGCCGGTACACCCCCCCGCCGTCTCTCTTACCGTCTTTTCCTCCTCACCGGTACACTCCCCCCATCTCTCTCTCTTTCTCCGTCTCTCCCGCGTCTCTTCCTCCTCGCCGGCACACTCCCCCTGCGTCTCTCCCTCTCCGTCTCTTCTCCCACCGTCTCTCCCTCTCGCCAGCGTCTCTCACCATCCCATCGTCTCTCCCCTCCACCGTCTCACCTCCCGTCCCTCTCCTGCGTCTCTCCTTCACCGGCACACTCTCCCATCGTCTCCCCTACCGTCTTCCCCCCTGCGTCTCTTCCACCGTCTCACCGTCTCACCCCCTCACCGTCTCATCTCCCTCGCCGGCACACACTTTCCCCCCACCGTCTCTCTTCCTTCGCCGGCACACCCTCCACCGTCTAACCCTCTCTGTCCGTCTCATCTCCCTCGCCGGCACACACTTTCCCCCCACCGTCTCTCTCTTCCTTCGCCGGCACACCCTCCACCGTCTCTCCCTCTCTGTCCGTCTCATCTCTTCCCCTTCGCCGGCACACGCTCTGCCTATCACCGTCTCACCCCCCCCTCCGTCTCACCTCCTTCCATCTCCTTCCACCGTCTCACCTCCCTCTCCGTCTCATCTCCTTTCATTCGCCGGCACACCTCCCTCCGTCTCATCCCTTCCTTTCTCCTCTTCACCGTCTTAGCCCTCTTCGCCGGCACGCTATATATATATATAATAAATAATGACAGGGATAATAAAAAAATTCAAATAAAGGAGTAATAAAAGGAATAAATGTGTAAGCAAATAAGCAATGATAAAAGATAATAAAAAGGGGAAAGTAATAAAAATAATAATAAACAAGAATAAGGAGGTATGACAACCCCATGGCCAAAAACACAGAAATAATAATAATAATAAAATACATGTACATATGCATATATAACGACAAAAAAAGTGGAAATAATAATGACAACTAAAAGGGGGAAAAGCTACAATAACTGAGCGAATCAAAATGCACAAGAAATGAATACCATAAAAGCAAAAGTATGTGGGAAATCTCTACATCTATTTCTAGCTTATTTAAGATGTTTTCATGTTCTATCCTTAGTTTGGATGTCATTAATGTTTTATCTTTTATTTTGAACATTGAAATATTAACTGGTTGATCGTCGGTGTGCGATTGTGTGTGGGTGTGCGGAGTTGCGTCTCCATGTGTGGTTTTAGGGCGGGGTGAGTTCCCCGAGTGAGTGTGTGTGTGCTGCGGTGGCAGCGTTCTGGGGCTAGGCCCCATGTGTGTGGATTGATGCAGAAGCAGCGTGTGTGTGGTGTTGGGGTTCGTCCCTGTGGTTGCTACAGTTTGTAGCATGTTAGTGAAGCCTCATCGAGTTTTGGTGAAGGGTGGACGTAGGCAGATGGGTAGGTCCGATCGAACCACCTAAAAATCTTTGTGTTCCTTGTGGTGTGCCTGTATGATTGTCCATTTCTCCTATCTCCGTTCACAGATTATTTTAGAGATTTTTATTCACTGCATCATCACACATCGCTATGTCTGCTTTCTGTGTTCAGTGAAAGTTCAATCGATCTTTGCATAGGCTATTCATGTAAGATTGGAAAGATTGAGAGAACTTCAATCTCACTTCAGTTTAGTTCAACTAACATACTTGTCTTAATTTTGTTGAATTTAATTTAGTAGGTTTTAAATTTACCATCACGTTTTGGAGGGGACAATTCAGCCCCCCCCCCCTCTTGTCCTCGAGTGCCATCTATCTGGGCCAACACTTATTATCCCTTTAACCCCTTCTGCTAATTTCACATGTTTTGAATAAAAGTCAAAGTAAATTGTTGATTATGTGTGAAACTATTCACAGGAAGAGATTTTTGATGAATTTGAGGAGTTTTTATGGAAATCAACAATTTCTGGTAAGGAAATGCATTTATCGAAAATGAGGTTCACATTAATCTTCATATGTTTAAGGCCTTTTAATATTGGTGTGTATTCTCGTTACAGAGGAGTACACGAAGTACAAAAGCCTTGCTTGAAGGAAGAAAAGTTGCACGAAGGCAACTGCTGGACAAATGTGCACGAAGCAACACTTGCTGCTACCTATTGTTGTTGCAGTTGGCATTATCACGTGGCTATATAAGGCATCAAGGTGGCTGCAGTTTGACATGAGATGCGTAAGGTTATAAAGTGAATAACAAGGCAAAATGCATATGCATGAAGTTGGCAAGTGGTATGCATAAATCACGCATGGTGGTTTTGAGCATTACGTGGACACATAAATGAGCTGCATGAGGTGTTTTGTGGGCTTTAAGAAGAAGGGACATATGGGTTGCATGAAATACAATACATGCATTTACAATAGCTTAGTTGCACATAAAGTTGCAGTTGATGGGCTGATCACGTGGATGGCTGGGTGGTGTGTTGGCATTATAATATTCAAAACAGCAAGATGGCAACAACTTCATCACGTGCATGGCTAGGAGATGCGTATTTTGGCAAGACCAGTGGCATATGTACACGTAGAAAAAGGCTGCAGTTTGATGGGGAGATCACGTGATAAAGTGGTTGCTACCGTGGCAAACCATTGATGGCTGAACGCATGCAGACGAGGGCGAAACCTCATCGGTGGCCTTTGCATCACCAGGGTGACGTCCTCATGGTTGGCAGCAGGTGGTTCGCGATGGGCGCAGGAAGTTCGCGCATGGCGAGATGCTCGCGTGAGCTGCGGGTGGTTCGCTCGTGGGACACGGCCGGAGGTTCACCCGTCGACGAGATGATCGTGGGATCTGTTCGCACCCAACCGCACGCGAAACAGATGGAGATACTTGCATCGTAGATGATACCGGCGGAGGCACTCGCGGAGCTTGGATGATGGCGACGAAAGTGGAGGTGGTTCCGCGGAGCAGCCGGCGTCGACCATGCCCCTATAAAGGGAGGTGCAGGGAACGCATGAGGGGGTTCATCTTTTGTTTTCGGTTCTCTCTCTTTAGGTTTTAGCTTGGGTTGTTCGTCTTTTGGTTTGAGGTGTTCTCTTTGGGTTTTAGTTTTTTTTTATGGGTTTCTGCCCTTCTTTCGCTGAGCTTCTTCTGCTGCAAGTGCCGTGGTGGGCAGCTCCCCAGAGACCCAGTTCGCAGCCGTGTTCCCGGTGCTGTAGCAGGCAACACCAAGACGTCCGTGACGTGAGGAAGTCCAGCTCCCTCTCTGCTTGTGTGTGGCATCCGTGACGGGAGAAAGAAGCCTTTGTCGCAACTCTCTCTGGGGTCCTTGGCCGTCCGTGCAAGGCTCTCCCTGCATCTTCCGTGGAGCCGCCAGTAGCTGTTGCAGCGCCGTGTGCGGCGTTTCCCATCCCCAGCCACCGTCCGTGGTAGCAAAACGGAAAGAAGGGGCGGGTCCGTGGATCCCGGCTGCCGCCGTGCTGGTCGCGTGGCTTCCTGGGGCGAGCTTCTTCCGCTGCTGCTGTTCGGGCACCTGTGGCGACGAGGCGGAGAGATGGGAAGAGAGGCGCTTTGTTCTGCATATTTAGTTTTGTTTACTGCTATTCCGCTCACTTCACTTTCAGTTTCTTATCCATTGTATTAGTTTCTTTAATGTTTAAATTTCTGTAGTTCACCAATCACAGTTGTCATTGTACGCATGTCTTTCTTTGATACAAGTAATTTGCTCTTAGTTATTCATTGTCATCTCTGTCCTCATATTTTCCAAATGTGGTCTCTTTAGTTTGTGGCCTTGCACTTGATTACATTAATTTGCATCTTAGTTTCTTAAAGCCCATTGACGTAGTTTAGTTAATTTTAATTCATCGATTTCATACCACTATCCAGTTGTCATGAATTGTTACTTATATAACTCAAGATTTCCTAACTTAAAAATCTAAATTTTCCCGTGGATTCGACTCGGACTCATCGCTTAACTATTTCTCTTTTAATTCATTTGTGAGCCGATAATTAAATTTGGTAGTTGATGCATTAACGGCATGCATTTTAACTATCAGCAGAGCACGTCTCTGTCGGCCCACCAGCTCGTTGCGGGAGTGCCCTCCTCTTCTGCCGGCATCGGGTAGTTGATTAGGTCCAGGCGGTCGGACCCGATGCACCCCAATCAGACCCCAACATAGACCTCCACTACTCCCACTCCCAATCCCAACCCAATCCTATCTCAAACCACCACCCTGGGTGCACCATTCGTCGGATACCACCACCCCACCCACCAAGGACCTTCCCATCCCATTTGTAGAAAGCATCGTGGCCGATACACCTGACTACCTAGAAATGGAGAACACCATAGTCCCTATCCCCACCTTGGAGGAAACCCATGCCCAAATCGAGGAAGAAGCCTCACATTTTGATCTCCACTCGGCACCATCCCCTCTAGTTGTGACTGAGCTCATCTTAGGTGGACCCCTTATTTGTTAACTAAAGGAGAGCCCGGTTCAAGATCTTACGGCCCACATCTGCCCTCCCATGGAGCAAAACCTCCCTATGCTTCCCCTCACTTTCCATTGCACCACCATCCAATCCTACTACAATGTAAAGACTTTGGGTGACCTTATCAAGGGGCTGGAATGGCAACTTGAGCTGACTGGCATGTTGACTCTAGGGACCGACCGACCTAAGATCCTTGACCTCATTTGCCTATGTGTCTGGTCAATCACCTAAGTCTGCACTGTGGGTTGCTACACTAGTGACCTCCTTTTATTCCTCCCTACACCGGAGGAGCCCGACCTTATCCACAATATGGAGCTTGTTATCTTGGGTAGGAAGTCAAGTCATCCCATCGAAGCTAATGTCCCATCTCCCTTTACACTTAGAGATAACCCCTCACACAATGAGGAACTTATGATGTGGGAGCTTATGGAGGAAAACCTTACCATCCCACGCCCCACTTTCTTTGATCCCTTTGATCCCAACGCGTGGGAATCATGGCACCAACCTAACTCCATCCCCTCCTACTCCACTGTCGACCACCCATCACCTTCCACACCCACCTCCACAAGTCCATTGGGACCAGCACCCATCCTAGGGATTGAACCATATGCTTCCCTATGCTCATCCCCAATCAAGGGACCCACCATGTTATGTGCTCCGCCTGTTAGCAAAGACCCAACCCACCTAGGAGACCTTGTAGACTGGGTACTTACATGTCAAGTGTTTGAAGCGACACATTTCCCCAAACATTCATCCTTCCTCGATCCTTTTGATCCCTTCTTTTGGGAACTCTCGAGGCCATCATTCCCACTCCAACCCAGTAGAAGTATCAGCCCCTTCACTCCCACCTATGTGGGCAACACAAGGATGGCACAAATCCCTCTCCCGCATACACCTACCCTTAGGAACATGAGGCCTATATGGATCACAATGCATGTAATCTTGAGTCCAAAGGGTAAGAAAGTCAACAAGTTCAGATGCATAGGTCCTCCCATACCAATCAAGTCTCTACATGACAGGAACACACATGGGTGCCTTGGTCCCCCGACATTTGTCACACTTTTACATGATAGGTTCACGCACGGGTGCCCTGGTCCCCCGACATTTGTCACACTTTTACAGGATAGGTTCACGTATGGGTGCCCTGGTCCCCAAAAAGTCGCCACACTCTTGCATGATAGAGTCACCTTTGGGTGCCCCGGCCATCCTGTGTCAGTCAATGTAAAGTCAATACTTGATAGGTCTAAGTTTGGTTGCCCCGGCCCACCCATAGAAGTCACGTGTCTCACTTCACTAACATCCTTGCATTCCATACCCTGCAAGCACCATAGTGAGGTCATCGAGAGCTCGAGTAGGCTGGATAGTTCCCTTGAGCGCCCCCAAGAGTTCCATGAGGATGACTCTGGGATGGTGAGGATTGAGAGGCCCTTCTCGGAGGTGTCCTTAGTCACGAGAGTCCGAGGTAGAAAACCCTTCGAGGTATTGATGAGTCATGACAATCATGAGTGGGATCTTCCCATGGATCATGGAGTTATCCCTGTTGGCAACGTGATAAACCACGTGCCCCATACGGGCCCCGCGATGGTACCTAGCAAGGAAATTGAGCCTTATCCCCACCTTGCGAGTGCACCCCACCCTGAGAGATCCACAAATTCAACCTTGAGTGCCCAACGCGAGCAATATGAGGTGATATTAGATGAACATGAAACCATTACTAGGATAGGGCATTGGAGCGCTACCTTGTTAGGTAGAAGGTCCAACCTCCATTGGAGATCGTACTAAAGCTCGGCGTGGGACTGGCAGATCGGCATATATGGTGGTATACCTTTACTCGACGGAGTCGAGTTCTCCCCACCCCGAGGGTGTGATGAAGACATCCCATACCTCGTCATATTTTTTGAGTCATCACATATAATTTTTATTTTATTTTGAGTCTTATCTATGTAATCTTCCTTTTTATTCAGAGAGAGTGAGAGAGTGGAGAGACAGAGTGAGAGATCGGAGAGAGTGAGAGTCTGAGAGACAGAGAGTGAGAGAACGGAGAGACAGTGAGAGAATGGAGAGACATAGAGTGCGATTGGCTGGGCTGCAGTGTGAAGGTGGAGGTGGTGAGGGTGGCGGGGTTTACAGGGTGGAATGGGTCACGAGTGAAGAGGAAACCTAGCAGGTGGAGGCCACGGTGGGTGGTGCAGGCTAGGGAGAGGGGGAGAGCGGCAGGGGTGAGTGTGTGGTTTGAGGGATAGTGAAGAGGAAGAGGAAGATAGTGGGAGATGCAGAGAGAGTGAGAGAGTGGAGATACATAGAGTGAGAGTGGCCGGAGGAAGCCAAAGAAAGCCACTACCGCATGCCGGAGGAAGCCGGAGGAAGCCGCTGCCGCACACCGGAGGAAGCCGCTCGCCGCTGTCGCTCGTCGGACGTCGGAGGAGTGGAGGATAGAGATCGGGCTCGCCGCTGCCGCTCAGCTGCCGCCCTTGGAGGTGGAACCAGCGAAGGAGTTGAAGATGTAGTGAAACCATCGGGGTGGTTAATAGATCCGCGAGCGGCAGGTTAACGGGTAGCTAAAACCCAATACGTGGATCTATCTTCCGGGCGAGCGACCGAGGTGTGCTGAGGTAGCCGACGCGTGTGAGGCACGCGCGAGGCGCTCGCCTCGGCGATCCGGGATGACGCGAGGCAGGCGATCGAAGCCTCGCCCCGCCTCACCGCCTAGGCGCTCGCCTAGGCGCGATTTCGACTACACAGGTCTACCCAAGGCAGCAGGGTTGGCTTGGGTGAGGCTTGTCGGGGCAGGTCAATGGGCATGGGGTACAGCGGCGCTTTTGGTGATCTGCTTGTACTGTCTACCCAAGGCAGCAGGGTGGGCGTGGGGGAGGCTTGTCAGGGCAGCCCAATGGGCATAGGGTACAGCGGCTCAATGGGCGTGGAATACGACTGAGGGCGCTGCGATGGCCTTAGGTGCCATAGTCCAGTTGACCGCTGGTGCAATCGCTGGTGCGGCCCAGTTGGCTGCTGGTGCAACCCAGTCGACTTGGGGTGTCACAATCCAATTGGCCTCTGGTGTAGCCCTACAATGGGCATGGGCGGTAGCGGTCCATTGGGCGCAGAATACGGTTGTAAGCGTCGCTGGTGTAGCCCAGTTGGCTTGGGGTGCCACAGTCCATGCGGCCAGGCGTGCCGTTGATTTCACGGGTGCAGTGAGAGATTTCATCTTTGGTCTCTTCCTACCCACACCGACGAGTTCTCCCGCCATCGGCCTTGCTGATGCAATGGCATCAGTGGCCTCTAACACCCCCCCAGCAGCAACGACGTGGAGCTATGCCCTTCCGATGTCGGCACTAGCCAGGACGTCGATCCTACCTGTGGCGTCCCAGAGCTCAAGATACCGATATATCGATAATACCGACATACCGGCACCAGGAACTGGGGAAGCCTCCCAAGGAGCTGATGAGGCTCCCGAAGGGATAGTAAAGGGTGTGTTGTTGAGGGGTTTGCATAACGAATGGGGATTGGTAAGCGCAATTAGAACAGTTAATGAATTAACATAAACTGAAGTGCGGAAGCAATTAACAAATGATCAGAGTGATATATATATATAGAGACGTGTCCAGAGTCCCACAAATATACCAGTCCACACCGTACAACTACACGGGGCATACCCCGGCAAAAGTACAAAAAGAGAGCCTCACAAGTGGCTCGACTACCGCTGGCACTACAACACAATGTTGTCTACACGGCTCACGAAGCACCGGTAGACGGGGGGCGCGGCTCACCTGCAAGAAGAAGGGGTGAGTCACAGCCAGACTCAGTAGGGGTCACGCGGATCCCCACAACGCAAGGCATGCAGACATGCACAAAGTAAAAGCAAGTCGCACGCACGCAAGTGGAATAGCAGGCAAATGGCAGGCTATAACAGTAGTAGTAAAGCTGTAAACTTTAACTGCAAGTAAGGAAGACAGCTAATCATGCTATGAATACTACAAGAAGCTGCAACTAAGGTAAGCGACAAAACTATGTCTACCAATGAAAAGAGAGAGCTGCTACAAGTCCCAACCGCGAGGAGAAGGACAACCCACTGAAGCAGAAACCAGAAGCGTCCACTGACGACTTACACTGCGTCTCTCGTACTCGCAGCCGAAAAGACAAGTCGACTAGGCAAGAGTACAAAACGGCACCGCGTACTGAGAATCACCTCACGCACGCGTAAACACCACAAGTGACCAGTCAGAGCAACACCCGTCGGCGTCAGTCCAAAAGGAAGCCTCGTACGTCAACCAGATTTGCGCGCTTCGCTTATCCGCAAAGCACGCCTGCGGCGGCGCCTGCCGCAATCAGCAATAACGGATGGAGCCGGTATCGTAGCCCTCCTAGCAACGCAGCGGCAGTGAGTACGTAGTGCCATTTGAGCACGGTGGCATTTGCGGCAAGCAGCCAGCCATTCGCCGATAGCAGTCCGATCGACATGGGGGCAAGACCGGCGTTGATCAGCCGGATCCAGGTATCGACCCTGCGCACGGAAGAGGCCGCTTCGAACGTGGCCGCCAGAATGGAGGTCGGTCCGCACATGCCCAACGTGCTGGCGATGGCTCCCGCGAGCCCCGCGCTCTGCCAGCCGAACAGCACGACGAACTGGACGTTCGGTCCGGGCGCTGCCTGAGCTATCGCGTAGAGCGCCTGGAACTGCTCGTTGCCGATCCATCCCATCGTCTCGACCAGATAGCGATGCAAGTCAGCCAGCGTCGCACTCGCGCCGCCGATGGACAAAAACGACAGACGCGCGAACTCGACGAAAAGCGGCCAGATTCTGTCCATGACCGTTACTTCCCGTCTCGTGTACGGCCGTCGATGCCGATCGGACCGGTGGCTGCCGTTTTGCGGGCCAGCCATTCAACCAGCACGGCGCAAGGCGCGAGCGTGCCGATGACGAGCGGTAACCGGTAGTGGAACAAGGCGATGGCGGCAAAGGCCAGGATCGCCACGATGCTCACGCGGATCGATCCTGGCTGTGCCTGGTACAGGCGCAATCCGGTCGCCATGACAAGTCCGGCGGACACCGCTGCCATTCCGCCCAGCGCGCGGCGCACCGGCGCGTATGCGCCCAGCCTGGCGTAAATCGATGCGGCTGCGAGGAGCAGAAGGGCGGGCGGCAGCAAGAGTCCGGCTACGCTCGCAACGGCTCCGCGAATGCCGGCAAACCGGTAGCCGAGCATCGCGCTCATATTCACGATATTCGCGCCGGGCAGGACCTGGCACAAGCTCAGCATTTCGGCGAATTCCCGGTCACTCAGCCAGTGGTTGCGTTCGACCACGCTGCGATGAACGAATGGCATCACACCGCCGAAACCCGTCATGCTCAGGCGGCCAAATTCCAGAAACAACGCGAATGGACCGGGGCGCGTCAAACGGGCACCTCGTCCGGCGAGTCGGCATACCGGCAGAGCTGAGCGACTCGATGCAAGTCCTCAAAGCGTGTCATCGTTTGCAATAGCTCGGGTATGGGTTCGAGTCGGGCGTCGCGCTGAACGGCATCGACAAATTTGCTTCGCAAATCGCCGGCCGCGGGCATCTGGTCACACCGCTCTTCGTAGACCCTGCCGTCCACCAGGGTCAGTTCGACGGCCGAGTATCGCGCGGTCGGGTCGCTGGACGCGCGCGGCAAGTCATGGTCGTAGCGTCGGCTTACGCGTTTGACCAACGCTGCGAGGTCCGGCCGGATCGGCGAGTCGGAAAAATCGCTCAATCCCAGCTTGCCGTCCGTCAATGCCAGGGCTACCACGTATTCGACGCTGAACCGGCCTTCCATTCCGGTGCGAGGCATGCGGACCTGTAACGGCAGGTCCCCGCCTACGGGGAACCTCACACTGACGGCTTCGAGATCCGATTGCCGAAATCCGTGACGCTCCCGCAACCGGAGACTGGCCTCGGCGGCATAGTGCGCGGCGACGCAACAAGGATAGGCTTTGAACAGCAAGCCCGGTTGCACGATCTGCCAGGGTTCGGCCCAGTCTCGCACGCATCGCTCGGGCTCCGCGGTGCTGCCGCCGTACGCGTGAAAGAACCCACCGTTGCCGTCGAGGCATCCTCCGCCGGCCTGCATCCCGCCGACACCGAGGCGCTGCTGCGGGCGCTCGACCGGCTGAAGCACGAGCCCGCTCGAGGCGACCAGCACGTACGAGGCGATGCGTCCCTGGCTGATGCTGAGGTCACCCGCGACCTTGTTCGTCAGCAGCTCCCGCGAGGTGGCGGACCAGCTCGGCCTCTCCAGGCTCTGGGCGACGTACCCGGCGCCGAGCCCGACCAGGATCGGGAAGGACGGGATGAAGGCGGCAAGGCCGGTCGGGGCGCCGGCGGGCGACGAAGCTGCTTCGGATACGCTCATGTTCTCTCACGCCCCGCCGATCAGCTTGTGCTTGCGCAGATAGTTGCGGAGTTGGTGGTAGGTCATCGACAGGAACTCTGCCGTCTTTTTCTGGTGATGCGCATTGGCCTCGAGCGCGCGCTTCAGCATGTCACGCTCCAGTCGCGTCATATGCTCGACGAAATCGTAATGCCCCCTGATTACTCAAACCCCATAGATGGAACAAGTTCCTCGCGGAGGTTTCATATTGAAATTGCTCAAATTCCGTGTGTCTTTTCGTCTCGTATGTTTTCCCGTTCAAACCCAGTAGTGATCATCTCCTCTATTCTCTCCACCAATAACATTCTCTTCTTCTTCCCCCCCCTCTCTCCTAAACCAAAAACCAACACCCCGTGGCGATTTAGTTCATCCACATCCGGGTCATTCTCTTCTTCTCTCCCCATTCTCTCCTAAACACCCATAATAATCACACCCCGTTTCATGGGCGATCCCGTCATCCACAGTGCACACATGATTTATGTAATGTTCTAACATATGAAAATTCATCAAAATACACAAAATTATCTTGGTCAAGATAAAGTCACAAAATCAACTCTACAGTCAACCTGGTCAACTCTACTGTTGCCAATCATTCAAAACGCATTCAGCTCACAGCAGTCTCCATACTGCTGAACAACTCCAGAGGAAACCCAACAGCAACCAGCCTCCATACACGGCTCTACACCTGCAAACTTCACGCTCCCGTTACACTTCTCAAATTCCTGACCGACAGCATATGGCCAACGGTCCTCCTCACAGTTGAACACCTAAAAAAAGGTTACCCAATAAACTGAGTACAAGACTTAATAGAACTCATAATCGCAATATAGCGGTCGCTTGCCAATAGAAATACTTCCGCAGGTCGTGTCATCTAATCCATAATCATAATACAAGTAATGCTAAGTGTAACTATTTTCAGCAGGGTAATTCTTGGGTAAAGTTTTAATCAAATGAGTTTAGGTAGATCAACAATGGAGATGTCAAATACCACCGTCTAAGGCTAATGAGGTCAAGGAAGATAGCATGAAAGCTAGACATGATAACGATAGATAATATGGCAAGAACGAAAACTTGCAACATGATTTACCAACGTACATGAGCATCATAAACATAACTTGCACATGAAAGAGCATAACATATCTTGTAGCATCTTATCATTTTCATACTCCAATGGAAACTTGCCTTTACATATTCTCTTATTTGGAAAGTTAACATGTGATACCTGTGGGTGAGCATACTTCCTGATACATACATATAACGAGTATATATTTGCATATCGTATTCATAAGAATAATCATATCATGAAGTTTATACCCACATTTTCAACATATTAATTAAAGTAATCAGAGCTAAAATATGAAATATAGATCATAAGATAAACATAGAAAGAACATACAACGGTGACTTTACGTTTTGGATGACCACACCTAGGGGTGGCTCTACGTCAGATCTCCCCTCCAGAACATCTAGTTCGGGTAGCTCTTTCCACCGGGTATCTCTTTCCTTTGTACATTTGAGTAGGGGTTCCAAGAAGGAAACATGGCTCGGTTGGACAATAAGATCCAATTTCAGGTTAAATCATGACATGTGGTGGACCTTCTATTCGGATCGCCCTATGCTCACGCAATACAATATTTATTATTCTTATAAACAACTTTACCTATAGATCGGTACGTGATGTAACATGCATTTTTTCTTCGTTCCATCTTTACATGAAATTCATATTGAGTCTTGTTGACTTTATCCATATTGTTGCATATCTTATCATTCATGAAAATCTTTGTTAACACTTTGGAGAAAGCCTAAAGACATCGAAACACAAGTCTCAACTTGATCTGAACACATAATGTGTGGTTCATACTTATTGAGGATCATTTAGAACATAGATCAAAGAAGCTAGGCATAAAGCTCGCACCTAGTTCATGGTTAGAAATCATACCTCAAAGGAAGTCTGAAACTCCAAGTCTTCTACCCATCCCTTCAAACAGTTCATCCTATTCCCTTTCTGGTTCACCCTGAGGATAAGAGGTTGAAAAAACATAGAATCAAATCTCAGAAAAAGAGAAGAAGTTGGATAGTGATCTGAGAGCTCACAAGAGACTTACCACTGAGAGACAGTAAGGTTTTTCCAAGAACACTCTGGGGAGCGTAGGAAGCCAAGGAAATGATAAGAACATAGATAAGTGAAGGGGAAAGGGTGAGATCTATATAACTCTCTCTCTCTCTACTATGGGTTAGGGTCTGCCCCTCCTACTTCTGCCCTGTTAGACACACTCTTTTTCTGCATCCCTTCCACGACACCCTTACATGCAAAGTCAGACCGTCAGACCACTCCTATACCTGCGAAACTGCTCCATGCCGTGCCACTCTCTTCTATTCGTTTTCTCATTTCACCCTAAATATTGTATGAAATCCAGCCGGTTCACATCCTTGCAGTGTTTAAATCTGCTCATCTCTGAATGAAGTGGCTAGATATTTTGAACTTTGCTTACTCCATTATGCTGTCTGAGAATGGGGTCTTTTGTCTTTGTTATGCTATTCGACTGTATATATCCATATAAATCCATCGCATATGCCGCCGTAGGCACTTGGCGTGCGACTAACTTGCGAGCTAACTAACTAACTAACGAACTAACTGCCTTTGTATCCGTTGCGAGCGCCACGCCAGTGCCACCTCCTCTTTTTAAGTCCAGGCCCTAGGAACCCGGCACCAGTGGCAGCCTCCTCCCCCTCCCCATCCGTACTGGATGCGGAGAGTGGTAAATTAACGACTAAAAAAGGATATGTGGCCTCGTGCGGCCCAACGAGACTCACTGAGTTCAACTCTCTTATTGGATTTACTCATTATGTGGTCCAACTCATTCGAACCGACATAACTTATATAGCTCCTTCGCTCGGGAGTCTAAATAACAATATCCCCTATTGTTTAGGAAAAATCTGAAAGGTGGCCGAGCATAATCGATCGGGGAAAGTCCATGGGTTAAGAGAAGAGTGAGCGCCTTCAAACGGTGAAGAGCCCCTATTTAGGGAGGTAACGCTCCCTAGGCTCTCCCTCTTCCTCTGCCCCAGAAAGAGAATGCACCGTTATATAAACTCTAGGAAGTCCTCTAGAAAGGTAAGTTAATTCTAGCCACTTCACTGGTGAGGAATAATCTCGTGTCCTGCACTCTCTTTACCTCCTTCGCACTCTTAGAGTTCTTACCACTGTTGATTTAAGCATCGGAGGATTTTTCTCAAGATCTCAACCCCGGACCCCTTACTTGCTTTCTTTGTTCGCAGGAATTCTTCTCGAAGTGGCTACCCCTCGCGATCATCCCTGATTCGACGGTTCGTAGCTTAGCACGAGATCTTGCCTCTTCATCTGGCACCGTCTGTGGAAAATAGAGTAAAAAGTCAATATGGTGCGAAGGAGCAGTAGTAGGAGAAACATCGGTGACAAGGGGAAGGCACTGGCGGCCATGCATAGGGAACTCATGTCGTCGCATTCTTTGACTGGCCCCCCTTCTAACAACTAGGCCAACATCCTACCTCCACCGGCCACAGGGGGACAACCCGTTTCTGGGGATCCAGACGCCTTTCGATCCCTCAATGTTAAACTGGATATCCTCGTCGATTTGATGAGGACCTAGATAGCCAGGGAGGAACGATCTCAGCATTCCTAGGCAAGTCCCCCCCACGCAGAAGCCTCCTGGCTAACGACCGGAGGCTGTTTTATCCTCCAAGGAGGACGCATCATCTGGAGCGGGGCAGGTGGACCCTCACAACTCCCGCTCTCGGAACAGGAGGCCTCCTCCAATTTGCAAGGAAGAAAGTCTGAACCACCACACCAACGTGCAGAGGTGGGCATCCCTGCTGCGGAGTGACAAGAGAAGAGCTGGAGGAACACCCAGAGCCCCCCGGCGTCGTCCCGGCCCCAACCAGAGCTCTCCCTCCGACTGCGAGATTTTGAGCGACGGTTTGCTGAGTAGGAGCGTGCCCTCTGCACCCTACAACAGAGCTCTGCGAAGGAGGACGAGGAGCAATCTCCGTTCTCCACCGAAATCTTGGAGGCAGAGATCTCACCCCGAGTGTCTCTGCCGATCTTCAAATCCTATGACGGCCTAGGCGACCCAGTCGACCATTACGACAGTTTTGACGCCCTGATGACCCTACACGGGACGTCCGACGCCGTCAAGTGCCGAGCGTTCGTAACCACTTTGGTTCAAGACGCTCAGGCTTGGTTCCGAGCACTCGCCCTCGAAAGTGTCACCAGCTTCAGGCAATTTGGGCGATTATTTAAAGAAAGCTTCGCAGGTAGCGGCCCCCTAAGGTCAATCGCGGGGTTGCTAGCACTCAAGTAGGCCCATGGGAAAAAGTTGCGGGCTTACGCCAACTGCTTCAAGGTGGAGGCCCTGCGCATCCCCCACCTGGACATAGCCTCTGCCATTACCACGCTGATCGGGGACACCCGTGATGAAAACCTCTGGAGGGACTGGTGCTCCACCCTCCCTCCTCTCTCGCCGATCTAGTAACCTTGGCTCTGTGCCATGCAGGGTGTGAGGAAGTCCTCAACGTCTGCCGGGACTCAACGGGCTCGGGGCGAGAAGGACAGAAGAAAAGGTCATCTGAGTAGGTCTCTGGACAAGGGAAGAGGAGGAACCGAGAAGGCGACCGTAGGGATCCTCCGCACAAATTTGAGCGCTACACTTCTCTATCTACCCCCGTCCATGAAATATACCAAGAAATTAAAGACTTGGGCCTACTCCACCGACCCGAGCCGCTGAAGGCCGACCCAAGACGCCGCAATTGCCGAAAGCATTGCCAATTCTGCAACGATCACGGCCATCATACCTATGATTATCAACAATTCAAGGACGAGATTGAGATTCTTATCCGTCGAGGGCACCTCTCCCAGTATGTGGCCGAGCAACGTGAGGATCGCGTGGCCCCTCCAAAAGAAATCAACAACTGCCCCCGCGAGGTCCATATGAATGTCATCTCGGGGGGATCGGCTTTTGGGGGGATAGTAACTAAGGAAGGAAGCGTCACGCCGAGCGAGCCAATCAAGCCTTCGAGCCTCCCCGAGCTCTGCCTCCGGCAAATGATCAGCAAGCTCTGGTCTTCTCCGACCAAGACCTGGAAGCGGTGGTCACTCAGCATGACGACACTCTTGTAATCTCGGCCACTATAAAGCACTATAATGTAGATAGGAACTTAGTAGATAATGGTAGTGCCCCTGACGTTTTGTCGTACAAATGTTTCGTAAAGATAGGTGAAAATCCATCGAGAATGCGTCTGATTCTAACTCCTCTCTGTGGGTTCAATGGCCAGACAACTTATCCCGAGGGAGCCCTAAGTCTGCCCATTACCCTCGATACCCCTCCTAAAGTCGTAACATTCATGGTGAACTTTGTTGTGGTTTAGGGGATGTTGGCCTATAATGCTATTGTCGGCCGAGGTATCATCGGTCGAATAAAGGCAGTGCCCTCTACTTACCACCAAAAATGAAGTTTCTCACCACATTTGGCACGGGGGAAGTTCGAGGTAACCAGACAACAACTAGAAGGTGCTATGTAATCTCGGTAGAAGCCGTAGAGTCAGAAGATAAAAATAGGGGGCTTGGGGTAATTGAGGACAAGGCGGCAGTAGGCAAACCCGGTGGGGGGCTGCTATCGGTCTTCCTCAAATATGACCCGGCCCTCGAGGTTAAGATCAAGGCAGATTTGTCACCTGAAGTGAAAGCTCAATACAAGGAATTTCTTTCAGAGTATGTTCAAGTTTTCGCATAGTCTGATGTGGATCTTCTCGGGATTCTTGGGGAAACGGTAATGCATCATCTCAATCTAGACCCAACGATGAAACCAGTTCAACAACGAAAAAGAAAGCACGCCCTCGAGAAATAAGTGATCATTAAAGAGCAAGTCAATAAGGGAAGAAAATCGAGCTATTTAGCCAGGTCCTTTACCCAACTTGGCTCGCTAATGTCGTCCTAGTACCGAAAGCTACAGGCAGATGGAGGATGTGCGTTGACTTCACCGACCTTAACAAAGCCACTCCGAAGGACTCCTATCCGTTACCAAGCATCGATTAACTGGTCAATTCAACCTCGGGTAATGAACTTATCAGTTTTCTAGATGTCTATTCTCGGTATCACCAGATCTGGATGAACTCTAAAGATGTCGAGAAGATTACCTTCATTACTGAATTTGACGTGTACTGCTACACCCGAATGCCATTCGGGTTAAAGAGCACCGGAGCAACTTATCAGAGGCTGGTCAATCAGATCTTTGAAAACCAGATTGGGCGGAACGTCGAAACCTACATCGATGACATGCTTGTCAAATCATCTAAGGTCGAGGACCATTTCGTCGACCTGGCTGAGACCTTCATCACCATCCAGTGGTACAATATGAAATTTAATCCTGCCAAGTGTGCCTTTGGAGTCAAATCCGAAAAGTTCCTGGATTTTCTGGTGACCCAGCAAGGGATCGAGGCCAACCCTGAGAAGATCCATGCCATCCTGGATATGCGGCCACCCGCATGTGTCAAGGATGTTCAACACCTGACGGGAAGGATTGTTGCGCTCAACCGCTTCCTGTCCCGAGCAGAAGAGCGATGCCTACCTTTCTTCAAATTATTGAGAGGGCCAAAATTGACATCTCCTGCCTTCACTTGGGATAGTAAGTGCGAGAAGGCATTTACCTAGCTAAAGGAATTCCTTGCATTGCCCCCGGTGTTGTCGAAGCCTGTGCCAGGAGAGACTCTATATCTCTACCTCTCAGTGACGCCTTCCACAGTAAGCTCGGTCTTAGTTCCAGATGACCAAGGAGTGCAGAGGTCGGTCTATTACGTCAGCAAGATGGTCCTTGAGGCCGAGAGGAGGTACCCTGCAACTGAGAAGCTCGTGCTAGCGTTGGTGACCTTGGCTAAGCACCTTCGGCCTTACTTCCAAGGGCACACTATCGTGGTGCTGACCAGCGAGCCCTTAAAGAAGATTTTGGCCCATCTCGAAGCTTCTGGCTGTCTCGTCAAATGGGCAATCTTACTCGGGGCCTATGACATTTCTTATTGACCCCGCACAGGCATCAAGGGATAGGCTCTCACAGATTTCATTGTAGAGAATGTTGTCTAGTCCGATGAAATACCCCAGCCGGTGGCCAGCTCGGTCTGGGAACTTTTTGTGGATGGATCTTCAAGCTCGACCGACAGCGATGTTGGTATCTTCCTCACATCCCGGAAGGAGTGGAGCTGCAATACGCTTTGAAGTTGAAATTTTTGGCATCCAATAATGCCTCCGAATACGAGGCCCTAATTTCTGGGGCTAGGATGGCAAGATGCCTAGGAGCAGAGTTGGTCAGAATCTACACCGACTCTCAGTTAGTCGCCAGCCAGATCAACGGGGACTACGAAGCTTGGGAGCCACAAATGATTAAATACCTTCGGCCGGTAAAAGAGATTGCTCGTCTTTTCGAGAGTTTCCAGGTAATCCAGATAGCTCGGGGATTGAGTTCCCCTATGTCAAATTACTCATAAACAGTGGTGGGTAAAAGGTTGACATTAGCTCCTAAGTTGAGGAGGGCACGGTCAATGGTTACACCGCCTATATTGCATGAGATGAGTGGAGCACCAGGGTCCTTCAACTTTCTAGGAAGATTATTCATCAAGACCGCACTAACATTCTCGGAACCAAATTTTCTTAGGCGCCATCTTAGGCCCCCTTCTTGGAGTGCAAAGCTCTTTAAGGAATTTAGCATAGGCCGAAACATGCTTTATGACATCTAGGAGTGGAATGTTGATGTGAACTTGTGTGAAGAGTTCCATTAACTCCTCATTTTTGGCTGGTCTAGTCTTAGTGGGCTTAGGTTCTAAGGCACTAGGGAAGGGGATCTTGGGTTGATAGGAATTTGGATCTTTCTGGGCCTTCCCTTTCCCTTTATGATCTCCCCCCAACTTATCTTGAGTGTACTCCTCCTTGTTCGCACCCTCATCATCTTGATCCTTTTTCATGGAATCTTACAATACCTTTCCATCCTTGTATGGGTCATCTAACACCTTCCCACTTCTCAAGGTCGAAATAACTTTGACATTCTCAAATTGTGGGCCTTTAGGTTGGGCGTGTGGGCCGGGTTGATGTTGGAGGCCTAGTTGTAGAGGAAAATCTAGAGGTTGATTTCTAGGGTTAGCCACGCTGACTTGGAAGTTAGCCCACTTCTCTTCTCATTGTAGCTTCTACCAATTGCCCTATTTGACTTTCTAACTTGGAAATGGATTGTTGTTGATTCAAAATGATTTGTTGGAGTTGATTAAATTTATCTTCGAAATTGGATTGAGGCAGTGATTGGTAAGTGGGTTGGCCTTGATTGGATTAAAAAAGTGAATAGCCCATAGAAAGGAATATTTGAGCTTGTGGACCTCTAGCAAATGAATTAAAAGTGTTGGGTTGGGCTTAAATTTGACTTTGCATGGGTTGCTTTTGTGCTTGATGGGTAGAGGGATTGGTTACTTGAGGTAGAGCTTGTTGACCCTTTCAAGAGAAGTTAGGATGATCTCTCTAGCCTGAATTATGAGAATTGTAAAATAGATCGTAATTGGGCTTGGAGAACCCTTGAGCATCTTGAACTTGCTCTTGTATGAATGGCGGTAGTTGGTCCACTGTTGGGCATTCCGTGATGTGATGGACCAGGCTTGCACAAAGAGTGCATGCCTCATGTAGAGTGAAAGATTGACCCGAGTATAGATGGGATGATGGTTGGAAAGAAGGTTCTTTAAAAGTCAAGAGTTGATCTAAATTTTGGGTCAAACTCTCTACCTTATTCAACTTTTGAGTGATGAGGTTTATGTCTATTCTATGCTCAAAATCTCCCCGGACTTTGACCTCATATAATCCCGCTCGCTTGGAGGACCCAATGGATCTTTCATAGGATGATAAAGAGGCATGATTGATAGAATTCTCACTACGTATATCAAACAAATCATATACCTCATCCTCACTTTTGCTTATGAATGTCCCTCCACATGATGTATCTACCATTTGTCTAAATTGATCGGATAGTCTCTCGTAGAAAGATTAGACAATTTGCCATTTGGACAACCCATGGTGAGGACACTTCCTAAGTAATTCCTTGAGCCTCTCTCATGACTCATGTATTTGCTCCCTTAGAGTTTGGGTAAATCCCATGATTACCTTTCTCATGGTATTGGTGCAGCCTATAGGGTAAAACTTCTTCAAAAATTCTTGTTGCATCTTGGCCCAAGTTCTAATTGGCTTCCCTATAGTGTCTAACCAATATTTAGTCTTATTCTTAAGAGAGAATGGGAAGAGGGTCAATCTAAGGGCATCATCCAAGAAATTTTAGATTTTTACCATGGAACAAATTTCTAAAAATTCATCAATGTACTTGTAGGAGCCTTCATTAGTGTTTCCATAGAACGTGGGGAGCATTTGAGTTGTGCTTGACTTGATTTCATATTGGATGGCTTGATTTTGAGGGATATGAATGCAAGATGAAGCCGGATATTAGTTGGGAATGAAATAATCATTCATTTGCTTAGAAGGATCGAGATTTCTGGCCATTAGATTTTGGTGGTGAGGTCTTTGGTTTTTGGCCATGGGTTCTTGTTGGAGATTATTTCTTGGATACAAGACTCTCTTTATTTCTTGAATGGGTCCTAGTAGGTGTGGATGTTGAGATCTTCTACCTTACATAAACTAGGATGGTGAGAGAGATGAAAGAGAGAGTTTTTTTATGATGATTTTTTTTCTTTTTTTTAACAAACACAAACAAGTTGTCACACCTGTCATTCTGCCTATCAATTGGTATTAGAGCAGGTTCCCATCATGTGGTCCAACGACCAGGGAAGACCTAGAACCAGTGCACCTCACAGTTTCATAGCTGAAGGGCACTCCATTACTAGGCCTCTGTTCTTCGATGGGACTAACTATTTATATTGGAAGAACGAGATGGAGGTATTTCTCTATGCTCAGAGTCATGAACTCTGGAGGTCATCACCACCGGTCCATTTGAGCTTCTTGAGGATGAAGATACTTGGACCAGGGAGCAGATCCATCTGTCAATGATAAACTAGATAGCTATGAATATCATGCAATGTGCTGTACATCTAGAAGAATATTCTAGAACTTCAGCATGCAAGACAGCAAAGAAAATGTGGGATGAGCTCCAACTGATTTATGAAGGTACTTCACAAGTGTGAGCCACCAAGGTAAACATGTTGACCTCTGATTATGAATTGTTTAAGATGAAACTCGATGAGACTATATCAGAGATGTATGCTAGGCTCTCACAGGTCACCAATAGCCTAAAGGCTCTAGGCAAGCCGATCTAGGAAAATGAGCTTGTTAGGAAGATCCAAAGGTCTCCAAACCACCTGTGGCATACAAAGGCCATTGTATTAGAATAATCTAGAGACCTAGCCACCATGACTGTCACATAACTCATAGGATCCTTGATGGCATATGAAATCAACCTTAAGAGGAGCAATGAAGAAAATAAAAATGGAAAAACTATAGCTCTTAAGGTGTCTAGAAGTAGTGGTGAAAGCAGTGAGGAGTATGAGAATCTCTCAAACCTAGACGATGAGTAGCAGGCCATGCTCGCACCCGACAGTTTCAGAAATTCCTGAGGTCCAGAGGTAAAACCTACAGGACGAGAAGACCACAATAGGCTAGTAAGAACACCAGTTATAAATTTGATAAGAATAAAAGTACTTATAGGATTACTTGTTTTCATTGCAAAAAGCCAGGGCATGTGAAGAATGAGTGCCCAGAGCTCATGAAGGAGAATGTGAGAGTGTAGAAGAAGCAGCCTCAGGCCATGGTCTACACATGGAGCGATGAAGAGGAAGATCTTGAGAGTGGATCTTCAGATGAAGAGGAGCAAGGACTATGCCTTATGGCTGACGGTGAAAATGAGGTAAGCAACCTTTTGAAAGCTATTCTATTGAGGAATGGGAGGATGCTTATGCTGACCTGTTAGATAAATTAAACTGTCAGACCAAAGACTACAAGGCCATGAAAAGAAAACTGAATAACACCCTGAGTAATAAAGCTTCCATGGAAAAAGAAATTGAAGATCTAAAGAAATGGATTGATGAAATGAATCCTCTAAAAATTGAAAACGAGAATCTCAAGGTAGAAAGGGAAGAACTCAGAAACAACCTGGATGAATTTAAGTCAAAGCTTCAAGAAACTCAGAAAGAAAAGGAATTGATTAAAGAAAAATATGAAGCTATAAAAAATATCAACACAGAAATTTTGAAACAATCTGTAAAACTCCAGAAAGACTTAGATGATAAACAGAAAATGTTGGAGAATTTTGTGCAAGGAAAGACTAACCTAGATACTGTGCTAGGTATTAAAGTCAACTTCAACAAAGAGGGTCTAGGCTATGACCCAACAAACAAAAAATCCTTTAAGTTTAAAACTGTCACATTCTGCCCAGGGAAGGGGAAAGAGAAACTGAACACCCCATCCACTTCAAACACCAGTCAGAATGTCTAGCAACCAAAAGTAATGAAATTCATAAAAACAAATTCAACAAGCCATGCTGGACAACAAATCAAAATTCAAGGGAACTTAGGTGGCAAAGCTACCATGCTTTGACCCAACTTCATTGATGCATTGAGGCACTCTATCTCAGAAAGAGCCAACACTGGCATTCAGGATGCGATGCCCTGATGCAACATCTCCATGCCTCGATGCAACACCCCCATGCCTCAGAGCAAAACATTTAACAGGTCGAGGCAGGTGACCCAGACCAGAAAATCATCAATTCAAAGAAACTTGAACAAAAGTTGGGCATGCTTGTCAAATTTTGTCTACTCACAAAGATATTTCAACAATCATGTTTTTACAAGACAGGCTGGGTACATGAGATTCCCAAGAAATAAATAGACCACAAACTGGAACAAATTCCATTTTCATAAAAGACCAAGTGGACAGAATTTTGTACATGACCCCACCAACATTGTGAAGATTGAATACAGGAAACACACTGCTAAATAGTTTTGGATTCCAAAAAGCATGCTTAAGAACTTGAATGATATTTTTGGACCCAATCTTTCTTTTGTTCAGCCCCCAGTTATCCATTATTCATTGGGCCACATTTCTAGATGGTTTTTGGGCCCATTTTTATGGGTATTTTCTCCCTGGCTGGGCTTGCTCACACATTCTCTCAATTTTGAGCTTAATAAGCCTTGGTTTGACTTGGTCATTGGGATAAATAAGCATATTTATCTCATTTCATTTTTTTTCCAACTTCCAGGAGTATAGCGGTCGCACGATCGACCGCTCAACGTCTTTGGCAGTCTATCGATTGGCCGCCTTTAATGGCTGGGATTCCTACATCGACGGGCACTTCTCTCTCTATCCGTGGTCAAACCAGTTCCTTCACCCATGGGTTTCTCTGCAGATTTTGAGCCAAATAAGGAGCCGTTTGATCCTACTAGCGGCTGGGAATATTATCAACATATTTTTCTAAATAATGAAAGACTAATTCCTACCAAAATTCCTCCAACTCGAGCTAAGGTTTCAATGGTCTATATATAGAACCCTTGGCTCATGGTCATGGAGGGGGAGATTCCGGAGCTTGCGTCGAGGTGCTGACGCATTCTAGAGTGAGATCCAGCTAGGGAGAAAGGCTTTCTACATCCTTCAAGGCTCCAATCCCGGGAGTAGCTAGTTTCATCATGTTTTTTTGTGTCATTGTTTTAGTCATCTTTGGTCATCTTTTGGTCATCCCATCTCCATTTTCCTCTATCTTTCTTCACGTTTTTCACTGTCATTCTTGCATTCACATATCCTCCTATTATTTTTCATGCCCCATAGGGGTATAAAAATCACCACCCCCAGGTATCCACCCTTCTAATCATGCATCTTATTCACAGTTTATATGTATAGATATTGGACGATCCTTGATCTAATCTAGGTGTTTCCTGTGGTCTTCTGAGTTTCTTGCAAGTCAGTAGTTGTTCCCACACGAGGCCATCCCTCCTGGCCGGTTGGAAGGGGTGGAGGATTAGGTTCTCAGGTTCGAGCCCTGGAAGCTCTCTGTGGTCTACCTCCGACTGTCTATCAGAGGTAACGGCCCTCCTCTAGGCCGTTTTCCTTCTGGTTACAGTTGATCGAAGACCGTTTAGTTTCTGTGCTTGTGCCTTCTTCCCATGTTCTATCTCAGTGCTGGTAGCGGCCTGTCGTCTGATCGTCTTCCTTAGGATTGCGGCTCAGAGAGGACCGTCTTCTTCCTACACCAGAGCTGTTTCGGTTGGCGAGTGTCTTCATCCCTTCCTCCTTTCCAAGGTACGTGGTGTCTTCCTCTTGCACTGTTTACTTTGGCGGCGATCACGATCTGATTGTGCTCACTTTGAAGTGATGATATTATTGCATCCTTCGCTTTATTTCATGTTCTATTAGATGTTACATTAGTCACTTCCCCTCACCCACACGCTTAGAAGAAAAAAATATCAACACACTTGCTCTTTTTGGTGATCACGGTGGGACGCCTTATGCCCGTCGTGTTTCAACATTGTTGACCTACTTCTGTGTGCTTTTTTCAGTCATTTTTAAGTCTCCTCTGATTCTCCATTTCATTTTTCTGTCATTTTCTGCTCTCTTGGTTGATTACGGTCCTCTATGAACCGTTTGAAAGTGCCAACGGTCAATCAATAGACTGCCTTATTCCATCTCAGGTAATGCCCATCTCAGGTGAGTTCTTGTCTTTTGCTATTTTTGTCTCCTGGCCGTTTGGTCAGGGCCATTTGATGCAGGTTACGGTCATTCAGAAGACTGCTTCCCTCACTCAGGTGCACGCTTTGTCAATCCTGTTGCTGTTCAGTGTGGTTCCCATCCGTCTTGTTTTTAACTATCTCCAGGATTATTGCGGTCCTCCCAGGACCATTTGAGTTGATTAACGGCCCTGTCTCTGACTGCCACTTTGTCAGAGTGTCCTGTCACTGTTCAATTTGGTCTCTGTTATTTGTGTTCACTGTTCCTTAGATTATTGCTGTCTTCCAAGGATCGTCTCCCTCGCTGTGCGGTCTCCCATCAGACCGCTACTTTGTTACTGTGCATCCCGAGCATAATACTTGTGCGTTATTATTCATCATTGTGCCACTTATTTTGGGTGCTGTTTGTCTCCCTATGGATTATCATTTATACCTGTGTTATTGTTGCATATTCTTGTTATTGTTTGATCATTGTTTGTTAAGTTTTAGGCTACAATTTGCATGGACCCCGGTGCACATAGGATCATACATTTTATCATAGTAGTTACATGTCTACCTTGGTAGGAGATCCTCTCGCCTTCATATTCAGTGCAGTTGACTAGGTGATCCTATCTGGGACCTCCGTAAGTCCCTGGGAGTCATCACAAATAATACTTAACTGTGAACATGTGAATACTCTGACTGTGAATGAAGCACTTGCTCAAAGATGAGCATTTTTTGATATACTTGTGGCCTGATTCCTATTTCATAACTCACCACTTGCTCAGTTATGAAATCAATGACTCACGGTGTTAAAGAAGGAGACTGCAGTAAATGTGTAATATTGTGTATATAGTTCAGCCCAGTTCAAGAGCTTAATTTGTAAGCATGTTTCCAAAAGTGTGATTCATCTCCCACTCAATTTGAAACCCTGCCTAATCATTCAAAGGGAAAGATGACAATAAAATTCCTGTACCTTGCACTTATGAAATGCCATTCATCCATACTGCATTTCATGTACAGATTGTAATTTGCATTTAAACATCATCATACTCAGCATACTGCAATGAACATTAGAAGTGTCCAACATAATCATGCATATGATGCATGACAGGCATATAGTGAAATTTGCATGTTGCACTCATGATTACATAAAACACAATTTCTCAAATGTGCAAATCATTTTTGATATATCTTGTCACGCTATTGTACTCATCTGTTTATATGAATGTTGCATCCTCCTAAGTGTGCTTGCATGCCATGACTTCATGGTATATCAAATGGTGACTAGAAGGAGGGTAGGTTAAGCTTGCCAAGAACTATCATCATGCGAGAGAATGTGCCTCTGCCTGGTACCATGAGTCAATTGTCTATGTTGTCAAAATTTCATTGAGTATTTAAATGCTCATGCATATAGATAGGTTTGCTCATATGCATGTTCCTTCTTAGAATCAACCGCATAACATTTGTGTTAAAAAAAATAAAAAGATCATTCAAAAAATTCATGCATATAGGGGGAGTAAGAATGTTCAATTTTCTACACTATGCTTTTAGAATGCATGTGTGTTAATTTAAAACTACAATAAATGTGAATTCCGTTAAAAATGAACTCAGTAATAATGATCCTTCTGTGTGAAGCATATGTGTCAACGCACTGATCAGAATGCGTCGACCTAGCAGTTCAAATTGATCAAATCCCATGTTCTGTCAAAACCTCCTGAGTCGACTCACTGATCAGGCTAGGTCCACTCATCTGTTTGAAGATCAATAATTTCATTTGTTCTAACCTGATCTATAATCTTCAATGGTGATTCATGCTTATATGTCACAAAACCAATCTGGAATACCTAAGTATCTATTCTTCACTCTCATTCCACGACTGGGAGAATCTGACCAGATTGGCCTTGTGAAAAATTGTTGACCAGAATACAATGAAGAATAAAACCTTGCAGGTGTGCCTTGAAAATGAGAAGCATGAAGCAATCACTCTATCAAGGTAGTCAAGGTACATGGGAAATGCTCGAAGATACAGACTTCTTCAAGGATAAAAAGAAAAACTCCCATACAAAGAACTCAGGTTCTATCTCTTTCAATCTCTGAAGAATAAGTTCTATGGTGATGAAAATAGCATCAAAAATTCTCTTTTGGAAAGGCAATTCAAACTGTTGATTGCATGAGAAAATTGATGTTTGACTGAATGGGTCTGGGTCTACATGCATGAAAATAAATTTGCAATGCACTTTATATGTCATATTGCATGTAGGATCAAATTGAGGGGGGGTCTTCATTATAGTCATTTCTTACCCCTTTAGTGTATAATCATGTCATGACCTTCTGGTATATAAAATTATCATGTGTGGAAGGACAAGACTAGGTCTGTCTAGAAGCCATCACTATGCCTGAGAAAAATTCTCCGCCAGGAACCAGAGGTCAAACATTCAATTCATTCCAGGCTACATTATTTAGAATTTCATGTATTCATCTATTTTACTCTGCAGTGTCAAATGCATTTTTAGTGCACTTAGACATAAGCATGTCAGTTGGAGTCAAAGAGTTTTAGCTTGTTAAGATGGATGGCTGGATTGAGGGGGAGTCAGTACAGATTTGATTTGTATACATGCATGTGTCATGTCGGAATTCAATACATGCCATTTTTCCTAAAAATCCTATAGAGATCATTTGAACTTAATGCATACATGTTGATGATTCCTCTATGAGAGAGTTGTGCATCGACACAGTAATTCAATTTTGATGTACATGTTCATTTCTTCAGTTCTTTTCCATCTAACTTGAACTATGATCAATTCTTCCTCATGTGCATAATGTGTATTACCCTCTTGAACAACATCTATTGAAAATCATTTCCTGAGGAGGAATTTCCTTGCGCTAATCTGACTGAGTTCATACACTCAGGGGGAGATTGAATTTAATATTTTCTTCTTAGAGCTCCTTGTTGACAAAAATAAGTACTCCCAGCGTAATGCAACGCCAGCGTTCATCATACCCCATGATTTATAACATATTTTTGGCAATCAGTCGAGGGGGTTAGAGTCGAGCCCTTGGACACAATCAATGCCCGATCTGCATCTTCACATTATAAGTCAAGCTACTTCCACGAGATATAACAATGAGGTTCGGCCAATAATCTAACAATTTCAATAATAAAATCATGATAGCAAGATCAAGGTAAGAACGTACCAAATATGATCATGAGAGTTCAAAGAACGAATTAAGGACAAGGTCATGTTACGAGAGGAGCATAACGGTACACTTATTGATTTTCATAGTTCATTAATGACTTAGTGCATAATGTTTGGGATCCAGATAATCAATAGACCATCTAGGAATATAGAAAAATCAACCCTTGGGTCAAACCTTGGGTTAGACACAATCTAGGAGAATGCAGTCACGTGGAGACCATTTCTTGAAGATAGCAGTCAGGTCAAAATCACTTCTAGGTGGAGTCTATGCCAGAGAAGGAAAGAGTCGACGTAGGATTGATCTGGAAGAACACAGTCACGTCGGGACCGCTACTTGGAGGAAGCGATCGCTTGAGAATCGCTATCTGACCAGGTTATAGAAAACACTAGTACCATGAGTGCTATCTAGACCAATCAATTTTTAGGGTACAACCAGCTCTGTGTCATAGTGGGAATCCCAAACTCATAGAGACTTACAGAGGCCTTGAAATAAGATCACCTAGTCAGGTGGAAGGAATATCTAATAGAGAGGATCACAAGTCCAAGAAAGTGTTCCTATGACATGCAAGTGTAATAGTCACATACCGGGGTATGCACTATGCACTTAAGAAAGACTATAGATGGGAAGGGATCGTGTTAAAACAACGATCAAAATATCATAAATAATCCTTGAAACATACAAAATGTGGTCATTAATACAAAACTATAGGTTTTATCATGAAGTTAGCATAATTTAAAATAAGTATGTGGAACTTGAAAGACATGAAACCTAGCAGGATAGATGCACAATATAACCTTTTACATGAATCCATAGTTAAAATCTGAAATACAACCTAATTACCTAGGCTTAAGATATAATAAAAAGGGCCAATATGCATTCTCTTTTAGAGTTAACATGAAGCAGAAATCAAAAACACTTAGCAATCAGGTGAGGATCACATAGTGGCTTTAGCGGTGTAAGGTAGGGCCGCTAAAGGATTCTGGCGGTCTTACTGAGACCGTTTATCTTCAGTAGCAGACAAAACGAGACGAGACATGTAAGGCCTATTTTGATGTAATAGATGCATGACCACAAGCTAGAAAGGAAGTAAAACATTCTACCATTGAAACCAAGTTACAGAGATGCATGATTTTCCCATAAATTAAGCAAGATTATCATCTTTGTAATTATGGGTAGGGATTATGCATGCAGAAATAACCTAGGTGCACGGTGATAGTGAAACATGAAATTCTCTTCGTATAGTGTATGAAACTAGGAGAAATCAGAGGGATTTCACTCCTAACATGTTAATTTAGTCTTTTCATGAGACAACCTACCTCTGTAATAGACTGTAGACTCTGGATTTTGAACTGGAAGGATGACCTAATTACTACTGATCTGTGCTAAACCCGTAACTTCTCATCCCTCTATCTCCTGATTCGCTTGACCTAAACATGTGAAAATTGGAGGGTAGGTCGAAGATATATAGATGAACAAATTGCTCTAAAGGATGAACTCCTAAATACCTCAATTTGGGTTTCCAATCCCTAGATCTTCCTTGGACTGGCACGCTAGTTCCTAAGCGGCTTGCAGAGGAACAATAACTTTAGAAGTTCCTAACTCTCTGGATGCTTGATCTCCTAGTATGAAATTTGGAGGAACATTAGATAAAACTAAGGTAAACAAAATGTTCTAAAGAGCCAACCTAAAATACCAACTCCTTACCATCGAACAACGCAAGCCAAAACAAGGGTTCACACAGGTCGAATTAGGGTTCCTTTTATAGAGTTTGCTAGGGTTTGAAGGATTAGACTGACCTAAGAGTCCTATTTGAGAGTAGGATCGATTCCTATAGAGTCCTAGACCTGCTTATATGTCTACACACTTCGATCTAGAGGAATTTGGACACTAAAAATCCCATTGTTTCACGTTTCCTCAACTCACGAAATTTGGAGGGATTAGCGGTCAAGGCAGGACCGCTTTCAGGGGTTTAGCGGTCTCGTGATAGACCGTTAGGTAGTGTTTATGTTTGACCATCTGTTTGGGGATGAAATGCTGTACTGAAGTTGAGTCAAAAAGACCACTGAATCGTCTTTTTGCACTAGTTTAAGTGGTCTTTTTTCACATAAAAATAGTGCAAAAATAACACTTTGTGGCCTTTTTGCACAATATCGGCATTCATAATAATATCTGTGCAAATACAAATGCAGGAATAGTAAATCTGTAATTTTTGATCTAAATGCAAAAGACCTTTTTTTTTACTTCTCACTTCCCACCTCATACGTGGCAAAGTAGTTGTTTATGGCATATTCCTCACTATTTTAAGTGGTCTTTTTGCACATAAAAATAGTGCAAAAATAACACTTTGTAGCCTTTTTGCACAATATCGCCATTTTTAATGATATCTATGCAAATCAAATGCAGGAATGGTAAATCTGTAATTTTGATCTAAATGCAGAAGTCCCTTTTTTTTACTTCTCACTTCCCACCTCATACGTGGCAAAGTAGGTGTTTTATGGTCTATTCCTGACATAATAATTCTTGAATATTGTAGTAATTAAGAGACTTAGTCCCTTTATGAAGCTAACCTGGAAAGGAATGAGAAGATACTGTATAACCGTGCAACCATGAAGATGGTAATTACAACCGCTCGGATAACTGTGCAAGCATCTTTGTGGTCAGCGTCTCAGTTGTGGTTGTCCAGAAGTGGTTTATCAAACGATTCCAGATCACTGTACAGCCAGCACCATCCTACTTTCAGCTTTGTTATGTCTATTAATGGCATAATCCAGCAGCAGTATGATGGACAGCCCCACACAGGTTCCATGGACTCATTGCCACTTGTAATTATTGTTTTATAAGTGGCAAGCCACCGGGAGTAGAGGCATCAAAAGAGTTGAGGATAGGTGGCCAACCTAGAGAGTTAGTAGTCTACATCCAGTTGTCTTTCTCTTGTTTTTGGGGTATGCACAAATTTAAAATTGGCTATGTACTCTTAAATCATACCTTTGCTCTTTTACTTACTGATGTGTGTGTATACTTGTTTTGCATATGTTTCCTGTGGATTGTTTCATTATTATAACCTTTGCAGGTCACCGCAGCGATGACCATGACACAGTCAAAAGCCAACATAGCTGAGAGTGGTCATGGGTTGCCACAGGTGATCACCATTAGATGTCGCGAGTTCCTTCAACTTTTACCAAATGCAGCAACTGCCAGGAGAATGAGATCCTCGACTTTTCCAACGAATCAAAAACATGGATGGCAATTTCGGCCAAAATCGATACGTTTTGACAGTTTCGGCTGAAACTGATACGTTTCTACTTAGGAGAATGAGATCCTCGGCTTTTCCAACGAATCAAAAACATGGATGACAGTTTCAGTCAAAACCGATACGTTTCGGCAGTTTCGGCTGAAACCGATACGTTTCCGCCAACACGTATCAATTTCGGACCGGCCCGATATGAAACCAGAAATCGATACGTTTCCGCCAACACGTATCAGTTTCGGACCGGCCCGATATGAAACCAGACCTGCTCACTGTAGCAGGTCCGAAACTTTAAAAAATATTTTTTTTATTGTTTCGGGCGAAACCAATCCGATTTCGCACGGTTTCGGGCGTTTCAACCCGATACATCGAAAATCGGGATAAATCGGACACGAACTCCCCTCTTAAGAGGAGTTCAGTTCTGCCACACCCCTCATATCTGAGATCTGAGGGCTGCTGCCGCCAAGGGAGGTGGAGGGGTAGGGGGAGCTTGGGAGGAACTTTTGCTGCCGGGAGGAGATCTTGTCACCTCTGTCGTTTCTTGTTGTTTATAGCTTGTAGCTGCCGCCGCTGCCGTTCACATCATTGGGCTGAAGATTCCTCAAGAAGGATGCAAGTTTTTGTATTTTTTTCTTTGTTTGATAGTTTTCTTGTTGTAGGTAGGGTTCTATACAATATATTAGTTTTTATACGTAAATTATGGTAAATCTCCAAATTATGGCCTACTTAGCTATTTAAATTTGAAACTTTTGTTTAATTAGGTAAGTTCAGCGTCAATTGAAGCTTAATTAAGCTTCACTGAATGCTTTATGGTGGGAGCATGTTGCTAATTATATTACACATCAGGTAATTAAGATAAATCTCCAATTTAGGGCCTAATTAAACGTTTAGATTTGGGACTTCTATCTAATTAGGTAAATTTAACATCAATTGTAATGACCCAAGATCCGAATACCGAGAATTACCCGATAGCATTCGAATCCCGCCCCGCCACCCACGAGCCGGAAAGCTCGGAAGGGTTATATAGGTGTGTGGAGGTACATTGAAATTTAAAATAATGCAAGAAACAACTATATAATTAACTGTTTCAAATAACAGTCGAATGGTCCATTAAACCTTGGCAGACATTTTTGTAACCAAAACCCTTATCCTTCTCTAATAAATTATGAGAAGTATGAAACCCAAGGTTTTTATCATTTTATTGTTGTTTTTTACCTCCGTTCGTTGCACTGGCCAGGGGCTGTTGCAACTGCGGGGGTATTATGATTGGCCCCTGTTAGTAGCACAAATAGACGATCAGACAGGGATGCATGTGCATAATAGTATGGGATTGATATGGGACACGAGCAAGATCTGGCTGGAAATGGATCATGTGACGGTGGATAGCGCATTAGCCGTGTTTTTTGTAGGTATGCGTGTGCAATATCGCATCGCACACGGCAGACTGACGGTAGGCCGGAAGCCCGGTAAAGATACCGCTTTATTTGAACCTTTGTATGGCGTGGTCTATTTGAATGGACTGCGCGTATCCGGGGCCGAGGTATCAGATATGCAGGGAAAGCATAGCGTATTGACGGATCTTGAGGGCAGGTTCCGGCTACCTTGTTACGCGCGGATGACCGCATTTAGTGTTCATTATACCGGCGGTCTGCCTGATCACTTTCAATATGCAGCAGGCTCACATCCCACCATCCATTTACGACCGGATATGAGCTTATTGCAAACGGTGGTCGTGCATTTACCTCATGATAAAGAGACGCGCAGAACAAGCATCGCCAATACGGGGGAAACAAGCGAAGAGCCCAATGGGATACCGATCCCTTCCAGCTGGGCCAATGCATGTCAACGGCCTGGCGTGTATATCAATTCCGGGAATGGTATTCCTTTTAGCAATGAGAACATAATGATCAGGGGTACCAATAGTATTGCCGGCGGACGGGGCCCTATGTTGCTGGTGGATGGGGTGCTGATGGCAGGAAGCCTGGCCTTTCCCAATCAAATCGGTACAACATCTGCGATCGGCGCCAATGGTTTTGGCGTGCTGCATAGTTTCGATCCTGCACAGCTGCGTAATGTGGCCATATATAAAGACGCTACCGCTACCTCAAATTACGGCTCCCGTGGCGCCAACGGCGTAATCCTATTCACGCTCCCCGACAGTATCCAAGGCGGTCATCATTTGGACCTCGAAAGAAATGTTGGCTATGCCCAATCTTTTTTTACGGGCAAGATGATGGATACACGTGCATTTTTAGACCTTAGGGAAACAGCCCTGAAGAACGATGGAGCAGCCATCAATGCCGCTTCGCTTCCAGAACTATATGCCTGGGGAAATGCCCGGTCTACGGATCACCGAAAGGAGATACTGGGCAATCAGGCGTTATTGAGCGACAGTCGGATCAGTTACTATACACGATGGAAGGGTATACAGATCCTGCTGGCAGGGAATTACGACTATCAATCCACTACCTTTCCCGGTCCAACGGGTGATAGCCGAAAAGCGTTGCTGGGGCATTTTAACTGGCTATCGGGCAATCAGCGATGGCATGTACAAGGTGCGGGACAGGTGAGCTGGGATCAGCTGCGGTTACCCGGCTTTGATCCAACGATCTATATCACGGAAGATGCCAACACACCGTCTCCGTACGATGCGGCCGGGCATTTTGTATGGCAGCAGGGCGGAGCGTCGTTTATAAATATTCCCGCCAGTCTTTTAAATACGTATCGAGGAGATCTGTTGCACCGATTTGGTAATATCCAGTTGAGCTATGAGCTGTTGCCTGGGCTGGTGCTGAAGGGGCAAACAGGTGGGGATGAATTAACGGCAGCGGAGACAAATAATATACCGGTGGCAGCAGAAGATCCGGCAACGAATCCAATACCTAGCTTGATACAAAGCTCCAGCCGATATTATAGCAAAATGTCAGCATTAGACGCCGCTTATTCCTTTCGCAGTGGTTTCTCCGACGTGCGTACACAAATGGGCCTGAATGTACAAGAGGAAGGGTATTCCAACACCACCAACGGCATGGTATACCGGTATGCCGCTTTCCAGGGGGCGCTAAAATACAAATACAAGAACCGGATCATGGCCGATCTATCCTTTTGTAGAGATGGCAGCAGTAGATTGGGACCCGCTAAGCGGTGGGGCAATTTTGGCGCTATAGGCGTGGCATGGGTGTTTAGTGATCTGTCTTTTTTCAAATCCCATCTGCCCTGGATGACACTGGGAAAATTAAGAGGCTCTTACGGTATAACAGGCAATGACCTCAACGCGAACGGGTCGTATATGGCGGCTTACCAGGCGACTACCGCCAGTCGTGGCTATGGCGGTCAGCAGGGGACGAATCCCATCAGCCTGGCCAACCCGAATATGACTTTTGAGATCAATCATCAATGCAATGTAGGGATGGACCTGAACTTTTTCGGGGACAAGGTGGAGTTGTCCTGGTCGGCATTTCACAACTTCACCTCCAACCAATTGCTATTGCAAAACCTTTCGTATGCTGCCGGGGTCCCCGCGGTGGTACAGAATCTGCCTGCGCGCGTGGTCAACAATGGGATAGAGGCACAATTGACGCTGGTGGGCATCCATACTAAGCACTGGCAGGTTCGTAGCACGGTTTCTTTTACGATGGAGCGCAATTTCCTGGAAAGGATGAATAGTCTCAGCAGCACTGCCTATGCGAATTTATTACAGATAGGGCAGTCCGTCAATGTATACCGAGGGTTCTTAGATCTTGGAGTGGATCCGCGGAAGGGACTTAATCAGTTTGCCGACCTCAATAAGGATGGGGTCTTGAATAACCAGGATAAAGTAGCGTTGGGAGACCCAGATCCTAAGGTGTTTGGGAGTTGGCGGTTGAGCTGCAGATGGCGTTCCATCGAGCTGGGCTTCTCTGTACAAGGCGTAAAACAAAAAGGGCTCAACCCACTTTACTATTATTATGCCGAGACCCCTCCCGGTATGGCAGGTCCTGAAGGGTTAAGCAATGTACCGGCGGTGCTGGGTAATTTTTGGCGAAAGCCGGGCGACAAAGCGGCTTTTCAACAACCCACGGCTACGCCTGGTACAGCGGCGGCTAATACTATTCCCGATCTGACGGCCTCTAGTTTTTCTGTTGTCGATGCTTCCTTAATCCGGTTGCGGGAGTTGGCTGTTGTCGTGTATATTCCTGCGGACTGGCAGCCGGGCGGGATCAAAGACGCCAGCTGTTATGTACGTGCGGAGAATGTATTTACGATGACCCGGTATGCTTATGCGGACCCGGAAACCAGAGACCCTTTTGCTGCGCCTTCGCTGCGGAGCTTTGTGGTGGGAGTTCATTTTTTTATCGATTGAATAATGATCAATAACGTTATGTATAAAAGTAGCCGTCGAATTGGTGGTTGTGTATTGGTGCTGTCCATAATGGTATGCGGGAGCGGTGCTTGCAAGCGATGGATTGCCGCCCCGGCGCCCCAGAATGTGGTGACGGATGTGCGGGTGTTTTCGAGTGATTCAGGCGCTACGTCGGCGATGCTGGGCGTTTATATTTCCATCATGGACAATTATCGCAGCTTTTTTAATGGCGCCATGAGTTTGTATGGCGCGCTGAGCAGTGATGAATTGTATCGAACGACTGTACTGGGCAATGAGGATGCTTTTACGCTGAATGCGTTGACGTCCATGAATCCGTTGTGCAATAACCTGTATACAACTGCTTATACCTGGATCTACGATTGTAATAATATCCTTAGCAATTTGGCTACCGCCGCTGCTGTCAGTGATAGTGTTAAACAGCAATTGGAGGGGGAGGCGAAGTTCTTGCGGGCCTTTACCTATTTCTACCTGGTGAATTGTTATGGCGGTGTGCCTTTGACCACCAGTACGGATTATCAGCAAAATATGCAATTGGCCAGGGCAACGGATGGAGAGGTGTATGAGCAGGTTGTTGCAGATCTGTTAGATGCGGAGCGATTATTAGGAACTGCCTATTTACGGACAGACCGGATCCGGCCTAGCAGGGCCTGTGCTACCGCACTGTTGGCCAGGGTTTATTTATACCAGGGGAAATGGGTACAAGCGGCGGCAGCGGCGGACAGTGTGATCAATGATGGCCATTATCTGCTTGAAACCAATCTGGACAATGTTTTTCAGGCTTCCAGCCAGGAGACTATCTGGCAGTTACAGCCGGTGCATGGGGGGATCTATACGGCAGAAGGATTCCTTTTTATTCCTGCTGCCAGCAATGTACGACCTACGTATACCCTTAGCAACTGGTTGCTGGGAAGCTTTGGGGCAGGCGACCAGCGATTGGTACATTGGACGAAAAGTATGAAGGATAGTAATACGTATACCTATCCGTTTAAATATCAATCGACCAGTATCAAGGCTGCGCGTGTGGAATATGATGTAGTGCTGCGGCTGGCGGAGCAATACTTGATCAGGGCGGAAGCAAGGGTGCATTTGGGTGATATGACCGGGGCTGTTGCGGATGTGAATGTCATTCGTCAGCGGGCAGGTTTGCCTGGGCTTGGCGTTGCGGGCCTGTCCTCATTTATACCGATGCTTTTTCGGGAACGGCAGACCGAATTTTTTGCCGAGTGGGGGCACCGGTGGTTTGACCTCAAAAGGAGCGGTTGGGCGGATAGTGTGTTAGGCGTAGAGAAAAAGGGATGGAATGCGTATGATACGCTGTATCCCATCCCCCTTTCAGAATTATCGCGTAATGCCGCGATCGTGCAAAACCCCGGTTATTGACATAGGATCAATGTGAATACAAAATGACAGTAGGAAGGGTAGTATGAGGATCGTTACTCGTAGCGTAACCACGCATGACCTCTGTGCCCCCCACGGGGTTGGTATTAACGACGACACCGTATTCCAGGGTCAGTTCATACTCTTCGTTGGCGGTGGTTTGATAGTCGTTGTACAGATCGTCCGGATACGTGAACCAATAGTACGAAGCCTGCCGGGTGTGGTTTGTTTTTGTCTGATGGGTGAATGCAGTAGTAGCCAGAAAGAGGAGCAGACAGGCTGCAAGGATGCCCAATGATAATTGCTTCATTGTGATATGGTTTAAGGTTAATGAATACCAAGTGATGAGTTTACGAGGGCGGATGGGGGATAAGCAATCTGGGAGAGGGTCGGGTGACGATTTGTTTGCCACGAACCCCGACCTACTTAGCAAGGGCATAGAAAGACGAATCGCTAACGCGATCATCATCAAGCCAAATCAGATCGGCACGTTGACGGAAACGCTGGAGACGATCCGGATGGCTCGCATGGCCAAGTATGACACCATCATTTCACACCGATCCGGTGAGACAGAAGACACCTTTATCGCAGACCTCGCGGTCGGCACCGGATCGGGCCAAATAAAGGCAGGCTCTCTCAACCGCTCCGAACGGGTCGCCAAATATAATCGACTGCTGGCAATCGAGGAAGAGCTCCCTGAGCCGCTCTTTTGGGCTTCACAATTCCGTTTTGTCGCAAGGGGCCTCGATCAAGCCGGTCCTGTGTCCAAACCCCAATTCGTTTCCTAACGACTATGTCGAACGCCGTCTACAGCAATGCGGCAATGGTCACCGCCTTCCTGGCGACGATGGCCAAAACCTCGGAAGCTTGGTCAGGTGGCCTGGCTCTCGTGATGGCACGCAGCCGGTCGAGCATATTCTCAGCGGCAATCGCAGCAGGTTGCACGCTCGCATTGATTCTGTTGGCGCTGGTTCCCCAGCTCGTCGCGCTGTCGGCATTTGAACGGCAGCTCATCCTAGGGACGCTTCTTTTGATTATCGGTATGCGATGGCTGCGAAAGGCAATTCTCTCCTACATCGGGACTTTGCCCAAGTGCTCCACGCGCACGGCCTCACCCGATACAAAGACCACTCAGGCAAGCAGCGGGTTTGATTGGCTCGATTTCGCCTTTGCTTTCCGCGTCGCCTTCATTAACGCATTCCAAATCGTCTGCATCGTTGTGGCCTTGGCGTATGCGGGCGATGCGCTCAACGCCGCCTGCAGCGGCGTCATATATGCGACGGCTTTGTTGGCCATCACCGGGATGCTGCTGCAGCGGCCCTTAAGCCAGATTCCCTACAACCGACTGGTATTCTCGGTTGGCGCGATTCTCTGCGCCTTCGGCACATTCTGGACTGCCGAAGGACTCGGATTCATCTGGCCCGAACCCACCTTCGCCGTACTGGTGATGGCGTTGACATTTTGGGCCACCGGCTGGGTCGCTGTGATACGGGGCGGCTTCGGCGATCAGAAATACGCAACGATAATTCCATTCAAAAATTCCATACCATGAGTGTCATCCTCTTCATAGTGAAGGAGCTATTGCGTGCGCTTATCGCAGACTGCCTTTTTACCTGCGTCATTCTCATTTGGATCTTCGCCACTGCTCTTTTACACCCGGCTGTCCGCGATACGTCGTGGCCAGCGCTCATCTTCTTAGTCGGGCTGCTAGGCATTCTCCTGTTTAGCGTTGCCCCCATTTTCCGACCGTCAGCGCTTTCGTCGAAAACAGCACCTACCAAACCATGACCCACCAGCCGGACCACAACGACACCTCGCTCAACCAGCACGCCAAAGAAATTACCCAGCGGATCTTAGCAAGCATCATCGAAGGCCACGAACTTCAGAGAGTGAACGTGCGCCTATGGGACGGCATGTACTGGCCAAGCGCCGATGCGAGAGACGCTACCGTCGTCTTGAACCGCCCGAGTGCCCTCAAGGAAATGCTACTTCAAGGCACGGAAGCCGCCGTAGGAGTAGCCTACATCAATCAGGCATTCGACATTGTCGGGAACTTGGAAGCGGCCTTTGAACTTGGTGACTTAATTATCGCTCAAACTGGTGGCTGGACCAAAAAGCTGAAGTTAGGGTATCTCCTCAATCGTCTACCTGATTTGGAAGCGACGTATGCTCGCTCGCTGGACCGAGCAGCTCACCTTGTCGGCCCCCAGCACTCGCAGAAACGTGACCGCCAAGCCATTCGCTTTCATTATGACGTCTCTAACGAGTTTTATCGATTGTGGCTCGACCCGTTGATGATCTATTCGTGCGCTTATTTTGCGCGGCGAGACGAAGATTTAGCATCCGCGCAGATCAATAAGCTTAACCACATTTGCAGGAAACTCGGCCTTAAGCCCGGCGATAGGCTCCTGGACATTGGTTGCGGCTGGGGTGGCTTATTGATCCACGCCGCAACTCACTACGGCATCGAGGGCGAAGGTATCACGCTTAGCGAAAAGCAGGCCGAACTAGCGCAAAAGCGGATATATGACGCGGGTTTGCAAGATCGCGTCTTTGTTCGCATCCAAGACTACCGCGAGCTGAAGGAGTGGGAGTCTTACGACGCCACCCATAGAGGATAGAGCCCTATAGGCTCCCGATTGAAGAAGACGGGGCTCGGGCGAATTCTACTTTGATAACGTGGTCGAAGACTTCATCCAGTTTGCTGATAGGTAGAGGTCTATGGCTGAGAAGCTGAGGGATACGCTCTCAGAGACGGAACAAGTTAAGATGATAGTGTCCAATGCAACCCCTCAGTTCCGTCATATCCTGGCTATGAACAAGTTGAACACCATCGAAGAACTGTATGAAAGGGCGAGATATATTCAAACTCAGATGAAGGACTCGCCCATTATTTCTATGTTTGATGAGAAATCGAGGATGCCAAGGAAGAATAACACAGAAAACAACAATGGTGCTACCACTGAGGGTGTGGTTGTAAATGAGCAGGTGAGTGCAGTTGGCCATCCCATGCAACCACGTAATCCCCCTATCCAAAGGCCACCACAACAGTTCCAACAACCCTCCTTTGCAAACCAAGTAGCCCACCAACAGTCCTTCCGGCCTCATCCCCCTCCACAGAACCAAAATATGCAACCAAACTCTCCAGCTCCCCAGTAGTACTAGAATGTGCCTCCACCGGCTAATTATGACCCTCAGTAGCCTAGAAGGCTAGTAGGCCCTAAAAGAGCCCAGTACCCTCCACTGCCTGAAAGCCTTCCAAACATTTTCAATACACTTATGGCTGCCAACCTACTTGTTCTGCCAAAAGAAAGGACAACTTAGGCACCGAACGTGGACACCTCTCGGTACTGTGTCTTCCATCGACAGCCAAGGCACAACATAGACCATTGTTTTCATTTTAAGGATTATATATATGATTTAAATGATCAGAGAGGTATTGACTGGGACGAGATGAGGAAGTTTGCCTCTGCCATGAAAGCAAGAAGGCCACCACGTCAACAAGTGTCGCAGCAGGGTCAGCAGCTGGTCTAGCCAATTCTGCAACAGCAAATACAAGCACCGCAGCAGGAGATGGGAATTGTCCAGAACCCATTGCCGGAGCACTAAAATCAACAAGTTAACCCCATCACCACTTTCCATGAGGTGGAGAGAGGTCAAGATTGGCACATAGGGAGCTCCTCTGTTGCTTCAATTCATCAAAACTCCAACTAGTTTCCTCTTCTTTTGAGAACCAACCAACCTTCTCCGGTTCTACAACTTTCCTCACCATTGATACGCACAGTTAATCAAACCCCCTCCATCACCAGTTCCCCGTCACAAAGGCTTTTACTTATTCGTTCTTCTCCTTCTTCACCCATACTAAAGGTTTCGCCTACTACCACTACCCCTTTGCCGTCCAGGCCACTCCTTCTCCGCCCTTCACCATCGTCGCCATACATGTAGAACACCACTCCTCCCAGGCCTTTGTTGCTCCGATCTCCACGAAATTTTCACACACCTCCTTCTACCAATCTTGCACCTCAAGTGTCCTATTTTGTCCATCCTTCATCTGCTCTTATTCCTTCCAATGCATCTCCTACTCCATTAACAGTTCCAGTTCCTACCAATCCCAAACTAGAAAGGCCCCTTGTCCGGGTTCCTGCTGAATTTGTTAATCCTAACATCCCGTCATCCTCCGCTAACCCTCTAGCCACCACCAACCTGACGGAGGTGCAGGGATCTCAGACTATGGTGCTCCGCAATGGGCAGATGTTCCATCGTGTCTTTCCGCAGCAGTGACAGCAAGAGCCCATGCAGGAGCAAGAGGAGCAGTTGCAGGAGCCAGAGTCCATACCGGGGACTCAATATGAGTTGTTAAAACATTTGGACAGACCCCCAGCCAGGATCTCCATTTTGGAGTTGATAAAGAGATCGACCACTCATCAAGAAGCTCTTAAGCAATACTTGCAAAAGGTGATGGTCAATGAGGACATTCTGGCTGAGCAGATCACGTCAGTTTTGACACCGGTAGGGGATCAGCCCGCTATTATTTTTCATGAACATGAGTTAGCTCCAAAGCCAACTAGAACTTTTACTTTGTGTATCACAGTGAATATAAATAAAGTGCCCATCAGTCAGTGTTTGGTGGACACTGGTGCATCGTTCAATGTCTTGCCGCCTAGCACCTTGAAGAAATGCGGCATTCCAGAAAGTGAGGTCTGACCCTCATCTTTTACGGTGACGACATATGACAATACGAAGAAGCCGCCTATGGGCATGGTTACTCTAAAGGTGGGGCTTGGCCCCTCGTCTGTCACCGCCAATTTCCATGTTTTAGATATGGACCCCACTTTTAATGCCATCTTGGGATGTCCTTATATCTTGACACTTGATGCCGTCCCTTCCACAAATCACCAATGCATTAAATTTCCACACAAGGGGCATATTGTTAAGGTGACTAGTGTGCCCATTCTGTCAACCATGGACATTCTATCAGCTCTAGACATTCATCAATTATCGGCCAAGAGTTCCAAGGTTAAGCTCAAGTAACCAAGCTCTATGTATAAAGGTCATCCCATAGCAGGAATTTTAATTGATAACTCATAAAAAATGGCTTGGAAGCAAAGAATTATAAGAGGGGTCGTGAACATGACTGGATAGTAGCCTGAAGGGCTAACATTCAACATGGCTGCTATATCTCATAAAAATCATGGAAAATGAGAAATTCTGGAGTAGGTCACAGTCAGTAGAGGACCGCTATCTGATGGTAGCAGTCAAGGAAGAATCGCTATCAAAAGAGGCCAATCAAGGATGGAATCTACTCACTAGGTAGTGGGGTCGACTCACTAAATAGGAAAGGTGATCGCGATCCATAGTGAACCATGATCATGGAGTCACAATCTATGAAAAATCACGATTATCAAAAGCCAAAAGGTGCCTGCGTCGACTCAATAGTCCAGCGGGTCAATGCACAGGGCAGGAAACTCAAGGTCATGGTCCAGGATGGGCCGCTACCTTGAAGTAGCAGTCTAAATAGAACCGCAATCAGGTCAGGAGGTGCAGTCAATAGATGCCAGGCTAGTCAACTAAACCAAGGTTCAATCGACTAGCAAGGCCATTAGTCGACTAGGGAACACAAATCGACTGAAACATGGTTCAATCTACAAAATCATGATTGTCTAAGACAACATAGGTCACCTAGAACAAGGTTTGGCTGATTGGAACGAGGACCAGTCGACAGGATTGGGCTGGCGCGTGGCCCAGACATGATACAGAATGTGGTTAGTCGTGTGGCCGCGACCTGATGGTCACGGTCCCTGGAGGGCCACTTTCTGGATGGAGTCATGCAGAACCCAATCACAACCTGAGACTGCCCACTTAAAATCTGATCATTCTGTAGATTTGGGCTTTCAGAGTATAACCTATTGGGCATCCGAGTGAGAATCCCATACTCACGGAGTCTTACGGAGGTCCTGAGATAGCAGTTCTAGTCTGACAAAAGGAGTATCCGATGGCAAGCCCCAACTATCCTAAGAACTTGAGGGTGTGAAAAGTGAAAAATGGAAGTGAAGGGTAAGCCATTACCACCAGAGTGGCATGACTTTCAAACAAATCCTAGCATTACATAGAATAAGATGACTATAAGTTGAATTAATGCAGCAAATTTCAGATTTTTATAGAACCAATTTCAGATGAACAAGTTAACGGGTTTAATCTACACTTTAGTGAGGTGGCATGGATGAAAGTAATGTCAAGAACAAGAATATATTGTAGAATAGGATTAATCATTTTCTTCCATGATCCCTAGCCATTTAGGTGTGTTCCTTCAGCCTAACAACATGTTGTCTATCAATACTTGGCAGAACCGAACACAAGAAATTGCGATCTTAGTATAACTCATGCGCAGATAGTAGTCAGGAGAGGGCCGCTACCTAATGGTAGTAGTCAGTCAACGATCACCATCTAGCTAGTTTGACTTAGTTCAAAAGAAAAATCCACCCACAAGAAGATGGCGGCCTATCGCGCGGTTGAGGTCTCTAGATCGTGGTTTCTGGGGGTCTGCGATCTGGACCTGAGCCTTGCCTTCTGGCGATCTTAGACACCCTTCGATTTGAAGTGCCAATGCAATTCATATACTACATATAAAATGGGAAAAAGACTACCAATAGAAAGAGCACTCAAAAATGCACAACATGGCATGATTTGATTAGGGTTTAGCCTGAAAAAAACCTACCTTTAGTCGAGTTGAAAGGAAGTCAACGTCAAAAACCCTAGATGAAACCTCCTCCTAGACACGACACTCCCATCCTTGAACTCGCACACCGTCGGCCGCCTCAGCAAATTGAGGTTCTCGATAGTATTAGGCTTTTATTTATAGGGCTGGGGGAGAACCTAGAGACGTGTATTCAATCGGGGGTCGATATGGAGATGATCTCATGCGGAGTTCACAGTTGACCGGGTCGTGCCACCTATCCTCTGAAATTTGAAGACTAGGGTTAGGGTTTACGCAGGGGAATCGAGGGGAAAAGGTCCTCCGACGTGGGCCTAACATTTGGGTTTGGATTGAGCCCATTAGAGTTCGAATTAGGATCGAATTTGATCGATTAAGGCTCGTTCTACCCAAATCCCAAGTTCACCCCAAAACCTTTGATTCGACCAAATTAAAATTTTCTTTTGGGGTCATCATAGTTAACATTTTTGTCATACATTTCGTCCTCTACACAAACATGTATTTTTTCACATTTTTATAAATTGGTTAAAATTTGGCTAATAGGGAGATTAACTTAATTTACTAATAATTAAGGCAATACTAAATGCGAATAGGTCAAGATGGTACCTTCAATCGCTTTACCCTCACCATCCAAGATGGCATTTAGCCGGCCTTGTCGCCTTCGTCCATTGTTATCCCTTGAAGATTGTTTCTTTATGAGAGGACATGCAGGCATGCAATGTTCTCGACTTTCACATTGTAAACAAGTGCCGAGACGCTTCCAACATTCCTCGGCCGTGTGCCCGAACTTCTTGCAAAATGTGCAAGTCGTCATGGCCTGCTTCTCCTCTTCCTCTTGAACTCTTTTATTCTTGCCATTGCCATTGCCATTGCCGTTCCCATTGCCATTCCTTTTTCCATTACCATTACCATTTCTTTTACCATTGCGGGACCTCTTCTCATTGTTATGGGGTTCGTCATCCTCCGTGATGCTAAACCTTTCTTCTTTTTCTCTCGCCTATCCTATTTTCGGCTTAACTTTTCATCCTTCCCCCTGACTTTCTCTACCTTCTCCAAAGTCCTTTCACATAGATGTGCTCGTTGGACCATCTCCGTATAGGTCTGAATATTTTGTGGGCTGAGTTGTTGAATAAAGGCAGGCCTTAAACTGTCCATAAATCAGTCTGTCTTTAAGATATCTATGCTGACCAGATGCGGAGCATAAGGGGCCAAGCGAGAGAATTGGAGCTCATACTCCGCCACGGACATCATGCCTTGGCGAAGAGAAGTAAATTCTGCAGCCTTTCTTTCCTTAACGTGCTCAGAGAAGTATTTTGCACAGAATAGTTCAAGAAATTCGGCCCACGTAATTTGGCTATTTTGAAGTGGGGATGAAGTCACTTTCCACCATGTGCGTGCATCTTTGTGGAATTGAAAGGTAGCCAGAAGGACCTTCTCTTGGTCCGAGCATTGCTTGACATTAAAGATTCGATCCATTTCATCCATCCAACTCTCAGCTGCATCAGGGTTAGAGGATCTAAAGAGCCGCGGAGGGTTCAAACTCCAGAAGTTTTAGTGAAGATCACCAGCGCCTGCCCTCGCGCCTGCCTGGGCCACGGTTTGGAGGGCCTGGGTGAGACCCGCAACAATTTGTTGCATCGCTTCCCAGTTAGCACGATGAGCCATTACGAGAAAAAGGTACCTGAGAAAAGGAACAATTAGTTAATTCCTACAGTATAACCTAGAGATAATTTCTAAATAACTATCTCATCCCGTGCTCTATCCAATCTCTCATAGGTGTGAAATTTCTTTCCTAATTCATGGGTATGGGTCCTTAATCCTTAGACTTAGCCTATGACATGATATTTTTCTAGGACTTTCTTATTCCTAGCCTTTGATACCAACTTAACTGCCACGCCCCGAGTTATATGTATAGCGGAAGGTATTCGGGAACGTGGACAATCGACAATAAGCCTCAAGTTAGCAATATAATCAGAGCGTAATAAACATCCACATAAAAGATGAATGCATAAGGATATATACTCAAAATCTAACTTTATTGAATAATAATAATCAAAGCATATTGACATTCAACTTCCTTGACACAATGACGAGCTAGACTCAATAAAAAAGAAAATTATATAGATGACTCATGACACTTAAACTATCTAAGCTTGCTCTCATCTTCAATCGCTCTCGGACCCTTCACTCGAGTAGTCCGAATCCCCACTAGAATTTTCTAAAAAGATTGAGAGAAGTAGGGAATGAGCACACTTGCCTAGTAGGTATCTTCATATCAACATAAAGGCAGCTTTAAATAATTAACATCTTAGCTCTAGAAGGTAAGAACATGAAAATGTGATGAACCATACGGATAAACCAAAGTAACATAAGTAACAAGGCATGAACAAGATATGTGAACATAATCAAGCAATATTGAAGTATAGATAGAAGTTTGGCCTTTTATGTAACGAGAATGTACTAGAATGTATCGAGAATATATTTTTCATAACTATGTAGGCTATGCACTAGAAAGTCATGTAACAAGCAAGTATAATTTCATGATGTGCCTCATGGATTTCACCCATTTATAAAAAAAGTGCTCCCAGCACAATGCGATGCCATTATTCATCATACCCCTTGGTTAATAGTATGTTTCTGACCATCTGCCGAGGGGGCTAACGTGGAGCCCTTGGACACCGTCCGTGTCTACCATTGTATCTTCAAGTTATAAATCAAGCTACTTCCATGAGAAATATAAAGTAGGTCAATAATGTAAAGTTCAAACAATAACTTCATGATAGCAAAAATCAAGATAAGAATGCACCAAAATGAACATGAGAGTTCAAAGATGATTTAATAATAAGGTCATGCTAGGGAGCACGATCACGACCTCCCCATCATGAACACTACACTGCCTAGGGAAAACCCTCGGTAACGCTTACTGAAAACCCTAGACTTCTACATTGGGAAAACTCTCGAAAACTACACGTAAAATCACGTCTCGCAGATAGGAAACGAAAACTCGAGTCACAAAAATCTCACGTCACGTGACAGGAGTACCTACTCACCAGAAGCAAGGCCGAATGCACCCACTGACAACTTAGTCTGCGCTTGTATTGTCCCATATTTTTTAGATATTTTTTTGATCAAGATCCGTGAGTTTTGGGTCACTTTCGGGGGTCCCGGAGAGTGTTTTGTGATTTATGTGTGTTTTTCCCTGGCGAGCCTTCGAAACCCTGTATAGGGTGAACCATTACGTTCTCCTACCCTGGGGCGATACCAGTGTGTCGAGCGAGTTTCGAGGATTGAAAAAATGATTTTTTTTTCTTTTAATTTTTCATATTTTCTAGATTTTTCATATTTTCTATAAATGACCCCCTTTTCTTCCTTCTTTTTCTCCTTCTTCTTTTTCCATCTTCTTCTTCTTCTCGTTGAAACCCCACCCCCCTTTCTAACCGTTGGAAACTCCCTCTCCCACGATCGAGGACGCGGCCCCCTCTCCTCCACCGACTACAGACGGCGGACCTAGGTGGTGGCGTGGTGATGACGGCAGCGATGAGGCGAGCACGACAGTGGTGATTTTGTGGCGTGGGTGTGGTGTTAGTGGTTCGACTGGGATTGGTAGATCGGCAGAAATCCAGAGGATCTGAAGCTTCTTTGAGGTAGGGGGGCAGATCCATACCTTCCTTCCCGCTTTCCCCGTGATTTCTAGGCCGCGGGGAGCTCGAGAGGGTCGTATTTTATGCTGGGAGGGTAAAACCCATCTTTTGGGGTTGAGCACCGGATCTAAGGTTTCTTGAGATTTTTGACCGATCTATGAGTGTAGAATCATGCTAGGAGAGTTGGGGAAGAGTTCCCCTTTGTTTCCCCATCATCTGGAGATATTTCGGGCGTGGATCGGATTTTTCTCCCGTTTTCGCCATTTTCGCGCTCGCGTTGGAGTTGCGGTTTTACCATAGACTGCCAATTCCTTGAGGCGGCCCACAGGGGGCCACCATATGATTTTGAATGTCGGTTGAGTATAGCGGTCCTCGGGTGACCGCCTTTTTGGGTAGGTGGTCTCGCAACTGATCGCTACCCTTGGGCAAGCTGCCAGCCGTTGGCCTTTTCTCTGGCCCGATCAATGCTCCCTTGGGATGCGTGTTATGACCGTTAGGGGATCTCTACCTAGTTACGATCAGGGCATGGCCGTCTCTTGGCAGAGGCGGTCTGAGGGTGACCGCTCCACTGGGTAGCGGCCATGTGATAGATCGCCACCCAGCCCCCAGGGAATTACTGAATTGCGGCCATGGCATGACCGTCTTTCGGTGTTTGGCGATCTCAGGGAGACCGCTGTTGAGATCCAGAGGGGGGGTGAATGGATCCCTTTCAATGAAACTAGCGGAATAAAAGACTAAATGCCCAGATAAGAAAACCCTTAACGAGGCCAATCCGATAGTCCTAGCAGAGCTAGGGAATGAAATCCCCTTTGTCGAATGCCTAATAGAAGGAACTTATATCTAAAATGCAGATGCGGGATTAAAGCAGTTGACCACAACCAATAACAGCTGATGAAGTTTATAAGGGAAAGCTGAATGGAACGCACATGGTCACGCCACAAGTTCGCTCAAGGAATGAGACACACAATGTGCAATGGAGATCTCTCAAGCACTCAGTCAACCACTTGGCAGCTGTGTCAAATTGAATGGAAGCTACGCAAGAACAAGCTACAGATCAACAGCACACAATGAACCTGAGAAGGGAGGTAGAAGATATGGAAGGCACACCACAATCAACCCATTGCACCAGAAGATTTTTAGGTGGTTCGGTCACCAAGACCTACGTCCACCGCACACTCAAACCGAGTGTGGCTTCCCTTGCAATAGCAAGAACCGCAGACTCAGTCTGCAACACACGCTGATACGCAGCTTTAACCAGGGGAACAGACTCCCCTCTTCCTCCAACTCGGAGGGCAACACTAGTGACACGTAGCCACTAGAAACTAGAGACGAACGTCTCTCTTCCTCCAGACCAGGAGGGAAACCACAAGTGACAAACTGTCACTTGCAACTGGAGAACAAGTCTCCCTTCCTCCAACCAGGAGGGAACCCACAGGTAGCAACCCACTACCTGCAAACTGGAGACACAAAGTCTCCCTTCTCCTGAATCCACAGGAGGAACCCCGACCACGGTGATCTCATGACCCAGAATAAATGTGGAAACCCTGAGAACTAGCCTGCTAAGGTCCTCCAATGATCTAGGGTCGGAGCTTTCCTGCACGGTTCCTTGATGTTATCACATAGATGACTCTTATTGTCCACTCGTGGTGTGGGCTCCCAGGGGATCACACCATGATAGGGTGGACCTCTGAGAACCTAGAGCAGTTCAAAATGGCTAAATGAAGGAAAACATAAGACTGAGGATTTTCCCCTCTACTATGGTGATGGACCCATGTTTATTCGATATTAATTGGAAGAAATAGATTGTCCATATTATTGCCATAACACCAGAAACCACAGGTTATACTACAGACCGTAGCAGACCATGGGTCCAAAAGGGCGTGTCATGCTCGAAGCACTGACTAACCGAACAGAAGGCGTGCGAGTGTGTGATTAGCCCCAAGGACTGGGGTAATGAGTCTGGCCATAAGCAAGGCATACGTTTGGGAGAAAAAGAAGAAGGAAGATTATCCAGATTCCAGCAGATATAGGAGAAGCGGCCCAGACCCTTACAACTCATGAGATTGAGTGAAAGGGAATATTGGTCACCTCCTTTGACGTTAGACTGTGCACGAGCAATTCAGCACGACCTCTGTATTGCCATAGCAAACAGCACCCATAAATCACAATGAGATCAAGGAAAGAAGCTATCATAACTGGCTCCATCAAGACAAAGAGGGGAGGAGGATTCAATGTCACCCACATGGGCGTGGCGCATGGCCATTCTAATCGGTGAAATCCGGCACATGGCTTACGGATATCTGAGTGATCACAGGATCAAGACCACAAATATAGTCTTAGAGAGGCCTCCTCACGCTCTAGGAGTGCACCTCAGCAAGATAGAGGGGGAAGCTCAGAGTTCGCAGAAACTCGAGAAGAGAAACAGAAGATAGGGAATCAGATGTAATAGCGCTAACATTCAACTCACCATTCTGTGAAGCACAGTTACAAACAGCAACTAGGCTTGACAAAATTTTATTCCTAAAGCACATGTGTTATAGGAGATACCACCGTTGCACCTCTCCCACTCACGTAATATATGAACTCAGTGATTAATACATACAGAACAAAAGAACATATATGAAAGTAGGGGAGAAAAGAAATAGTTAAGCAGGAAACACTATCGATCCTCCGGGGCTCCCAACACCGGAAACCCACCTGCAAAGGAGATTTGGGAACTGGAGGAGGACTCTCCCTCGCACATGCTCAAGGACTTAGTAGTAGAAGAAGGCTAGAAAGGCTCAGCTTTCGCGTTCTCTCCCTTTGTTGGCGACCCTTCTCTTCTCTTCTTCTCTCTATCTCTTTTCTTTCTTCCTTGCTCTCCTCTTTCGTATGCTCGAAGGTAGGGCCTTCTTATAGGAAACAAGGCATCGGCTGGGTGACGGGATGGGTAGGTCTCCGCGGAATCATCGCTCTGCCATTTGCGGAGGGCGAGCACCGAATTGCCAGGAAATGAGGGAGCCAACCCAAGGAGGGGATGCTGACCCATGAAGAAAGGAGAGGCGTAGGGGCGCCAACTCATCGAGGGCTCCGACTGACCCAGGGGTTTTCGATGATTTTTGGCATGTGCAAAACCCGTACCGATTTTCTCAGGTTTTACTCTGATGTGGCCTTTGGCACTGTAACTCATGCTGCCAAGCTTGCCTTAGAGCTACATGGGGCTTCTTCATCGAGTGGTCTACCTCCCGAAGTATTTTTTCCTCCATTGGGGCATCTTTTAGATCTTCTACAGCCCTTTTCTAGTGCCGTGTGTACTTGAATCGAGGAACCCAGGTTTCCATTGATTTAGCATTCGGCACGTCGATTTGTGCCGCCAACTCCACTTTAAGGGCACGTGGAGGATCTACATGAGGAGGACCATCCCTCGAAGCGTTGCCACCTTGACTGGACACCTTTATGGCCACTTACAGACTGTTCCGACATTCCGCGTGTGTTACGCAGGCTTCTCAGATTTTTCACTGATATTACCTTCGCACTAGATATCGTGCTTCTAGGACTGCTTTATGCTTGTATGAAGCGTCTTCATTGAGTGGGCAACCACTGTGAGAGTTTTCATCCCTACGGAATAGCTTTTCAATCACTTACAGGCCACTTCGGCATTCGGGGCACCCTGATCAGGTCATCCAAATTTTTGCTGATTTAGCCTTCAACTACTTATTTTGAGGAACTATGGGCATTTCTTCATCTCAGGAGGACTTCTTTATCAGGTGGGGGATAACATGATACATTCTCGTCCTAGCTGGATGGGGTGTGGAGATATATCGACATGATTTTTCTGTATTTTTCATACAACTTTCCATACTCTGTTTCTCATTGATCATTGGAAATAAAATCGGGGTCAGAGTGTACCTCATTTGATTCTTCTTCATGTGCCATGAGGCACAGGCTTTCCATGAGCTCCTCTAGCTCCTCTTCAGATTGTTCATCCTTGTCGCTTCATATGGCGACCATAGTCTTTGGCTTCCGGAGCTTCTCCTAGTTGAATTTCTTTTTCAATTCTGAGCACTCTTGTCTCTTGTGCTTGGGCTTCTTGCATTCGTAGTAAATAATGTTGTTGGACTTGCTCGGCTCTCCCTTGATTTGAGCCGTCTTCCTTTGCCCTTTCCTAAAATCTTTCTCAAGAATTTTTTTATTTGGCGGGTCAGCATGGCCAAGTCTCCTTCTTCATTACTTCCATCGCTGGACTCCTCTTCTTGGGAGTCAATATCAGGTTGGTTGGCCTTCAGCGCCATGGACTTCTTTTTCTTAGACTCCTCTTCTGCACTTCATTTGATGTTTATCTCATAGGTCATGAGTGACCCCATGAGCTCGTCCAAAGAAAGCATGGACAGATTCTTGGAGTCCTCTATAACTGTGGCCTTTGTGTACCACACACGTGGAAGAGATTTTAACACTTTCCTCACTGGCTTGGAGTTGGTGTATTCTTTTCAAGACCTTTGAGGCCATTGGTGATCTCTCGCAACCTTGCAAACATCTCAGAGATTGTCTCTTCAGGCTTCATCTTAAACAACTCATAATATCTAACTAGTAGGTTAGCCTTTGTTCATAGATGAGCCACAGTTTGTCCCACATTTCTTCTGCGGAACTGCATCTAGAAACACGAGAGAACTCATTAGGGTGAATGACACATTGCATGATATTCATTGCATTAAAATTCACTGTTAATTTTTTAATGTCCTCAGGAGTCCACTTGTCTTCATCCTCGGGAAGGTCATAGGGACCCTTATCCACAACTCTCCAAATCTCATACTCTTGGTCTCTAAGGAAGACATGCATTCTGTTCTTTCAATATGAATAGTTTGAGTCATCGAATGGAGGACGGTGGATGGAGTGACCCTCAGACATGCATTCTGTTCTTCTAATATGAATAGTTTGAGCCATCGAATGGAGGACGGTGGATGGAGTGACCCTCAGACATCATCCCCTTGTTGGCCATTGATCTGGATCTTTCTAGATCCTTATCTCTGTAAAAAATAGAGTATTATCTCTGATACCAATTGACGTCCCGTGATCAATGACACCCAAGAGGGGGGGATCAATTGGGTGATTACCCTATTCAAAAGTGCCTTTAGTCGATTTAAATAAATATGAGGAAATAGCAATGTATGGAACTCAAATCTGATTTATCAGCTTAGATCTTATATAATCTATTATACACGATAGTCTTTCAGTACTAGGCGGAGGTAAAGATCTGAAGATCCTGCTCACGTAAAGTGTTATCTTTCTAACAGGACTAACCTTATCATTCCAAATGACACCTTTTAATATACCGAAGATCTATCATTTATATAATTAAAGATCTAAAATGCGATACACGGAGGAAGTAAAACATAGATACAATCACACAGAATGGGGTAGAAGAAAAGGACCAAACCACACAGGAGACAACGGTTTTTAGGTTGTTCGGATCCAACAGCTGCAACCTACGTCCGTCCCTCACGGTTCGTGAGGATTCACACACTATCTTGTAAGAGATTACAAGATTAGAACACACACACATGCAAGTATGGAGTTCAGAACTCCGACGTGATGCAAAGGCACCAACACACACACACACAGATCTAGATCCACACACAATCAAAGTTCTAAGGTTTAAAGGAGTTTACACACTTGAAGCACAATACAACTGTAAAGGGAAAGAAAGAAATAAAAACTAAGATCTACGTCCTCCCTGAGTAGATGATGCGGATCTTGGACTTGATGATGGCTTCTTTGGTCGTTCACCACTTCCTTAGCTTCAGAGTCAGCTTGTGAGGTTTGGATCTCGATGTAGAAGGGCTGGACGAAGTTTCAGAGTGAGCTTGTGAGGTTTGGATCTTGATGTAGAAGGGCTGGACGAAATATTGTTCACGCAGGGCTTCTCTTGTTCTTGTTGCAGCTCTCTTCTTCCTTGATAGTTCCTCCTAGATCCTTCTTGCTTGAATTAGGGTTTCTGGTGTCAAAAGAAGTTTTTATACTATCTTGGGTGACTAAGGGATCTTTAGAAATAACCTCCCACGTTCTAGGGTTGAGATGGAATCCCAAGGAGTCCAAAGTCCAAGGCAAAGACTTTTGCACATCATCTGTCATAGCAAAGTGCTAGTCCTCCAATGAACCCACCTTCCCCATGTCCAAATGTGCTAAAATTTTTACTGGGGGTTCTGTCCACCTAATCCTAAATCAGTTCTGTCTGCCACTGTCCAGATCCGACCACCCATCAGTAGAAAATACTTTTACCTAACCAAATCTCCACCAAACCTTTCATAAAAAATATCCTCTCTCTCCCCTCTACAACTTCCATGAAGAGATCAACACCTGGATTGGAGGTCTACATCGTGGTCAATGCCAACTCTCAGGAAATTTCACTTCCACCTGGCCAGATCTGAAACCGGGGCCAGTTTGGTTCTAAAATTCCCCATCAGAAGTACGGCCCCAACAAATTTTCTGAGGGTCAAAGGATTTCAAGAGAGCTTTCGAATGGCGCCAGTTTCGTATCAATCCGACGTCGTGGCAAATTACAGTGATGGATCTCGCCGGACCGCGTGCTGAAAAATAGATGCTTCAGGTCCGGGGCAGCAAGCTCCAACACTTGGCGATCAGAGCCACCCGGCCTCCGATCGGTGTTCCAATCCGACCGCCATCCATGGGAGTGTGCCACCAGGTGTCAACATCACAGCAGGACCCACCCTGTCAGGTCTGAAGGACTGGGCAACACGTGGGCCCCACGGATCCGCAGATCGTGCCATCCGGACAGCACCAAAATGTGGGTTTTGGCACCGTTGGAGTGACATCAAGATGCTATCCATCAACTCACTTCCTGTTACTCCTGGGCCCCACATGTGGCCTATTACCTCCCTGCGTGGAGTGGGTCGAAACATTTGTACCGTTGTAATCTTTGTTAACTGGGAGTACTGATTTGGCCGGGGTCGTCTTCCCCATACTGGGAGTGTGGAGGTAACGGTCTAACTTCTTGGCGTTATTTTGCTTAGCTAGTATATGGTCATATGCCGCTGTGAGTGCGGTAGAAACCTAGCCCGTGAGTCCATGTCACCGCTGTGAGTGAGAAAGTGACCCGTCCCGTGACTCAATCCGAGCACGGAAGTGAGTCGAGCACCCTTGACTCTGTCAGTTTCTTAACTGCGCGGATCCATGCTATCCCTCGCTTGGGACGACGAGTGAGCTTGCGTTTCTGTTAGCGACGTATAGCCCATAGGAACTCTTAGTGTTGGGGCAAGGCATCTCTAGTGTCCAAGTGTTGCTGGTCACATCTCCATCTAGAGTCCGAGGTTCGTATCACCTAGAGTCGGTCCCTTAGTCCGTCCCGCATCACAATCAGTTGCAAAGCATACAATCTAGCAGGCATTTGATGATTCCCCATTACCACAGGGACCTTCTCAAGACAAAAAGGAGTAAACATAATCTCACCAGTGGGCAACTCCACAATCAACTCACAAGATAACTCTGTAGTCAGCTTATCAATGCAAGCAACAAAATATTTAAAAATGAATGAATGAGAAGCACCAGAGTCGAACAAAACACGTGCGACATGATCATAAATCATAACAGTACCTTCCACTAAATGTGATGCTACCGTCTCAGCACGAGTCATATGCATAACCCTTCCTTGAGATTTCTTCCCGCCAGTAGTAGATTGCTGTGATGGCACCTGTGTCTGCGGTGGCTACTGCAACTGCTGTGATGGTGTAGGTCTGAACTGTTGTGACTGTGGAAACTGAATAGACTGCCTTGGCCTTAATGGGCAATCACGCGCCACGTGTCCCACCTGATCACATCGGTAACACACCACATGCATCGTGCACTGTTGTTGAGGATAAAAGATGAGGAAAAAAGGAAGAAAGAAATGATGTCCAGAGCAGAGGATGCCAATTCTTTAATCAGCGGCCAACATGGCGGACACCAATTCGGTGGTGTTGACTCAACTATCAACAGGTCGACTCAAAGCAATGGGTGCCCCTTTGAACAGATGCTATTTCTTTAATGGGTGCCCCTAAGAAAGGACGCCAATTCTTCTTCGGCCACAGAATAATATGACCTAAAGAAATGGCGACCTCTTGGGAAGATGCCAATTTAAGGGTGAAAATAGCTCCTGAGGGTGAAAAATAGCTGATAAGGCTGACAAATAGCGCCATAGAGGTGATAAACTAATTGGTATCTGCTTTCTCGATGCCAATTCTGGGCGATATTCAAGATTACTAGATTATTTTTAATCCGAAGAATGAGCGCCCATTTACGAGGACGCTGTTGACATCCATTTTTCAGCCTACAAGTCTAGTTATTTCGCTTATTTACCTTTATAATGTCCTGAATTAACCATTATTTTGGAACCTTCTTGAGCCCATTTCGAACCCATTACTTTCGGCTAGACCCGACCAAAGTTGGTAGGGAACGTGGTGCCCCTAACCTTCTTGTGTGACGTCGTAGTCGAAGGTTTGGACTCTTCTATACCTAATTCTAACCTACTATGTACAAGGCAAATGCCCCTGGCAGGGCTGTTGATTAGAGCTGTGTGATTGAGGATGGATGATGAAAATTCCTAAGCTAGGGAATCATGGCTTGAGAGTTCTGCCCCTAGAGTGGGCTTCTTAATGGTAGCTTCAGACTTTTTTTTTTAGATTGATCAGCTTTGAAGATGGAACCACTTTTGAAGGACATGAATAAGAGGAATACTAAAGAGAGAAGGACTAACAAAGTTGGTTTTCTTTTTACTTCATTAATTTCTTCTTGGGTTATCAGGTGGGACAATGGTTCTTCAGAGAATAGTTCTGATAAACCCAAATTCTCTATGTCTACATCAATTGAGGCCATCCTCCAGTGACAGAGACCGAGATCTGTGACTGAGGTCGGGAGTTTCTTGGGTCTTGCGGGTTACTACAGGATGTTTATTCAGGATTTCGCACGAAGTGCAGCACCTATGTCTAAGTTGACTCAGAAGAATGTGCCATTTGTATGGTCTGAGGATTGTGAGAAGAGTTTCAATGAATTGAAGAAAGTACTCATGACTTCCCCAGTGGTTGTCTTGCCTTCTACTTCTGGTGGATTTGTTGTGTGTACAGATGCATCTCGAGTGGGTTTGTGTGCAGTGCTGATGTAGCATGGTAGAGTTGTAGCTTATGCATCCTGACAGTTGAAGCAGCATGAAGAAAATTATCCCACTCATGACTTAGAGCGGGGAGCAGTGATTTTTGCACTTAAAATTTGGAGGCACTATCTGTATGGTGCGAAATTTGAGATTTTCACCGATCACCAAAGCTTGAAATATGTCTTCTCTTAAAAAGACTTGAATCTTCGTTAGCACAGGTGGATGGAGTATATGAAAGATTATGATTTTACTCCGTCTTATCAACCTAGCAAGATGAATGTGGTGGCAGACGCACTGAGCAGGAAAGTGCAGATCAGTCACTTCATGGTGCGAGAGTGGAAGTTATGGGAGCAGGTTCCAAGCGAGACTTTCAGATTGAAGATTCCCCGTGATCTGATGATGGTTGTTCTTGCTAGCCTAGTGATGACTCTGGCTATTTATCAACAGATCAGGGAGGCACAGCAGGTAGATTCTCAGTTGTCTCGTGTTGTGACAATGCCAGATGTGGAGTTATGTGATGATGCAGTGGTGAGATTCAAGGGCCGAATCTATGTTCCAGCTGAAGATTCCTTGAGGAGTGCTATTTTGCATGAAGCACATGGATCCTGCTATACCATTCATCCTGGAACCACGAAGATGTATAATAATGTGAAAAGACAATTCTGGTGGCCAGGTATAAAAAAGGATGTAGCAGACTTCGTGGCTAAATGTTTAACATGTCACCAGGTGAAAGCAGAGCACCAGAGACCCAGAGGTATGTTTCAACCCTTGAAAATTCTGATGTGGAAATGAGATCATGTGACTACTGATTTTGTTATGGGTTTGCCTCGAACCCCTGAAGGTTATGATGACATTTGGCTGTTAGTTGATCATCTGATGAAAATAGCCAGATTATTATCGATTAAAGTAAAGTGGAATGTTCAAAGATTGGCCAGACTTTATGTTGAGAGGATTGTGCCATTGCATGAGATTCCGATATCCATTGTATCAGACTGTAACCCACACTTTACCTCTAGTTTTTGGCAGAGTTTCCAAAAGACGTCGGGCATAGATTTGGCATTCAGTTCAGCATATCATCCTTAATCTGATGGTCAGTCTGAGATGACCATTCAGACTTTAGAGGATATGTTGAGGTCTTGTTGTCTAGACTGGCAGGGGTCGTAGAGCTAGCACTTATCATTGGTAGAGTTTACTTATAATAACAGTTACCATTCTAGCATCGGTATGGCACCATACGAAGCCTTGTATGGTCGGCATTGTCGTACACCATTAGACTGGTTTAAGGTCGGTGACCGGTTGATGACAGGACCGGACTTAGTGTAGTAGTGTGTCGAGGTGGCTTGTCTGATCAGGCAGAGATTGTTGACAACTCAAAGTCGATAGAAGAGTTATGCCGATCGACGCAGAAGACCATTACAATTTGAGCCAGGAGATTTTATTTTTGTAAAGATATCTCTGATGAAAGGTGTTATGAGATTTGGTAGGCGTGGAAAGCTCAGTCCCCAGTATATTGGTCCGTTTCCTATTTTGGAGCGTGTGGGCCAAGTGGCTTATCGTCTTTAGTTGCTCTAATCGACACGAATGATATGACTCGTCGCACCTCAATATTTTACATCGAGACATGACAAAGAGTATCTGGAGAGGAAGGCCTTAATCTACGCCACCACATTGTTCAATCGGTCAAATAACCTGATCTCCGCACCAATCATCCTCTCGAGGACTTCTCGCTTCAAATTCTGTTTGCAGATTTGAACTGCATCTTCTTGATGTGACGGTCGTCTGCATCTCATGCTGAGGTTGCGCCACCTCTTGATGTATTCCAGGACAATTTCATCATTCTTCTGCCCGGTTGTATAAAGTTCGGCGATAGTGACCTCCCTTTTGGTTACATGAAAGCGCTCCTGAAACTTTCTTTGCATGTCTGGCCAGTCGATGATAGACCCCGCCGATAAATTTGAGTACCATTCGAAGGCGAGTCCCGTGAGTGAGGACCCGAAGAACTTCAACAGGTACGATTCATCGGTTGTCAGAACGTCCATCGCGTTGATGTAATAGGCTATGTGTTCCTTCGGTGAACATTGGCCATTGAACTTGTCAAACTTCGGCGACTTATTGACGCCAGGAGGCAGTCTCTTGACCGCATGATAGACAGGGTAAGGCACCTTGTACACATCAAAAGCAGCATATTCTTCGGCACCTCGATCGGCCAGCTTCACCTCAATCATTTTTTCGATCATCAATTTATTTGCCATTACTGGGTCCACCGGTTCCAGGTAGAAATGAGCCGGCTGGCTTTGTGGCGTCGCCAACACCGTTGCCTGAGGTATTGTGGCGGTGCCTTGGTGTTAGGGCGTCGGAGGGGTTATTGAGGTCATGCCCTTACTGTAGTTCAGAATTGGCTGAGAAGCCGTCATCCGGGGCGAGCCCTCAAATTCGTCAGCGCCTCGCTGGGATGTTTCTGGAGGAGCTTCAATCTGCTTTGATGTAGAAGCATGCATGGTTAATTCGCTCACTTGTCTTTTCAGAGCTTCAATATCCTGCCGGTAGACTTGAAGCAACATCATCATCGTCGGGTCAGGCGTGGTCAGGCTTAGACCCTGATTTCCTCGTTCTGGCAGAGTATCTAGAGAATGGGCTGGCCTTTCTCCTTCGTCTTCTGCAGTAATCACATTCGTCGCCATAGCGACCGCATACAAACTTGTTTCGCTAGTGAGGGCTTGTATTATTTCAGCTGTGACTTTTCTTCTTCTGGTGACGGGACTCGACCTATCAACAAGCCTGGCCACTTCTTCTTGGTCTTCGGGGAGAGCCCCATACTGACTGGCCACTCCGGCCATGTTGTAGGAAAAAATCTGCATCTTCTTGTTTCTTCAAGTTACTTTCCTAGATGGCTGTCCAGGGAAAGTCAATCGATCGAACACCGAGACCCTCAGTGCGGCCTCTTCATGGAGGGGCGACCCATAGCACCCTAACTCCGCATCTTCAATGTTTCCTGGGTCGACTTGTTGCCCTTGGTTTCTTTCCATATCATTCACCGCTTCTAGGAGCCACTGAGTTCCCAAGAGAGTGTTTCCAAGGCCACGGAGGTATCCCCGTATGGCTTGAGTGATATCATCTTGCTCCTAAGTGGGGCAGACAGTTGGTGATGGCACCCAAGCTTGTGCCAGAGATTTGTAAGCGAAGCGCCTTCGTTTCGTCATCCCGCCATATCTTCTCTCATTTGAATAAATATTCGCCTGTCGACTATAGGCTCAGAAGGCTGGCCTTTGAGACTCTTGAACTGGCTCCTCAATCTTCTTGTCTTAATTTTTTTCTCTTCCTTCTTGAGCCGGTCGGGCTCTGGTTTAGTTGGAGTTGGGGCCCGCCTATTGGGCACCCATGTTTGTTTGAATTTTGTCGGCCTTAGGGCCGACCCTTGATTCGACTTGGACCTGGTACGGTCCTCTCAATCTCGAGCTAGTGCCTGGAACTGATTGTGCACCGGCACCATCGAGATCACCCTGTTGGGTGAGATCATGGTCTGGCGGCCATTCAGGTACACTCTGACTCCTCCGATCATAACGGATTTTCCCGAGTGGGAGAGCCGGCCTTGCATGGTACCGGTAGCCTTCCTCGCCGCCCTCTTGGCGGCCGGAGTACGCTTCTTCCTTGCATCAATGTGGTGGACGAAGTAGCCCACCGCCTTTTTTTCTTCAGGTGTCACCTCCACGAGGGCGATGGGCTGGACCTCCTCGATCTCCAAGAGGTCCACGAACATGACCCCCAAGAAGTTGGGGAACCCAACTACCGGGGGAAAATTGCCGAAGCAGATCGGCATAGCCATATAGCCATGCTCCGCATGGCTTGCAACCACCAAGAGAGCCCTTCCGAGCCCTCCGGCTCATGGGCGGTAGGCTAGGGTCTGAATGGTATCAGGTCATTCTCGGTATCTAGATCTTGGGTCGTTACACTACTTATGCTCGAACTTTTACAATTACGAACGGTACCAAACTATTTGCCATCCGAGGTTTTGTTATCATCAAAAGTACTAGCGCAACTCAACAATCTCTTCCTTTTTGATGATGCCAAAATTTTAGAACGTTGTATGCATTGGCGTACCATTAAACAAATTTGGAACTTGAAATCAATGCATTACAAACTTGAAAGCTCCCATATGGTTATAGTACCCACAAGGCAAATCAAATCTAATAAGAAGCCATTATTCAAGAAAACACAAAACCATTCATTCATTTATATTTGCTAACTCTGAATGAAGAAGTGAAATTGAAGCCAATAGTCGTGCCATAACCAAGTGCAACATTTCATTCATTAAGATTTTCATTACACAGTACATGAAAACTGAAGCCATTGACATTGACAGGTGACTCAACGGACTTACATACAATTGTAATGACTCACAAAAGCCAAATGGCAATGACTCACAAAAGCCAAACGGCAAATATTCATACAAACATACATCATGCATAAGATATAGAGACCTATACTACCTACTTCTCCCCCTTTGGCATCGTCAAAAGAGGGGATGGGATACAAGAAAAGTGGACTAAAAGTGAACTAGAAAACCCAAAAATAGCCACGAAGAGGAAGAAACGGAAGATCCTTAGTTACCATCATTAGGAGGCCCTTCATCATCAAAACGGGGCCGGATGTCAGCAAGAGTATGATCTTGGAACTGGAGACGGTGCTGAATTTTGGCAAGGACATTTCCATGAACCTGGCCACGGTGCTGGATGTCGACAAGGGTGCGGTTCATGAGGTGAAAGGCCTGGTGAGAGTCATCATGGCTAGTGGAGAGAGTGATCATGTGAGTGGACATGTTGGTCATCTGGGTGGAGTGGGTATCCAAACCTATGGAGAAGGTGTCCATCCGACCCGTCATGTTGTCCATGAAAGCATCAAGCCGATGAAAAGATGTGTCAATTCGATCTCCAAGGTTGGAGACTTGCTCCCCAAAAGCATCCACACGAGTTTTCAGTCCAGAAAATCACCTATCAAAGGTCTCATAATCTACCCAAGGTGATTGTCTAGCACCTTGAGTGGAGGACTCCCCATAATGGAACTGAGGTGGAGGTGGCATGTCCTGATCTGCATGTGGAGGAGGAGGTGATTGCTCCTCAGGTAGAACTGGAGGTGGGGCTTGCCCTTGAGCTTCCTGCTGGCCTTCCTCTTCTTCTTCATCATTTTCAGACTCTTCCCCATAGACCCGCACAACTCTGTGGAGCTCGCCATCAGGACCCCAATAGTAGCCAAAGTCTGTGAAGATCTTGTGTTTATTATAGATATCATCTTGTCTCACTAGAATAGACACCTCATCTACCAGACTAATCCCAGCATAAATGAAAATGTCAGTCAACTGTGATGCATATGGCAGTGATCTCCTCCGTTGGGTACGGCATGACCCAATCAAATCTGACATAAGTCGGCCCATATTGATGGTCATCCCATTCATAACATAATAAAACAAGAACTTGTGTACTTCTGTCACCTCATTGCAGCTTCCACCCTTGGGATAAATGAGGGTGGTAAACATATGATGTAGAATGCACTACAATGGCGGGAAGTAGTTGGCATTTATTGTGATCAAATTGCTGACACCATGCACATACTCACAATTGGTCATGGTAGAAAGGTGTCCCCAACAAGACCATGGCCAAATACCATATCTGCACCCCTAGCTAAAACTCCAAGGCCCACCCAAATAATTTAGAGTCAACATTAATTTGAACCCCTTTGACAACAGCATACAAAACCTCATTCCTTATGGTTAGATTCCCATAAAACTGTTGGACAAGGCTGGGGTAGTATTTGGGATACCGTGTGACACAATCAACCTAACCATCTTGAATTTCAAAAACTACAATTAAAACTGGAAGAACTTCATTCACCTTGTTTAAATCAACTAGACGGGGGTTAATGATGGGCCGTAGGGGCAACTGCGGTGCACGTGGAAGTGCAAGAGCCCCCTGTGGTGGAGGAGCTTGGGCCTCACCTCTCCTGGCACTAGATTCCCCTTGGGCAAACCGTCGAGAACTTCTTCTAGGTGCCATTCTAAACTTGAAAGTCGCTGTAGAAACCCTTGAAGGGACCAATCTCTTCCTTTAGGAGTAGATAGACATAGGAGGACACACCAAGGTGTGGTGGAGGTCTCTCTTCCGATACTAAGAAGCTGGTTATGGATGAAGCACATAAATCAAGGTATACCATTCACCTTGGTGCTACCAAGATGTACCAAGATCTTAAAAGAAATTATTAGTGGCCCAATATGAAAAGAGAAGTGGCAGACTACGTATCACGCTACCTCACTTGTCAACAAGTTAAGGGAGAGAATCAAAAGCCCACTAGGAAGTTACATCCCTTGGAGATTCCTGAGTGAAAATGGGAGAGCATAGGGATGGATTTCATCATAAGTCTACCTAAGTCAAGAGGAGGACATGATGGTATATGGGTGATCATTGATCGCTTAACCAAATTGGCTCACTTTCTACCTATTAAGAGTCGATGGCCCGTAGACGTGTTGGCTGCCTTGTATCTAAAAGAGATTGTGAAACTACATGGAGTCCCTGTCACTATTATATCTAATCATGACCCACGATTTACGTCTCAATTCAGGAATGGTCTACAACATGCATTAGGGACCAGGTTGAATTTAAGTACTACATTCCATCCATAAATCGATGGCCAAACTGAAAGAACCAATCAGGTGGTGGAGGATATGCTCAAGTAATGTGCAATTGACTTTGGTGGAAGCTGGCATGACCACTTGCCTCTAGTGGAGTTTGCCTACAATAATAGTGGAGAGGGGAAAATCCACAGCCCATCTATACGTGCAGATCAGGGCGGCCGAACCTGGTCCAGATTGGCTCAATTAGGCCCAATGTGACCCAACCAGTCCAAAGCCCCCCAAGGCGACGGCCCCCCACACACGGGCCCGCCCATCTCAAAGCCCAGACACTCTCAGAATAGATCTTCCTAGGTGGCCATTGGGCCCAGAAGTCTAAGCTTTGGTCTTTCAGAAAAGCCTGAATGGCACCCTAGCATAATCGACACAACGCCATCCTCGACTCGGGATTAGCCCAAGCGCCTCACTAAGGGATATCCTAATGCTCGGAACCCCATCAAATAGGGCATAACTCTCGGCAGGGATCTCACTATCGCTCGAACGGGAAAACTCCAAAGGGCATGCGGAGAGGAAAGGTCTTCCCTTAAAGCATAATGCCCCCAGTCGCTTCAAGTACCCCACAGTGGTAATTATATAAACTCCAAGGAGACCCTCTGGAAAGAAGGACCCTGAGCACTCAACACCACACCCCTTGGTGGAGAGCGATCCCGTGCCCCCCTCTTCCTCTCCTGCTCTATTTTCCACCTACACTCTGCCAATTTGCTGACTTAAAAATTGGAGGGTTTTCCTCGGGGTTCTAACCCTGGGCTCCTCTGATCTGTTTCCTACCTTACATATCCTCCGTTAGTGGTGATGTCAATAGCATCGACAGCTCAGGACCAAGCGTGAGATCATCCCTCTTCATCTGGTGCCATCTGTGGGAAACGTACAACGAGCCAACATGGTGCGAAGAAGTTCTAGTAGGAGGAACGTCGACGATAAGGGAAAGGCATCGATGGCCGCGGAAGGGGAGCGTACATTCGTGCATTCCTCCACGGACCTCCTCCTTGACCTGCAAGGTGATGACCTACCTCCGACGGCCGTGAGAGGACAACCCACCCTTGAGGCCACTGATGCCCTCCAAACCCTCAATGCCAAACTGGACACCCTCGTCGACATGATGAGGACCTAGGTGGCCAGGGAAGGAAGGTCACTACCACCTCGGGTGAGTCCCCCCGGTGCAGAAGCCTCTCGACAAATGGCTGGAGGCCGGTGGCTCATTCGCCATGGGTCAGGCAGGCCCTCACATGCCTTGCCTCCTGAGGAAGAAGCCTCCTCCAGTCCGAGAGTGAAGAAACTTGGGCTGCCCTGCACCCCTCAAAAATAGAAGCTCCTACTGAAGAACAACGGGATGACCACCGGAGGCGAGCTTGTAGCCTTCCGGCTACGTGCCTGCCAGAGTTGTCTATCCACCTGCGAGACTTCGATCGACATTTTGTAAAGCAGGAGTGCGCCCTCCGCTCCCTACAGAAAGGCTTCGTCTCAGAGGACGAGGAGAAATCCCCATTCTCCGACCAGATCTTGAGGGTTGAAGTCTCTCAGAGGGTCACCCTCCCAGCCTTCAAGCCCTATGATGGCCAGGGCAACCCAGCCGACCATTTCGATAGCTTCGACGCTCTGATGATGCAGCACGGATCTACTGACGCGGTCATGTGCCGTGCATTCACGACCACCCTGGTGCAGGGAGCCAAAGTGTAATACCCCGATTTATTTAATTGAGTTATTAGTTATTATTAAATAAAAAAATTATGAGATTTATTAATAAATTAAAGTTTACAAAAAATTAAAAAGATGAGCAAATGTCACCTATTTCACATTAAATTTGATATAGATCTATGTTAGAATAATTTTTCTAATTTTTCAGTTTTTTTTCAGATTTTTTAGACATTTGTATCCCTAGCCGAGATCGGTTTGGGACCGGGCGATCCGATCCCGAACCCTGATTCCGCCTTCCTTGCTTGAAATGCATATTCCTGTTCACTGATAACTTCACGTTATGATTATGTAAATGATGAGTGAATGAATTTCAAATTCACTTTGTGTTTATTTAACATAAGACAGTGACGACAAATGATCTGGTGATGATGTGCATGTGGAGGTGTAAACCAACCAGGAGTTGACGCATGAAAATGCAGTCATCATCCCCCTTATCACTCATTGCAACTGTGGACATGAAATACGATTCACTAGAGTGAATTGAGTTACACATCTCACTAACCCGGCCTCAGTCTCCTACAACCAAACTAAAGGTGACAAGGGAAGTGCATTTTTGATAGCAACATAGATGTTTACCAACCAAACATTCTCTTAGAGATTGTACCCTCGTAAAAAATGAGACATGTGCATCATACCTACATGACATAATTCTTTATTCATGATGAAGAATGTAGTTTTTGTAAGCACTCTATCTGAGAATCTCGTAGTAATGAGCATAGTGGTTAATGAATCCATCTGATGGTGGAGGTTTATCTAGAACGGTACATTTCATGGACCTGGGGAATTCCTCCAGCACGCTACATTGCAAATCTAAACTTCATTTTTTCCCCTTGTACCGTAGTACAAGAATTACGAACGTTCTAAAGTTATTGATGATACAAAAGGTTTCTCCCCTTTTCCAAGACAAGAGTGCTCCCGTGTTGAATTGAACGAAAATCTAAGTGGCCATTTGAAGTCTTGGCACCTAATTGAAACAAGAGACCAAATTTTCCATGCCAAGTTAAGTTTTGATATTATCTAATCCCAATGCCATTGGATCGAGAATAAACCCTCTTATCTACTGTGGGAAGACTCTCTTATAACTCGTTATCTTGATTCTCCAGTGTAGCAATATTATTAGATAACCTTCCGACGGCAAGAACAGAACAGAAAAGCACCTGAATAAACTAACAGTGGTCATGGATAATCACGTATTAAGGAAGAGAGACACAAGCTTTGAGAGGAGATTAGCCTCACAAGACAAAAGAATTCACCCACGACTGATACAGGCAATGCACAAAACGATCATTCCAGTACTGCTATGCAAAGTTCTTGGTAATCAAACAAACGAGCTTCTTCTCCAGGCCCCAAAAACCCTCCTCCCACCAAGCAGACCCCAAGTAGGCATCCAACCGACGACTGATACATCCGAAAGAGAAAGAGAGAGAGAGAACGGGTAGGTGGGAAGAGGAAGAGGGAGAACACTCACCTCCGCCCAGTGGATGGAGAGGTGGACGAGGGCGGAGCAGGCACGCTGGCCGGGAACGGAGTCGATGACGTCGCAGTCTCGGGCGTTGCTTCGGAGCCTCCGAGCCTTCGCGGAAGGCGAGGAGTTGGGGAGGGGGCAGCCTCAGTCGCTGGCATCGGCTCAGGTTAACTTGGTTCAACCCCTGGCTCTCGACGCCGGGTGGTCATGTGATGACGATGGTTCTACTCCACAAATAATGGCCCTCCACCATAACCACCGAAACCCTTCTACTTCTACCATCCTTATGCCTACACATCAAGTCCTTCCTCTGCCTACTAGACCGCTCGTCCTTCCATCCACTACCCCCTTTATCCCTACTCCGTTAATAACACCCTCCCCCGCACCAACATTTCACCCACTGATTGTCACCCCCGCTGCTGTCACTACGTATAGCCTTCCGCCCACACCACCGCTAGCCTTTACACCTCCACCTCTGCCAATGCCTATCATCACCACACCTACTGCTAACCCTTCACCCGCCATCCTTTCTCCGTAACCCATCATTACCTCCACTCCCATCATCTCTAATACACCTTCTCCCACACCACTTATCCACCCCACCGGGCCAATTATACCGTCAACTGGTGCCGTGCCAGCACAGAATCTTGCCCTACGGAGTGGGCGTTTGTTTCATCGCAATTATGCTTCTACTTCCAATCCCCAGTCTTTGCAACCACCTGCCGACCAGGAAGAGACTGAGCCACTACTGAGTACCCAATATGATTTGCTGCATCACTTAGACCGGATGCCCACCAAAATATCTGTGCTAGAGCTTATAAAAATATCTACCCTTCACCAGGATGCATTAAGGAATTTTCTTCAAAAGGTGATGGTCAGTGAGGACATGGTGGTTGATAGCCTATTTAATTGAATTTGATAACTAGTTCTTTTTGTTCAAAAAAAGATAACTAGTTTTTTACTTTACTAAAGATTAATAAAATCACATATCTTGTCTTACCTGACTTAAAATAGTTTATTCTTCGACCAAAGTCGTTGAATAAGTTACCCAAACTTAACTAAAGACTACTTATTTGACCCCAAATAACTCACTCCATTTTACTCGTGCTATCAAACTCAGATAGGCGGAATAAGGTGATTAACTCACCGTACCTAACTCTTCCTCAAATCACAAACAAAAGATGGCACCAAGAAGCTAGTCTTGCACGTTCACGTGATGTTACTATCATATTTAGAGAAATGTGTAGGAGGGCTGCACACCAAGGTTTGAGTCTCACAGATCGGTCGTCCCGATCTGTGATTGGGATGAGCCGAGTTGATCGAGTCAAGTCGTCCCGACTTGATTTGTCAAACCCTGCTGCACACAAGGCCCGAGTTGAGATCTTCCTCGTTGAAGATCCTTCAAGCAAGGTCGAAACTTCGTTGGTGAGTTCTCATCGTTCGTGTGTGCGAGAGAGATACTAACATGAGAAGAAGAGAGAAACATGTAGCCAAGAACAACTTGCCGGCAAATCACCACGGTTGGCACATCGACATGTCTCGCGGCCAATGCCGGCAAGTCATTCTTGGCTGCACACCACTCTCTGCCTCTTCATCCTAGGATCTTCACGCCATGGATGACCATCTACTACCTTGGCACATTTCTCTCATTGCTGCCTCTCTTGTTACTTCGCCTGTTCTCCTTCTACTCACTGCATCTGACAAGTCTTGCAATGCCTGCTCAAATTTATAGGCAGAGAAAGGGAACTTACGCCCTGGCACCAGATTCCCCGCGCTTTGGATGGGCCATAAAAAGGAACATGGTGCATGAACGCCCGGTGAGAATTGCCCACCCTTGCATGTTGCCCAAATCCTTCCTCTTTGGGATGGATCCGATTTTGGGTCGACACATATGTGTGGGGGACAGGGATTCTATTTCTTGTAGGAAAGATTTGGCCGGCTGGTGAGATGGAAATGGGGTGGTGAAGCTGGACCTCTTGTGGTGTTGGTGATGCGGATGAGAAGCGGATCACGGACCATCCAAAGCTCTTCTCTTTGCTTGCACAAGCAAAAGGGGATTACATGTTGACATTCCCGCCGCTCTGTGGATGATTGGCACAGTTGCTGGGATGATGAGACGGGGGATATTATGCCCACTGCTTAGAATATTGCTTTGCACTTTTGCAGTGACTGCAGAGTACCCCAAATGATTGAAGGGAATGTGCAGCAGCACTTTTCTTCTTTTGAAGGGGGATATGCAGAAAGAGGAGGTCCCAAGTCCCAGCATTATTGGTTCGTTCAGGCATTGATACAGACGTGGCCCGATGAAGGCAGACAACAACCCACAATCTACAGAAAAACCAGATTAACAGATCCTAGCTAGGCCATGGTTTAATGTTCGTCATGTTTTGCTTATAGAAAGTAGAAACTTGGATTCCCCATATGCTGCAGACGCCGTAGGGTCATGACGCTTGAACCTCCCTGTCTTTTCCATCTCTGTGTCTGCTTCCGATTTCCTAGACTTGCATTACTTCGAGTGTCCGGAACATGCATGGTGCAAGTATATGTGTGGAAGAACAGAGAACCCGGAATCAAAAGACGTAATAATGCGGTCATGTCGGTGCTAATTTCTGTCATGTGAGGTGGGTCGGCGGAAGAAAAACTAATAGTCCCACATCGGTTGCTCAAATCAAGTAAAAAGAGGAAGTCCTCTAAAATGGGAATTATCTCGCTGTGTCATTTATCTTTGCGCTTGGGGCAATGACGCAGGCGGTGAGGTATTAACCGAGTCGCGTCTGTTGCTGGTTGAAAACTATTTCCAAACCCCCTCCTCGGCCCCTAACCCGGGCCGCGGAGAATTTCTGGAAGGGCTCCCTCTAACCCAGGTTAAGGCCCTACAAAGACCAATCTAAACAATCCCCTTCTCTCTCTCTCTCTCTCTCTCTCTCACACACACACTAATTTTCACCATTGTAGGTGCAAGTGAACTTCTGAGTAAAATGTTTGACTCAAAATGCTCTTTTACGTCTGGAGACAATTTCAATTAACACTCAATTACATTTCTTTGATAATATTGTTGTATGATTAGTTAATAACTCATATAATTAGATGTAGCTTGTCTAATAATATACTTAATATATGGATATAAGAGAGTAATACTTCTTTCTTGCATTTTTATTTATTAAGTAGTTCAAAGAAGTTGGCTAATAATAAATAAGGGCACGAGCCCCCAGTCATGGATAGCACACGGGGTGAACTCTGGAAATAGAGAACAAACCCACGTGTTAAAAAAATGCAACGGGCACACTGACTGGGCCTGCTGCGGGAACTGGTGGGTGCTGATATCCCCCAACTCCTTGTATATTAGGCGAAGGGTAGCTGGACATAGAGACAACTTAATCCCCCACGCCATCTGGCACGTCGGGTAGATCGCATCTAGCCAGATCACTATTTCCTCTCCGTACGGCATTACAAATGAGCACAGCCAGTACATTAAATACACTGTGCAGTGCGTCAGCTGATCGATCGCCATCGGATTGGGCCCGCTCTGGCTCCCCCTGGAGGGGATCTTTGCATTCATCTTGGGCTTCGCACGCTTCTTGCAGGCAATGATGGTGCTGACGCATGGGAAGTCTTCATACTGCTTTGGCACATCATAGATGTATTGTAGGCACAGGGTCATCCTGACCCTCTTCCTGTCCCTACGACGAGGCTACCTTTCACCATGGACCAACTGATATAGCTCTCGGTACGCCTTCATCAGATACGATATGAGTATCCTAGATAATAGTAGCCATCCTCGTTAGTTTCACCTTTAATTAAGTCCGGGAGGCACACCTCTTCATAAAGTTCTGCATCTATGGGCAAGCCACTCAACTGGTTGAGGCTCCACAAGTCTAGTGACGTCTCGCCCTTCGCCGTGTAAAAAGTATTGGTCTCTACGCTGAAAATTTTAATCATTACACAGTAGAGCCCCTTTGAAATAGAATAGCCATAGTGGGAGGCGTAGACGCTATGGTAGATGCCGACTCGAATAAGGAGTGGGGCGTAGTTGAATAATACAAATTCGGTAAACTCTACGGCCCTTTCTCTGAAGCTATGGGCATCTTGGAGGTTCAACTCCCCGAACCATCCCAGCGCCAGCTCATGCTTAAATCTGACGGCCAGATAGTCTAAAAGGAATGGTTCTTCTTTGGAACCCCACTTCAGCGGAGCCAAGAACAAACCGGAGCAATGTTGCTCGCCCTGAACCCAGCCCGCGACCATGTCCCATTTTGCTAGAGTAAAATCGAGGATTCTCACTAATTTGTCTTCTGCCGGCAGCACGGCCTCCAGCCCCAATACGGGCTCCCACTCACAGGCTTCGCCCACCAAGTACATCGAAATGCTTTTGGGAACAACATGGGACATGCTATCCTGAGTCTGTAGAACTGCATGCTCCATCATTGATGTGACACCACCTTGGGGGTGGTAGCCACAAGATCGAAGATCTCTCGGACTTAGCAAGCAAGCAATGCGTGGATCGGTGACTTCACTCAAGCGGACTCACCTGCTAACTACACTCTTGTATCCGTAGGCAATCCGGTGATGGTAGTGAGGGTCCGGGACAGAACCTCACTACTCCGGAGGTTGTCTAGCCTAAGATTGAACCCCTAAGGGCCAAGGATGCCAAAATCACCGATGACCAACACGCCAAGGGAGTGGGTTAAGTGGTTGCTCTCACCTCACTCTGCGGTGGCCACTCAATTGATGGGAAATTTGGATCGGGCACTCACTCTCCGTCTGACGGAGCTAAATGGCAATACTAAATAAGCAATAGTAAACCAGCAAGGGATGTGGCCCGGAGCTCACTTGATCGGTGTGAATACACCAATCCCAGTCGGAGATGAGGCGAGCGGGGAAGCGTGGGTACGCGCCTGCACGCTGCGCCGGTGTAGCTCTAACCTGAAAATCAGAGAAGTACAACAGTACACCTCTTGCAGGAGGGGGATCTCGAGGTAGGGATTAATTAAAATTACATCCAAAACTACCTCTACGCAAGGAGGGGTAGTCTGCCAGCCAGGCGGGGAAGGGGAAAGCCTAAGTGAGATCGAACGGGTGGACGTCGTTGGTTCTGTCCACTCTCTAGAATAGGGGACAGACAGTCAGAGTTGATGCTACTACAGTCGCTCCCAAATTTTGCCGATGATGATACCAGTTGGTGAATCTTAGTAATTGGATCAGGGTAACGTCAGAATTTTTTTGAATTCCCTGGTCACCGGTGCTAGTCAGGGACAAGCCTCACACAGGGTACCTGAGTGCTAGTTCTGATAGCAAAGGTACCTCAGTAGCAAGAAGAAGAGGCCGCCACGAGCACTCCTGACCTCTGAATCGAGTGTGCCTGGAGTCGCTGGAACCATTGACGAGTCTTTTTCGAAATGTGACCAGAAAGAACACCAGAGGAGTCAGAGTAGAGAGATAGAGCCCATTGAGTGAAGGGGTGTCTGTTCAGGCCCTGACTAGACTGATCTGCTGCAGGAAATCCTTATTCCAGGTTTGAATTTGTAGACTCTATCAGCAGTGGAGATTCTTCTCCAAGACAATTTCCATGAGAATAATCTGATTTTGATGGGCAGGTTGACATTCCACACTTGCTTGTACCACGGAACTCTCCGTCCACCTTGCAGCAGGATAATGGTAGAAGATCTGGCAGAAAACTTCCCTGATGTCTCCCATTTCCAAATCCTCGAGTCTCGACACCGTGGGGATAATTTCTGACTGTCCATAAGGTGTGATAACTGCAAGTACTCTTGCCACTCAGCTTCATCCAAGTTTCTTCTAAACTGAATTCTCCATCCTGGACTCTCTTGTAACTGCGACCAGACCTCAAAACACCTTGACTTCTCTCCTACTAGCAAGTGCAAAAAGGCCTGGAAAAGCTTGTTTGAGAGGAGTATTCAACAGCCATGGGTCTTCCCAGAAATGAAATTTCTTTCCATCCCCTAGACAAATGAGGGCTAAGCATCTATAGAAATCCCTAAACCTCAATATATTTCTCCAAATATTAGACAAGTTATTGGTGATGGGGACTTTGGAGAACCATCTGTCCCCACCTCCCAAATAGTTGTTCACAATAATGGATCTCCATAAAGATGACTTTTCCGTGTCAGCTCTCCACAGCCATTTCAAGAGCAAGGCTTGATTGATCATTTCAATTGGAGTTTAGGCCAGCTCCACCTTCTTGTTTGGACCTGCACACATACTTCCATGCAATTGGGTGCACACCTTTCTCTTCCGGGCCTTTACCTCTCCAAAAGAATGATGCTCTCATGGATTCCAACTTGCAACATACAACTATCGGAGCCTTAAAGATAGATAAAAAATATATTGCAATATTAGGGAGCACAGTTTTGGCTAGGACCCATCTCCCTCCAGCTGAAAGCAAATTCCCTTTCCAAGTTGCAATCCTATCCCCAACTCTTTTGACAATAACATTCCAGTCAGAAGCTTTTAAATTGCCACAAGTGAGAGGTAGCCTCAAATATTTAATAGGGAATTTGCCTCACTGGACCCTAAAATCTGAGCAAAGGAATGCTTGTCTTCTTCCTTTAAGTTGACCCCGACTAGTTCACTCTTTTGAAAGTTAATCTCAAGGCCAGTAACTGCCTCTAACAATCTAAGCAAAATCCTTAGGTTAATGAGCTTGTCCATAGAGGCAAAGAGGATGGTATCATTGGCGAACTGCAGATGAGTAACCTCCTCAGTGGTGTTGCTTATAGAGGCCCCGGAGATCAGCCCTGCTGTCCTTGCTTTCTTCCACATAGCACTCAAAACTTGACCTACAATGACAAAGAGCAAAGGGGAGAGAGGGTCCCTTGCGTAAGGCCTCTAGAGCCTCCAAAATAACCGGAGATTTAGAAAATTTAACCATGAGCACAGCATCGGATCCAATCTATCCACTAATTTTTAAATCCCATGCAATGCAAAACATGAAATAAGCAGTCCCAGCTGACTCTATCATATGCCTCCTCAAAGTCTAGCTTCAAAAGCACACATTGTGTCCTTTTGGCCTTCTGATCATGCAGGCATTCATAAGCAGCCATGAAATTGTCCAGAATATACTTGCCCGAGATAAAAGCTGATTGGTTGGTATCCACAAGGCTGTTGATGACTGTCTTTTTGCTAAAGCCTTGGTGATAATCCTGTAGGATCCATTCAACAAGCTGATCGGACGGTAGTCATTAATAGTTTCAGCATTATCCTTCTTAGGAATTAGCACAACATGGGTGGAATTGAAGCATTTAACTGCTGTTGGGTTCCTCTGAAATTCTATGACTGCATCCATAACATCTCCCTTCACCACTTCCCAGAAATGCTGGTCAAAGCCCATTGAAAACCCATCAGGCCTGGGGGATTTGTTAGGGTCCATGCTGAAGATGGAAGTTTTAATCTCCTCCGAGAAAGGTTTGATAAGGCTCAAAGCTTCAGATTCAGAGATCTTGTTAAACCCCTCACTAGAAATCTTGGTTCTCCAATCTTCATCTTATTTGAAGAGTGCCTTGTAATGGTTAAGAATGACCTGCTGAATATCTGTCTCAGTGTGAATAAAATCATTCCCAATTTTCAGTCTGTGAATGCTGATATACTTCCTTTTTGCACTAACCATAGCATGGAAATAAGCTGTATTGTTGTCACCCTCTTTAAGCCATTGTTCCTTTGCCCTTTGTTTCCATTTCATTTCCTCTCTAAAGGACCATTCTTTATAGTCTCTTCTAACCTTGGCCCATTGCACCCTTTCTCTTCAGACAACAGCCCTTGGTCATTCCTCCTCTAAGTTCCTTCTGATTTTCCAGAAGAAGCGAGGAAAGTGTTCCTCGGGGAGAAGCTATGTTCAGCCGTTGTCGCAGACTGAGTCTACTTGTTGATTTGCTTTAAGCAAGGAAGCCTCACTCTGGGAGAGTGAGGGGTGGATGTAGATTGCAGATTGTAATCGAACCACCTAAAAACTCTGTTTTCCATTACATGGTTTGATTGTCTTGGCAATTCAGTGTGCACTACTTCGACTAATTAGTATATCAAAAGACATAGCTGGAAGGATAGGTCAGGCCTATCTGGAATGTTGCCCCTTGCTTGAGGAGATCCTTGGATCAAACCTCCATCTCATATCGATGTCAGTCATTGTAAGCATGCTACGCTACTGAGTGTGGGTTCTATCTGTTGATTTCCTTGCTTGCATACATTGAGTTCACTACACTATTCTCTGTACGCTAGCTAGCTGCTAGTTTATCTGATCCGGTGCATGAGTTCGAATCGATATCGTTGCTTGAGTTTAATCTCGCATATGTCTGCATTTGCTCTTGGAATTTTAATTTGCTTATTTTTGGGGCAGATATATTCATCCCCCTTCTTCTATATCTGCCAGTCTAATTTATCAAAATGAACATGTGCATCACATGAACTAGTATATTGACGCAGGCACCACATGGTGTCGACGCACATCTGCAGACAAGAAGAAGTCTATGAAAAGATATCAAAGAGGACAGTGGACATTGAAAAAAGCTTTTGCAAGGGTGGGCCGACTCATGGCAGTGAGTGAGTCGACCTGATCAACCAGCCATTAAGGCTTTCAGAAGAGTTTCAAGTTCAGATGGCATACGCTCTAGTCAGATTCCAAAGGCATTCAGTAAACACATTTTTTTAAAATAAGACATGAATCATGGCAAATTTTCATTTTACAATCATGACAACTGAAACTATAAACATCAAGAAGATAGATTCTCACACTCCTCCTCAAAAGATCCATTGTTCAAGGAGCACACAGAGGAGTTATACAATTGTAAATATGAACTGTTTATCAAAACAAAGTAAGCTCCCCCTGAGAGTATTTAATCAATTCAGAAGTCAAAATGATGATGATCCTAAAACATCAGATGGGGCAGTATGCAAGCATGTAGACTAAGCTCTTTTATGCCATCTCCCCCTTAACTTGTGCATGAACTTCAAAATGCCTTTGTAGGATTTAACAAAGGGGTATGCAACTGTTATACCCAGATAATTTCTCAGCAAAATATTGAGGAATAAGGGTTCGAGAATTTTCCCAAACACCTTTTGAGTGACAGCTACCCAGCCCCTCCTATGGCTCATCGGGCCTAGCCTAGGGCCCCAACTAGTTAGCCGTAACTCACGATGACATCAGCAATTGATTGGGGTTATCCCCGATCACTCAGTTTGCTGGTTTACCCGCGTTCTACACAGCCACCCGGGCCAACTCGAGGGCGCCCCGACGACACGCCACGATGTGTGGCACCCAGCAACGAGGTCGGGATCTACCCCCAAGATACCTTCATCTAGCTTTCTAAGGTCAAAGGGAGACCTATCCTGGTCAACCATGGGCTTCAGAATCCCATAGCACGCATATGCGGCTCAGCCCGTACACGCGTGTCAGGAATTTTCCCGAACACCTTGTGGGCGCGCACACCCCAGCCATTTTATAACAAGCCAAGGGCCAACCCGTGGCTCCAGCACCCCAGCCACGCCCTATGATGACCCTCCAGCAAGTCAGGGCCACCCCCGACCCTCAGATATGCGGCGACAAGCCACTTCTTTTCAGTTCCCAGGCCAACCCGGGACTGCCTGTCAGCTTGCCGTGTTACGCAACACACACCATGAAAGCCAGGCCCACACACCCGGGAGTCACTCTCTTAGCTCCTGTGAGCCCCTGTCCTCGGCCCAAGGCCAAATCTAAGGCCTGCCAGTCATTCACCCAAGCCGATCGACAACCCGAGGTGTGTCAAAAATTTCTCCGAACACTTTGCGAGCGACGACAACAATGCGACATCAACAAGCCCCCATTGGTGAATTCCAGCATTTCCAAGCATCTCGTCCTTCAAACGACACCCCCAAATAATGAAAGAAGACCCCCGAGGCCACCCCTCGGGGTCACGGCTCACCCAGGAGGGGAGTTTGCCCCTGGGCGTAGTCGCGCACCAAGGAGGGCAAACCCCCATGGGGGGGAGTGCCCTCCTCCCAGCCCGATGGCCCATGGCCATTCTCCAGCCTAGTATTTCCTAGGTCCATGCAAGATCTACCAGTATACCCATTCGCGAAGGGATTCAACGAAGTCGGGCTCGTGGGAGGCGAGCCGAGATTCGAGTCGCGCCGGTTCCTTTCCGGTACTCGGATCCCGGGTCGTCACAGGGGCTCTCACCCCCTATGGGCAGACAAGAAGCCTTTGGCTACTCCCGAGGAGGCCAAGAAGATAAGTGTCATCCTCAAGTTTCATTTGGCTAATGCTGATCTCCTGCTGACCCCTGCGGTGCTCCAGGAACTGGGATTGAGCCCCCCATTACCACAAGGTATTCGCCTTGAGTCTTCATCAGGTTGTGTTGGTGGCGAACTGGGCTGACCAAGTTTGGCTTGATTACAGGATCACCAAACGTGCCGACGTGGCATTACGAGGTCGTGCGTTTGCCGTGGTGCACTCCTGCTCCCGTGGATCGTGTCGCGCCTGGGGTTGGCCAAGTAACCGTTGCCACCCCCCAAGCCACAGTTGCCTGCACTCCAGGGCGGCTCCAATATCCACTTCTTGCGGCTGTCCCGACGGTGAGTTCCTCAGCGGCGCCCGCGGTCAGTGACGAGTCGAGCGCTCGGAGAGAAATCTCCGAGGAAGCTACCAGTGCTGTTGAAGTGGAGTCTGCGTTGGCCGTCGGCAATCGTATTCTGCTAGATGTGGACGAGTTGGCGGTGCTAGACAGCCAACGTCGCCCAAGGAAGAGGAGTAGAGCTTCTGCCTTGGTCCGTGGTCAGACCACGTCATCGTCTCTGTCCAAGATTCCACCTCCCCCTGAGGTTCCTCCTCCGTCCCCGCTGGTCATTGAGTCTGCGATTGATCCCGTGGTGCCTACTTCCGGGAGGGAGATACCTGACAAGGGCAAGGCTCTGGCCCTTGATGATGATTCACCTACCTTGGAGGACGTGAGGGCTCGCCTCCTGTCGCCAGCTGTTCCTTCGGTCTCCCGCTTCCTGTCGCCGGAAGAGCCCATCCTCAAGTCTCACCTTTGGAAGGAGGTGAAGTCCTTCATAAACAAGACTATGAACCACAGGGACTGAACATGGGAGTTCGGTCTTGGGGCTCAGGATGAGTTGGCGGATCTTGCGGCGAAGAACTTCATCGCGCTGGGCAAGGTGTTCCGCCAATGGCAGTACCATTTTGACGGGGTTGCCCGAGACTTGGAGGCTAGCCGGGTCGGGCAGGCAGGTTTGGCAGCCAAGTGCGAGGTGCTGGAGGGGCGCCTGCAGGCGTCGGAGGCGAAGGTCGCCAGGCAGCAAGAGCAGTTGGAACAAGTGGGGTCGATCCTTGCCGAGATGGAGAGGGACCGGGACTCCTTCCGGACTTGGGCAAAGACAGCCGAAGCCCGCGTGTCTAAGCTGGAGACGCAGGCTAAGGCTATGGGGATCCGAGTCCTAGAGATGGAGGCGCAGCTGGCCGAGCTGTGCTTGTCGATGTCGACCACCTGTGAGGAGGCGGTGGAGACTTTCCGTTCATCTTCAGACTACTAGGCTGAGCTCACCTTGGCAGCTCTAGAGGTCTTCGGTCCTGCACGTGATCACGGCTTCTAGGAAGGTTGGAAGGCTGCTCTCCAGGCTGTGGCTGAGGTCCCAGGGGCCTCAGTATCCTCTCTTCTGCCTCCATCGACGCCTTATGCTGTTGAAGCCAGTGGTGGCGGGGAGGAGCTCGGCGACGATGAGGTTGGGGCTGGAGAGCAGACGTCGAGGCTAGGCACCCGTGAGCAGGTGGTCGAGGAGGGCCAGGCGGGTGAGGATCATCTGGTGGACTTGGCAGGAGACCCGTCGATCGTGGAAGTTATTGTTGTGCGTGTTCCTGAGAATGACGGGTCACGTGACGACGCTGCCGGGGAGGGTGCCTAAGAGGGTGCTTCTCTTTTTTTTTTTGTGTTGCGACTCTTACCCTTTTTGTATTGAGGCGATTGCCTCCTTTTGTAATACTTTTACCATTTGAATAGAAGACTTTCTCCTTTTTCGCAAGCCTTGGGATTTCTGGGGATCTGTCACGTGCTATCCTTCCTTCATTTGCCTTGAGATCTTCTAGAGATACGATGCGACGTCTTAGGAGTTATCCTAAGAGGGCGCATCTTTAGGGATCCATCGTTTCGATTTCCCAGGGTAGGGGGAGGCGGTAAGACTCCTCCTTGCTTCGGAAACCTTCGCCCCCCTCCTATAAATGGAGGGTCTCGTTACTTTACCAAGACACTCTTAGTTCACTAAGTGATGGAGAAAGAGACCTCCGTGAAATGTCGTCGGAGAAGTCAGGCACTTCCTCCGATGATGGGTCCCTGCAGGTTCCTCGCCAATGCTTGCGTCTTCGGAGGGAGCCTTTGTTGGTGTCTTAGCAGCCGCCGCCCGCCCCGCCGCGCGGCGCCCCCGGCCCCCCCCCGCCCGACAAGAAAACAAAGGAACACATGAAGAACCTAGACCCTAGCAGTGCACCCAAGTTGAGTAATGTTCAAGTAGAACCCAGCTATGGAGATTCTACATCTACGTACACATGCTTACATTTCAACAAATACTAAATCATAGTTGCTGGTTTGTTGCTTCATTTGTTTAATTCCATGCCACCCCTCGTCTGATCCACACACGAGTCTGAATAGAAAAACGGAAGACTCGTTGAGGGGATGGAAAGCTCGTTAGACAATGCAATCAGGGGGACTGGCGACATCATTGTGCAATTACTTAGTTTGTTCATAATTTAGTACAAAACCCATTAAGCTTCCGCCATTAAACTAAACAGGCTCTTCCTTCTAGCTCTAGCTAAGCATGAGTTGACAGTGGATTTAGTGACCAAGAATATTGAAGGGTTCTTAGTTGGAAGACTAAGAGGACAAATAAAGCACACCCAAACTGCACTTTGATGGGCATTTCGTCACGTCCTTGTTTGTAGTAATAGTCGCATACGCGAGTCATTTGAAAGCTTACAAGTGGGGTCATGGATGGTAGAAAGAGACAGCGTTCAAAACCGCACTGATGAGATGAAGATTCACCACCATAGTCTTGTCTAGTGATATGCTCGTCAGTAGAAAGTTGAAGTGGGAGTAATTATTAGTGGGTGCTTACTATGTTTTAGTGGGGGACAGCATAAGGATGACAACCATAGAATTGTTCTCAAGATCTGAAACCTTTTTCACAGAGGTTTTAAAACAAGTACATGCAGCCATGACACTGTGGCCACTTATATGTTGGGGTGGGTTGGTTCTTCACGTTGGGATTGAAGAGGAGAAAGGTAGGAGAGGAATGTTTTTGGGGCTCCGATGACAAGCTCATTTTCTTCTATGTCATTGTTCTCAAATGAACATTCTATTTATAGAGGCTCACCGCCAGCCACCTCCGCCCCATAGGAACCGCCTCCTTTGGAATCACAGAGATATTCTCTCCGTTAGTTAGGGATAGCCTTTGACGAGTTCAAATTATTTGAACTCCATACCCTCCGAGATATCCGGGCTTTGTTCGGCCATATCCCAACACCATCAATAGGGTGCAGAGCATTGCTCGCTCCCCTTGGGCCCCGTTGCTAACCGCAATGATTATTGTTTTCAGGAAAAGGCGCAGAAGGTTGGGCTGGCTCTGAAGCGGAGGACGGGGTACTCTTGCCGGTGCAACGGCAAGTGGCTACCGAATGACCCAGCAGATGAAATTTCGAGACACTACTTGGGCAAGATAAGATAGCAGATAGGCTACCAATAGCCTCCGGAGTCCCAACAGATCCAGATCGATCTCAAGTGAGATTGGAGCACGTCAAGCTCAATGCAAGCGTAAGCAACCGTCGCATAGGTGAGCTGAGAGGTGCGCATAGCAACTTGAAGAATAGCGCTAACGTTGCTAGCAATGGACTGAATGATGCCCTCGTTGAAAAGGTGCAATTTTAGGCTCAGGAGCTTGATCCCGATGGGTACAGTCGGTGACTCTGTCCCCTACTCAAAATCAGGATCGAACCAGAAGAACTTGAAAAGATACCCCTTAACCATCACCTAGGGCTAGACTAGAAACTTTAAGAAGTTCTCCATCGCACATCTGACGAGGAGCTGTCTGTTATCCTTCGAAGCCATGACAAAATCTCCAACGAGTCCAAGCCTCTGGATAGCAAACACTTGATGGTTTGGTAGGGGGTCGACCATACGGAGTCTTGGCGACGAGAGCAAACTGTAGGGATGCCAAGATGATCTACATGTCCTCTTTGTAGAGGAAGAGCTACGGCTCGCCATCGGCAATGAAGTCAAGTGGATGAACGGTACTAGAATAGTCCCATATTAGAAACAGACTAAAATATAATGTGCTTATATTAGTTGAGCCCTCTCCACTCAACATTTTGATCTGAGTCGCGCACCCCATTTTTGCCATGATCCACGTAACAGAACTTAAATCAGGTTGCACGCGAGAAAAAGTGTTAGAGTAGTCCCATATTGGAAACATACTAAAATATGATGTGTTTATATTAGTAGAACCCTCTCCACTCAACATGTTAAGACTTTGAGTTGAATAGCTCAATCTAATAAACTTTAATAAATGAAAACAGGTGCCACCTTGAAGAGTTGAGTTTATGCAAGGATACGGGCGCAGCTCTATCGGCCAAAGTTTCCCTAAGTATGATATAAGTCAACCAACTTGCACCGATGCAGCAAACCATGATTTCAACTGGTCATCGACCGCTGGTAAGTTGAGCCGGTGTTCTTTAATCCGAATGACATCCTCTTATAGTGTAGATACCTTTGGGGGTTCTAAAGGCAGTATGGACCCAGTCATGCTCCGCAATCCATATTTGGTTGTAACCAAACGACCCGTCTATGAATGACAGGGCTTCGTGGCCGATTGTGGCATCAATCATGACTTCCATGATTGGCACCGGAAAGTCATCCTTGGGGCATGCTTTATTCAGATCTCGGAAGTCTACACATATTCGAATCTGACCATTCTTATTTTTCATAGGCACAATATTAGCCAACCACGTGGTATATTGGTTCTCTTTGATGAAACCCGCCTCAATGAGTTTGTCCACTTCTTTACATATCTGAGTGATGAGCTTTGGCCTCATGCGCTGTGGCGATTGCTTCACCGGCTCAATCTTAGGGTTTATAGCTAGCTCATGCTGTGAAACTACAGGGCTGAGTCCTGGCATTTCCTTGTAGGTCCAGGCGAAACAGTCCCGGTATTCTTGTAGCAGCCGGACATACAGCTTTTGTTCTTCAATAGATAGGTGGGCATTGAGGAAGGTCAGCCAAGGATCATCTTCAGTTCCAAGTTGACTTCTATTAGCTCATTGACCATGGCTTGGCCTCCGTCTTCTATTTTCGGAGGCACTGGCTGTAGGTCGACAAAGTTTGGAATATCATCTTCGAGCTCGAGTACTTCGGCCTCTTCATTCTGTTTCACTCGGACTTCGTCTGGGGTTTCTAATTCAGCTGATGGTGGCTGCATGAATTGTTCTATCGGTAGATCTACTACGGCTGTGGTTTTAGGGGACGAGCTAGCGGCTTCAATCTCTGCAGATGTGTTTACAGTCTTGAAGGACTGGTGGTTTTTTATCGCTGAGCTGGAGCAGCATTACAACTTCATGGCAAAAGATGATTCTGTCTCCCTGCCTCCCTGGATCACCATGTCTTCGGTGGAGGTGGCCTTTTCTTTTCTAGAAACAGGCATATCCCAATCAATTTTGGCAAAGACTTCCTCAATCGGTATCAGAGGTGATGATATTTCTGCCTGGGGAGAGCTAGAGGAAAAGGATAGGGATACCCCCACTTCCTCGATATCTTTAGCTTCACTACTGCTGGCAGTGTCAAATTTGGCTTGGCGAGCCGTTTCTTCAGGGGTAGACTTGCTCCCAGCATCTGTAAGGAGGTATGGCTTCTAATTCCGAACCTCTTGGTCAAGCCGGTTTAGTATGTTCAGCTTCTGCCGGGCATTCATCAAAGGTTGCCCCCGGTGATCTATCCTCCATTGGATAGAGAGCTGAGATAGTCTCCACCTCATAACACCTGCTGTATTAGTACTCTTTGAGGGTGAAGCCCAACCCTGGATGTTGAGAAACACGCCTCAGCTTTTTGTCCATGCTAGTAGGATACCAGAGCCTTTGGAATGCTTCTTTCTCCTTACGAGGCTGGCCGAAGGGGATATGTTGCTTCCAAAACATCTTCACCATTTGGCTTGTCGTGAAAGTCAACCCTTGAATGAGGACTAACAGGTGCTTAATATCTTCAGGGAGATGATAGTTGATGTCTTCCTATGCGGGGTGCTCTTTAGCCGTATAGAACAAGCTACTGGGGCCTTCAGACTGCGCACCTCCCATGCTTTGAAAGGCTCGAAAGTAATATGATCAAGGCCGAATGTTGGCCTGGTGAGATGTTCTGGGATTTCAATATGCTCGTGGTGCTGATCGACCTTGGCCTCATTAGCTTCAGGGTAGGTGACGGGAGGTGCTGCTCTGCTCACGTCTCCCGTACTTGTAATATGTGAGACTGTCTTGGGATTGACATATCCCAGTGGCGGTGGTGGGAACCAGTCACCACCGAAGGTGCTTTTTGATGCCCTAGTCGGGGTCTTGGCTTTGGAGGTCTTCTGTGAGTGCTCCGCATACAGAGAAGCGTCAAGTAGATGACACTCGAACACTTCAAATGGGTGGAGGTCGGCAAATATCCTCTCCTCCTTCCCCTCTTGGCTGTATTTGATACACTGATGTAGAGTGGAGGGTACCACCATATTTTCATGCAGCCAGGGGCGGCCGAGCAGTGCCTTGTACGAGGTGCTGGAGTTGATGACATGAAATTACACCCTTGTAATAAAATCCGCCATGGTGAGCATGAATTCTGCCACTCCCAGTGGCACTTCAAACTTTTGGTTGAAGCCGGTGATATGCATATCTCCGACTTTGTCGAGACTCACATTAAAGTAGTACCTCTGGTCTCTACTATATAGCAGGATGTTGACGGCTGCTCCGGGGGGGGGGGGGGGGGGGGGGGGGGGGGGGGGGGGGGGGGGGCGTGGAGAGGAGGGGAAGGGGGACGAAGGAAAAGAAAAGAGAATGAAGAGATAAGAACAAAAAATAAAAAAAATAAAAGGAGGATATATTAAAAAAAAACAATTTTTGAACAAAAAGAAGCAATGAGTTTCAACTATGCTAGCCACCCAACCCCACTTTGCAATCCAAAAACTAGATTATTTCAGAAAAGATCACCCAGCCTGGCTAGCCGTTCATGTGTTCACGTAGCTTATGTTTGAAAAGGGATGTCCACTTGATCCAGGGTTGAGGGAAATGTGGGCTTACTAAAGTCATCTTATGTGCATCAATTCAATTAGATAGACCTTTCTCTCTAGAGTCTAGATACTTCCTATAAATGGAGACTGACCCACAGTGTTCCGTATAGATACATGTCTAAGAAAAGCAAAATAAAGACAGAGAGTAACGTGGCCTAGCCATCTAGAACACTTAAAGCTTCAAAGTACAAGGGACTGCTGGATAGACATAAATCTCCATTAAAGGACTTGGTAGAACTATGATGGGACCCTTTCCCCTATGTCATTGTGAAATTGTCATGATAAATTTGAGCTTTCCCCATCATCCACAAAACAGATGTCCGGAAAACGAAGGCAAATGATGGACGCCCCCATATCTGGGACAAAGGAAGGGAATCATTTCCGACCAAAGTTTCAATGAAAGAATTGTTAAGCTCATATCGCAGTAGTAAGCAATTAAAATGTGGCCATCAAATGCTCGCAAGATGATATCAGTATAAATTCATCAAAAAATTGCAAAGATGGCACATTCAATATAGTCATCTTCCGACACAAAATTGGCACTGATGTTACCTATTTGCTTTATAGATGACACGTAGGAAAACTTATTTGGAGGAAGATATTTATTATTTTTCGCCTTGTATATAACAACACTAAAAATGAGGTGCAAGCAGAAATAGCGTATTCGCCTGCCAAGCTTAGAGCAACAGAAAAGAGAGCACATTTCTCCTAAACGCCTAATCAAATGGTGGAACAACAGAAAAGTTACGTCATCCTCAGACACAGAACAGCGAGATAGTGCCAATCTGCCATAAAGACGACAAGCCTTAGAAGGGCGAGGTAGTGCACATCAGCTGTAAAGACGACAAACAACACCTCCGGATAAGCAGCCAGACATCCACACAAGCCAGTGACGCAGCACAAACACAGCAGCGGAATCCAAAACTTCTCAGTCCTTCCAGATTCACACTACCCAAGTGTGAAATCATTCCGGTCATCAGATCTTCTCGAGAAAACATAATGGCAAGTACATCATTCACATCATCCGCCAATTCAAACAGAACAAAGAGGGGAAGGGGGAGAAAGAGTGAACGGTAAGGTCTTTCACGTCGAAAAAGATGTACCTCCGAACAGCAAGGCCTCCGAGAAGCTTGTATCGGAGGGACTCGGCCTGAGCGATGGCACAGAGGCCCCTGTTGTTGACCTTCTCGGCATAGAGCTCGACCCCGTTCTCGGGGAACTTGAACCTCTTCTGCACCACCGAGGTCAGCTCCCTGATGCGCCTCCCCTTCTCACCTGGAATGCAATAAGATAAGGAAAGGGGGGCGAGAGAGTAGGGGGCAGTCAACAGGGCAGAGGTGGTGATGTTACCGAGGACGTTCTGGGTGCGGGTGGCGCGGATGATGATCTCGGTGCGCATGGGGGTGACCCGGACCTCCACGCCGGAGTAGCCATCCTCCGCCAGCTCCCGCGTCAGCACCTCGTTCAGCTCCGCGAAGAAGACTCCATCGGCGACGAACTGCCCCAGCACGGCAGAGATCGAAGACGACGACGGACGCGAATCAAATCACACCAAAACGAAAAAAAAACAGCAGTAGGAAGAAATTACGAAGACCTGATCCGGGAGGAGGAAAACTGCATACCTTCCTCTTCTTACTCTGCGTCGCCATGGTCGGAACACCCTAGATCTCTCTCTCCTCTCCCTCTCCCTCTCCCTCTCTCTCGGAGACAAACCCCGACGACGCGACGCAGAAACCCTAATCGCCGCGGAGGAGATGCCGATGAAATGCGGGAAGACGGCGCCTCTTAAAAAGGACTCTGAGGCGTACGGATCAGACGGTCGAGGGTGCAAAAAGGTTGTTTGGACGGCTGGAGATGCAAGAGCACGAAGGGGGTTGAGAGAAGCAGGCATGTGATGGCTCTTTCTCAGCTTTAATGACGTCTATACAACAGTTCCAATTGTCAATTGAGAGATTTTGACCAGATAATCTAGTTGATCCAAACCCGAATCCATATCCGTTTATTCGGGTATTACCCGACCCATCACGGGTCGGGTGATGCGGGTAATCGGGTTTGCGGGTATTTTTGACATCCCTAGTTGTGACTCCTCACTCTTGCAAGAATTTCAAAAGATTCCCGACGTTGGAGCTATTGTCGGGGGCATCAAAGTTAAGTGGTCCCTTTCATAGCCCCAAATGTCAACATATATCTAAGGCTTCTCCTACAAACAGGGGGCAATGCCATGCCGGCCGTCATTGCTGCCGCCGAGGGCATCAAGGTTAAGCACTTCCTTTCGAAGCTCAAATATCAACATAACACATGTCCAAAGCTACTATTGCCAACAGGGGACAACATCATCTCATCCATGACTATCGTTGCTCAGGACATCAAATTGAAGATTCATCTTGAGGACTAAGTGCCAACAAAATCCATATGTTGTTTCTGCTAGCCGGCGGCAATCTTGTCACCATGGTAGAAAACCTGTTATGGCTTATTCAAATCCGGCAAGATTGGCCTTTATCGACAAACAAGGAATACGATCGGCAAGATGGAGGCGAGCCGATCTCATAAGAATGCCTGGCCGAATATGCTAAGTCGAGGAAAAGATAAAAGAAGCCAATGACTAGGCTTCGTGTCTGAAGCCAGCGCATTGGTGGAAAGTCAAAGCCTCTAAGTCTGGTTAAGGGGGTAATCCTACCTATTGCCGCCTACATCAAGTTAAGGCGAAAATGAAAAAAGTTGGCGTCCAAGCCTCACAAAAAAGGGGTGTGCCGACGGGAAGCCAAAGCTCTTAAGTGGGCGAAGGGGCGATTCCATGGAACAACTTTTTATCAAACAAATGAGTCACCAAGGTGGAGGCCCGAGTAGTCAGAAATGCAAGAGTAGTTCAATCTGCCTAGTTGCCATTCTAGCGGCAAGCCAAGAAGCCGACAATCCAAGATCCGTGAACTCTCCATCAATCGTTATTGGGGCCAAAGGAAAAAGCAGTCTAAGAAAGTTCTTCATCCTTTAGACGCAATCTGAACTAAGGAGACTGATAACTTTGGGGCTTCCTCGTCCCAGGTGTCGACTTTGAACAAGCTAGGGGCGCTCACTGTCTCAGGTTCAGAACCCCCAAGAGGAAAGGATAAAACATGCCCCAAAATCACTCACAGAAGTAGACATAGGCTATTCCTTGCTTCTTCAAACACCATGCTTGGGCATGTCATCATACATAGGCTGTTGATCTAAAAATACAGAAAGCTAATCCGGACAAAGAAATTACCGAGAAAGGTCAACAACAATGAAACATCACAAATTGTACAAGTGTAACAACACAAGGCCAACTGAGTTAAAGAAACCTCGAAGAATCTCTTCTAAGGCAAGAACTCGGGGCAGGAATTTCAACCCTAGGAGCATATTCCAATCATCCCCAAAATAGATTCCCCTTTTCCTCAATACATGACATGAGGAAGAAAAAGGGAGAAGCATAGATAAGGAAAAATGAAGAAGGAAGAAAAAATTGTTGAAGAACCAAGTTGCCATCTCAGAAAAGTCGAAAGGGCGAATCTTACGAAGAAAACTCCAAAAAAAGGTAGGGGCAAAGCACTGAATAATTCTCCGAACAAAATCTCAGGCGAAACCTCAAGCAAGGTTAACTCCAACAGGCAAGAGCCCAAACATAAGTCCAAAGTAGAAGGCTTCTAGTCAAGTCCCAGGCCCTTCAAAGGCGAAAGCTCAAAAAAAAAAACATTTCAACTCTGGGACATGTTCCATCCAACCCGGTTGTCAAACATTCCTTCTTCTAAAAATGAAATGCAAGTTGAGGAGGAGAAAAACAAGAAAAGAAGCGCTTGAGAAAAATCTAAGGGAACAAAGTTGAGCAGGTGACTGCCGCGGAAATCTCCGGAAAAGGAAATCCTTCTGCGAAGAATTACAAGAAAGAGAGAGAGAGAGTAACCCTTCCTTTCACTCAATGAAAAGCATGTGAAGCTGAAGTTATATCTGTTATATGATCCACCTCACTTGGATCATCACCTTGTCAGAGCTTAAATCTAGAGTTAAAAAAAAAAGAGGGCTTAAAATAGAGGTGCCCCGGCGGACTTAGCCATTCCCATCATAGGGTTGGTTAAGGGTAAAAAGGCCAAAGAAACCCGGCTGAGGTGAAAACCCAAAAGGACGTCTCAGGCAAACTTGGGTAACCTCTCAGCGTGAAAACCCGAAAGGGCGCACTGGAAAAAGCTAAAGGGGGTCAACTTCGACGAAAATCCGAAAGGGCGCTGCGGTTGGTAAGGTGAAAAAAAGAGGGGAAAACCTATATTGGAGGGTTTAAGCATCAACCCTGACGATGATGTCAAAGGGTCAACGATAGTTTATTCATCAACATTGGGTAGATGTCTAAGAAAAGGAGGTCTTGTTTTAGTAGTATAGGTTTATGGCCAATACTAGAGGGTTTAAGCATCAACCCTGACGATGATGTCAAAGGGTCAATGATGGTTTATTCATCAGCATTGGGTAGATGCCGAAGCAAAGGAGGTCGTGTTTTAGCAGTATAGGCATAAGGCCTATACTGGAGGGTTTAAGCATCAACTCTGACGATGATGTCAAAGGGTTAATGATAGTTTATTCATTGGCATTAGGTAGATGCTAAAGCAAATGAGGTTTTATTTTAGCAGCATAGACGTAAGGCCTATACTAGAGGGTTTAAGCATCAACCTTGACGATAATGTCAAAGGGTCAATGATGGTTTATTCATCAGCATTGGGTAGATGTCGAAGCAAAAGGGGTTTTATTTTAGCAGTATAGGCGTAAGGCCCATACTAGAGGGTTTAAGCATCAACCCTGACGATGATGCCAAAAGGTTAATGATGGTTTATTCATCGGCATTGGGTAGATGCCGAAGCAAAGGAGATTTTTTTTAGTAGTATAGGTGTAAGGCCTATACTGGAGGGTTTAAGCGTCAACCTTGACAATGATGTTAAAGGATTAACGATGGTTTATCCATTGACATTGGTTATATGCTAAAGCAAAGGAGGTTTTGTTTTAGGAGTATAGGCGTAAGGCCTATATTGGAGGGTTTAAACATCAACCCTGACGATGATGTCAAAGGGTTAACGATGGTTTATTCATTGGCTTTGACTATATGCCGAAGTAAAGAAAGTTTTGTTCAGTGACAAGGACGAAAGGTCTGAGTCGATAGTTTGTTCATCAATCTCACCGCTGATGACGAGAATCGAAGGTAGTTACAGACTTTTCGGTGGGACATGTGATGAGTGCCCCATCAGGAACCTTTGTAAGGATGGGCAGAGAGGGAGTGAAAGATATTTTTTTTTGTTACTACATTATTGACCCAAGCGCCCTTTCAAGTTTTCACTGGAGTCAGCCCCTTCTTACTTTTGTCCACGCGCCCTCACGAGTTTTCATGTGGCAGAGTACCCTATTGTGCCTGTAGTGCCCTTTCAGATTTTCGCCACAGTCAGGTTATAGTCATTTTTGCCCTTGTTTGGCAGGATACCAAACAAGTCTGGCGGGGCACCTCTATTTTAAGCCCCATTTTTTTTGAAACAAAAGTGACTAGTGTAGGTTTCATTCATGGACTGAGATATGGCTTTTAAGTCCAAGCAGTTTGGGAATCAGTGCACGGATGTGTGTTTGACAATGTGTTCATTAGCGTGGGGTGGACGCTAATGGAAAGAAATGGTTTTATGCCCCGAATCAGACGTAAAGTCTGAATTGGCGATAGCGTGTATATGATTCGGCTAGGGCACGAAGCCTTTTGCCGATAGAAATGTGTTTTCGTTGACATGGGGATAACGCCAACACAAGGGAACTGGTTTATGCATCACTCTGGACGTAAGGTCGAAGTCGGTGATGGTGTACATTATGTGGCTAGGGCATGAGACCTTTTTCCAGTGGGACTATGTTCGTTGACGTGGGGATAATGTCAACGCAAAAGAAAAGGTTTAAGCACCGGTTCGGACGTAAGGCCCAAACTAGCAATGATGTATATAGACCGGCTAAGGTACGAAGCCTTTTGTCGATAGACAATGTATTCATCGACGTGTGGTTGAAGTCAATGCAAGGAAAAGGTTTATGCACCGATCTAGACGTAAGGTCTGGATTTGGCGATGATGTATATGGGTTGGCTGAGGCACAACGCCTTTTGCCGATAAACATGTGTATTCGTTGACGTGGGGGTAACGTCAATGCAAAGGAAGTGGGTTTAAGCATCAATTTTGACGTAAGGTCCAAACTGGCTATGATGTATGTGAATTGATTAGGGCGCGAAACCTTTCACCAGTAAACATGTGGATATCGTTGGCGTGGGGATAACGACAACGCAATAAAAAAGGTTTATGCGTCCATTTGGACGTAAGTGTAGTGCCCCCTGGGCTTTGATGATGGAGTGTTATTTTGATGGTGTTTTGATGATAGCAACTTCCTGAGTCACCACATTTGTTCCTAAATTAGTGCTTGATTGAGTGATCTTTAGGAGACTGTTATGCATAATTGGTGTTGTACTTGGTATGATTGGTACACTGTCCTGCCTGTTGCATTTGTTGCTGCAAGTCTGTGCATAGTCATTGTTTATAGGAGGTCTGTCAGTGGCACAATGATGGACCCCATGGCGAGACAATCAATCACTGAAGGACCAGGTTACCCGTATTCAAAACATGATAGATGTGATGCCACACATAGAGGTAAGATTTTTTTTAGAATTTCCAGTTTTGTTATATTATGATGACATGAACACTAATAATCTCCCTTGCAGGTGGTGTGGACTCCCTATCGAAGGGAGATCGGGGAGATGCCATGGGTGGAGCCTATCATCCCCTACTTCGGGAGAGAGATCTGGTTGTATGCTCTCAACCTGGTGGAGCCGCTACACTATAGATTGATCATGAGGACACTAGGGGTACACCAGGCGGCAGTTGAGTTCCCGACTAGGGGGACAGTTCCTCAACCCAAGTGGAGGTTTTACGGCCTTCAAGGAGTGGACGACTGGCGTCTGCCTACGCACGACCAGCTGTTCGACGGGGAGCGGTGTGGATGACCAATCCCCGTGGGAGCAAATTCAGATGAGGCCTACCTTTGGGCCTACACACAAACTTATGGCACTCGGATCTACCGCGGCACCCGCCGACAGGTGAGTTCAATTATTTAGCATTCTCCAAATCTTAAAGATTCATGATTGTGTGATTAACATTTTGCTTTATTTTCGTAATTGGATCTAGAGGGTAGACTAGCCATGCTGTAGGGGCTCCTTGATTCCACCGTCCAGCAGCGCGATGACCTGCAACGCACGGTGGAGGAGCTAGTAAAACTCTCACTTACAGCTTTATGATAATTTGGGCTTTATTCTTAATTGATGCCAATCCTTTTTATTTTAGCAAGAAGAGCTAGAGAGGGTCTGATCTTCCTACGATGCCTCTTCTTTGACGCAGCATGCCTGTAACCACTCCGAGTTTGAGAGCCAGCTTGCCAGCGTAATAGCTCGTGCCGAGGCAGCTGAGGCCTCCCTCCAGGAGAGAGTAAGCAACCTACCCCATTGGCTTAGTCTTAAAAGATTTATTGATATTATTCATAAACCAAGATTTTGGGTGCAAGAGCGAGAGCTACGAATGGCAGAAGCAGAGCTGAGATGTTGTGATGCGGAGGAGCTTCCCCAAGATGCGATAGAGTTGCACGCCCTCCTCGGCATGGAGAGGAGCGAGAGGGCGAGAGAGGGGGAGGAGCATGAGAGAGAGAGAGAGAGAGAGAGAGAGAGAGAGAGAGAGAGAGAGAGAGAGATTAGATCGGGAGATGGAGAGGGTGCAACTGTGCACCAAACTAGGGATTGTCGAGTAGCACGTGAGGGACGTAAAGGAGTGCTATTGGCAAGGGCGCGAGTGTGCTTAGCATGAGGGACCCCCCAGTGCCTACTCGAGCACAAACTATCTTGTTACCTCCTCTGAGCATTATAGGATGGTGGATACTGAGAGGAGAGCACGGGGTGACAGGAGTGCAGCTTCACGGGGATCGATGGCTCCACCTAGACTTCCTCCTCAGGGTGGAGGACAGGGAGAGGCTGGGAGTTCATGCAGAGGGGGAGATGAGGAGGGTGGAGGAGAGAGTTAGAGAGATATACTTGTACATCCACTATCATTTTTGTACATCTGACAGATATTAGTGGAATGGAACAGATTTTGCTGCTTCTTGTGTTTGCTTGTGGTTGTTCTTCGCTTTGTTTATGTACCTGTCCCTGCGGAACACTTTATAAAATGCGTTAGTTCCTCCGTTCCGACTTGACCACTTGCTTGATAAGCAGGAGGTTTCAACCCTGTCCTTGATGGTGGGTTAAGAGGCCAAGCTTTTGTCAAGTAAGGTAGAATGAAGAATGTAAATGCAACTTGCTAGTACGTACAATCCAAAATAGGAATCTAGACTCATGCATATGATTTTTTTAAAGGAAAAGTGAAGGGTGAAAATGCAACATGCAAAAATAGGAATCTAGACTCATGCTCATGTGTTTTTTTTAAGGCAAAATGAAGGATGGAAATGCAGCATGCAAAATAGGAATCTAGCCTCATGCTCATGTTTTTTTTAGCATGGTACATAGGTCATAAAACCTTACTCATTCACCATCTTAAATTTATTAGTCATTCTTAAATAACTTAACAAATGGTCAACATGCTTGGAGTTAGTACTTTTACTCAAAATCTCGCACAGCGCATCCTCCTAAGTTCATCTTTACCGTCCCTTAAGCTCATGACATATTGTAGAGGGATCAGAGAAGAGGATGTTGGGGAAGTTCACGAGGAGTTTGAAAGACCGAGAGACTTCCCTCCCCTATCCTATTGCCTGTTAGGGTTCGGTCTTTGGCTTAGGAAAATTTTGTTACCTTTTGCCCTTATGGATGCATGCTGTTCCACCTAAACCCCCTCCAACCCCCCTCCGTTGCCCAGAATGCCCTACCGTGGAAGGGTTTACGCGGACCAGCTCAACCCCTTGAGCTAGTCCACATAAACCCCACCCAGGGGAGGGGTTTACGCAGACCAGCTCACCCCCCTGAGCCAGTCCGCAAAAACCCCTTCTCCCCTCTCAACCTGTGCAACTCCCAAGCACTATTCACTTGGGTTTACGCGGACTAGCCCAGCCCCCTGAGCCAGTCCATGTAAACCCCTTGTGACCCATCAACTTCCCTATAAACCCCCCTTTGGGAGCCCAAGAGGCATGATGATCAATGAACATCCAACCAGCCAGCAGCAAGCATCAAGGAGCAAGGACGTGCTAAGGAGATTTGTGTATGTTTGCTAGGCTTACGTTAAGGGCATGCCGCATGGTCATCCCTCACATGACGTCTAGCCCAAACACCCACCTCTGGGAGATTTGTGTATATGTTTGCTAGGCTCAAGCCGAGGACATGCCACATGGGCATCCCTCATACGGCGTCTAGCCCAAACACCCACCTCTGAAAAGGTAGCCCCTAGTGGTAATGAACATATGTCATCTCGATAATCATGCATGACCCCAGATATTGCTTGGCGAAAGCACTCTGCCCAAGCCTTGCCTTGATAGTCATGCACCCCCAAACGCCACTCTACGGGAACACCTGACTCGGCCCTGCCTTAGCATTCGTGCATGACCCAGATGCCGCTTCATGAGAGCACCCTGCCAAGTCCCTGCCTCAATGAGCATGCACTATCCAACGTTACTCGATCAAGGCACCCTGCCCTGTCTCGACCTCGATGTTCATGCATGACCCAGATGCCGCTTCATGAGAGCACCCTACCCAATCCCTGCCTCAACGAGTGCGCACTATCCAACGTTGCTCGATCAAGGCACCTTGCCCTGTCTCTACCTCGACGTTAGTGCACGACACAGTCATTACTTGATGAGAGCCCCTACCCAGTCTCTGTCTCAATGATCGTGTGCCATCGTACGCGGCTCAATCGAAGTGCCTAGCCTAGTTCCTATCTCGTTAAGCATGCCCTCAACACCGTTATCCAGACACTGGGCATACTTCACAAGTCTCGGCACGAGATCAAGTGCCAGGACCCTGCCTCTATCAACGGGCCCCGAGCATGACCATCAAGGTCCAGCGGCACCCATCTACTCAGTCACCACAGTGCCCCCGGCACCCAACTGCCAGCCACTCTGGTCACATCGGGGCCTGCAGCACACGATCACTCAATAGCTCGGTCACAATAGTGCCCCCGACACCCGACCATCAGCCACTACAGTTACAACGGTGCCCCCGGCACCCGACTACCTACCACTCCGGTCACAACGGTGCCCCCGGCACCTGACCGCTAGCCACTCTAGTCACAACGGTGCCCCCGACACCTGACTGTCAGGCGCTCCTGCCACAACGGTGTCCCCGACAACCGACTGTCAAGCACTCAGTCACAACGGTACCCCCGGCACCCGACTGCCAGGCACTCCAGCCACAACGGTGCCCTTGACACCCGACTGCCAAGCACTCCAGCCACAACGGTGCCCCTGGCACCCGACTGTCAAGCACCCCAGCCACAACGGTGCCCCCAGCACCCAACTGTCAACCACTTCAGTCATAACGGTGCCCCTAGCACCTAACTGCCAACTACACCAATCACATCGGGATCCGTAACGCCTGATCGCTCAACAAGTCCAGTCCCACCGGGGCCCACGGCACCTGACAACCCTGAGCTCAATGACTTTTGGTCACTCTAGTGATGGCGATGCTCACGCTATTTGACCACTCAAGTCTCAGCAGCGCTCGGCCGCTCTAGCGACAAGTGGCACCTACGTCATTCGATCACCTCGACCTTGGTGGCGCCCTACTGCTCCAGCACAATAGTGCCTATGGCACCCCTACTTTCTTGACCTCGACACTATCTCATGACTGGAAGACATTGTGACGCCCCTCGAGTGACACCCTTCTAAGTCATAGGTCCTCTGACGGGCACTATGTACGGATACAAAACCACCCACATAATAATGTAATGACCCGGGGACCATCACAAATGATGGAATTGTCCCGTGGCTTGCATATACTTGTAATTGGGCTCTCACGCCCCCACGAATGCCTTTCATGACATATAAGTAGTGTAATCTAGTCAGGAAGTGGATCCCCCACCTCACCGAAACCAGTCTCTCTGTCCCCAGTTATCCCTGTTGTGTTGTTGTTGCCTCATCGCTGTTGCATGGACTAATCCCTCCCAACGAAGCGGCGTCAAGCACGCCTATCCGGTCATGTATAAATTACTCCCGATCAGTCAAAGCCTCCAGCTGGCCTTGACGCTCCCGAAGGGTAGAACTTGTTTTCCCCAGCTCGGACTGGCACTCCGCTCTCTGCAACTTGAAAGTAGCTAGCCTGTCATTCATGACACGCGTCAGGAAGTCCCGGCGATGTACAAACTTCAGCAGTAGCAAGACACGCTGAGCCCACGTCTCTAAAGGGCAGCCCATCGCTTGTAACCCAGTCGTGAAGCGATTAGCTATTTCCTTCAGTTGCAGATAAGTTATTCCTAGCTGAGACTCCACTAGCTGACGTAACATGTCCAGATTTTACCGCACAAAGCTCTCGGATGAGGCAAAGCCAAGAGAAGCAGATGAGGCTACTTCGAAGGTCACCTCATTGTCAATATTCGCCCATGGCGCAACATCCGGTCTGGAGGAAGAGGACGGGAGAGCTACTGGGGGAACTGACTGGATCCCTTCTACAACTTCTTGCAGGGCTGATGCCTCCTCTGCTGCATCCTCTTCATGGACTGCTGCCCGAATACTCAAAGCGGGGGAGCTTGCGAGTAATGGAGCTGCTTCCTTGTCAATTTTTGGCATAAGGACTGTGTCTTCAACGCCTGCCTCCTGGGGCACCATCCCTTCTAATGCAGAACCCAGAAGAGCTGGCTCCAGAACTGCAACGACTGCTTCTTCCATCGATAGGTCAGCTGGGGCTGCAACTTGAAAGGCCACTGGTGAAGTTGAAGGCTCAATCTCCAATGATGCTATTATGGGGGATGCTATTCGAGCCACGATGGTCATTACCACAGTAGGGACAAATGCAGATCCCCTGGTTGGGTCAGCCTCCACCCTTAGCTCCGAGGCCCCAGTTGGAGCAGAACCTTCCATTAGGGCCCCCAGTTCTAATGATGCCGTATCGGTGGCAGATTGCACTCTCACCGGCACAGGCTGAATTACTCCGGCTATCCCTACAGAGGTTACCATCAGAGCAGATATGACAGTCAGGGCTTCAGATGAAACAGCCTCAGCAGCCGAGGGTAGCACTTGATCGACGCCCGCAGAGTCCTGGACCAGAATCGAGTCAGCACTGAGTGACATATAAGAAAGAATTTGTAAAGCTGTAATAAAGGAGACTCACTCTCAAGGCGAAGTCTATGTCCTCGAAGGACAGTGGGGTAGGTAAAAGCTCTGTGGTTGGGGCGATGAAAGGCCCATTTCGCCTATAAGTCTAAGATGTATCACCACCTTTCAGGCTTGACGTCAATCCTCATCATAACAGCGTCTCATCAGTCATAGGAAAGTAGGCATGGATGGCACCAGGCGTTGCCCTTGGGACCTCCTCACTCCTCTGTAATTGCTGATGGCGATTCGTCTTCCCCTTAAAAATCTGATCCCAACCCTTATAGTCGTGGCGTCGCTGCTGCCTTCCCCCTTTTAAATGGACGCTGGAAGCAGTCACGAAGCATTCCTTCGTCTTCTTCGATTTCGGCCTCTGCTGTTCATCCATCGTTGCTTTCCTGCTTTTCCAATACGTAACATGGAGTAGGAACTTCGAGGGGTAGGACTTAGCACTAGAGCTAGTTGATCTCATCCTTCAGACAGATCGATAGGCCCTACGATTGACTTTTAGTCAAACGGATGATATAGGCCTAGTTGGTTGGCTCTGACGAGCTGCTCATTGGACCTATCGTCACATACTGATTCACCATTCCGAGGGGCTAGTTGGTCACCTCTCCTTTAGGAGCAGGCTAGTTGGCCTCCTATTATTGGTGGCTACTCGGTCGACTCTAGCGAGTGACATGTTTACTTTTCCGATGAATGTAAACCTGATGTCTATCATTCTAAGGGACTAGTTGGTCATTTCTCCCTAAGGAACAAACTAGTTGGTCTCTCGTTATTGGTGGCTGCTCGGCCAACTCTGGCGAGCAGCACATTTGCCTTTCTGACGAATGCAACTCCGATGTCTATCATTCCCAAGAGCTAGTTGGTTGGCCCTTCGTTATTGGCGGTTGCTCAGCCAACTCTGGAGAGTGACGTGTTCGCCTTTCCAATAGACATAGGGAGGTCGTGGTTTCAAGGGGCTTGTTCGTCCTTTTCTCCATTCAGGAGCAGACTGGTTCGTCTTCCTCTTGGAGGTATAAGACCTCCAATATAAATAAATTATGAGGAACATTTCATTGTAATAGGCTTCAATATTTATTGATAGTAGGCCTTCAAATTTATAGAATTCTAAGTGTGTGGGATTTCTCGGCCATTGAGCGCGGTGAATCGATACGTCCCTTTTCCTTCCTTCTTCCCCTTCTTTCCCTCCCGTAGAGAACCGACGCCCCCTCTTTCCCCCTCTCCCATTCGATGATGCGGCAACCTCCCCTCCGACTACAGACGGCGGCAAGGTGACGACGCGGTGACGGCAGTGGCGGCGTGGCAATCATGGCGGTGTGCGCGGCAGCGTGTGCCGCTCGTGGGAAGCTCGGGAAGAATGAGGGTTTCAAGTTGTGTTTTGAAGATTGGCGACGATCCGTTGCATTTCGGGCGACCCCGAGGTAGGGTGACGGATCCCTAGCTCTGTAGTTTCCTTCCCCGTGATGTCTAGGCCGCTGGAGGTCGAGAGGGATCCATTTGAGCTCGGGGTGGAAAATCTATTGTTTGGGGTTTTGAGCGCTGATCTAGTGTTTTACCATGTTAATCGGTGGTTTGAGGGCACCATTGGGTGCCTAGGATCATGGGGACAAGTTTTCCCCTTGTTTCCCCATCACCCGGGGGTGAATGGGGCGTGGAATGGCGAATTCCACGGAGGTTCACCGCTCTCGGGTTGCCAGGATAGAAACAGTCCTAACAGAAATCGTTTCTATCCTACACGGCTCAGAGATCGACCGCCTACTGACCTGGGAGTGTCGGTAAAGTAAGCAGTCTATCGTTCGACCGTTTCATGCATGGACGGCCCTTGTGCTAACCGTTTACCCCCTGGAGTCAACGTGACTCCTGAGGTGTTTGTGACCGTTGGGATTTGACCGTTGCACAGTTTTAGGGCTACGCGGTCATGAGATGGCCGTTTGGTCCCTTTGCGCGGTCCCAGGTTGGACCGTTTGGGTTTTCAACGGTCATATGAGGACCGTTTAGCTTTTGTGCCGTTGGGTGACTGGGTGGCCCCAAGGGGGACCGCTCAGATCCTCAAGCGGCCTATCATTGGACCGTTTAGGTCCTGAACGGTCTGAGGATAACTGTGTGATTTCTCGTTCAGTCCAGAAGTTGGACTGTCCCATGGGAGACCGTTCACTGTATGAGGCGGTCCAAGCAGGGACCGTGTATATCTTACATGGTCCAAGGATGACCGTTTATGTCTGTTGATAGGCGGTTAGTAGGTGAAAGTTCCAGGTGGTCAAACGGTCTGTGGAGAACCGTGTGAGTCCTGAGGCGGTCCATCGACTGACCGTTTACCCAGAAACGGCCCAGGGGGGACCGTTTACTGTGTGTTGTCCAACTGGAAGTCTGTTTCTTGCCAATTCGAGTCCCAGGTGAGTGGGCATCTATCCACGTGCTGACCCATGGTCTGACTAATGCTGGGCATCATATGGGGGCCATGTGTTAGGGTGTTGTGGGGTCCCAAGAGGTGGTGTTCTCGGCTTGTGTCACCGTGAGTCGGTGTCTGTACGAGGAGCTATCCTTGTACTTGTCCAATTCAGGCGTCATTTTTTGTTGACTAGAGAGTCTACTCCTTCGGTGACCCTCTACTAGTCGTAGCCTTCTGACACGCGTGTGGTCCCACCAGGGAGTGGTGGCGAGGCTATCCGAGAGAGACGATTTTGGGCTAGTTGTCGTGGGCCTCCTACTATGGCGGCTTGAGTCCGGGCAGGGAGGAAGAACCAGCTAGAGGGCCTGACGTAGCGCAGTCAGTCAGTGTGTGCACACGTGGTCGGGGACTTTAGACGCATGCTGACGAGCATGACCCCGACTAGACCCTTATCAGTGTTACTTGTGTGTGTTCAGTTTTCGCCTGGGGCAAGTAGGGAGACACTGTGGTGCGGTGTAAGTCGTTAGGGGACGTATCCAGTTGTGCTTCTGGTGGGTGGTACTTCTGTCTTGTCAAGTAGCAACTCTTGGTCTTGTCATCGTGACGTGTGTCTCAATTTTCACACCGTGAGGCCGGTGTCAGTAGTAGCAGGGCTTTTTCATTTATTTATTCCCGTTGTACTCGCCTTTAGCTGCGTGTGATGCAGTTTCCCATTTTGTGAGGTAGGGGTCCGAATGATTCCTACTGAGCCTTTTGTTCTGAGGCTCATTCCCTACATGTTTCCACCATGTTTCAGGTGAGGCGAGGCTTCAGAGGAGCATGTTTGAGGCTCAGCGTGGTTCTAGTGCCCAGGGTTAGTTTCCAGTTGTCACAGCCGGGGTATGCCCCATGTAGTTGTACTTCCCTTTTCGTCACTATACTAGTTGTGGACTACTGTTGTATTATGAGCTGTTACTTTATTGTGGACCATGTAATTTACCTAATGTTAATTTAAATTCCTGCTTATTCACATTAACTGTTTAATTCTGTAATTATTTTAGATTCTTGTGTATCTCCACACCATCCCTTAAGACATCTTCTATCAAGATCTTCGTCAAAACAAGCTGGGACACAACAAAAAGAAAGAAAAGAAGAAAAAGAATGTTGAAAGCCAATCAAATGATGAGACCAAAGAAAAGAAGAAAAGAAAAGATGCTTGGCTCCAATGGACAACTGCTAAAGCAAGACCTGAGAGCTCAGAAGAAAATTTGGGACCATCCCAAAGAAGCCATCAAAAAGCTACAAATGCAAGTGAAGCCGACTCGGCAGCACAGATCACAGTGCCAAAGGCCATGTCAGCGAAAAATCTGAGTGTCTGAACCAAAGGCACAAATGGCTCCAGAAATTGGCATTCAGCGGCCTGAAGGCTATACCAATACTTCTCATCGTTATATTTACAAAGTCGCGATGAGATGAAAGACCAAGTCAACTCCTGGAACCAGTTCGGGCCCCATCGTTCGACTCGTGCTAAACAAACACGATGGACGAAGCTAATCCGGCTTGCTCTTTTATCCGCCGCGCTTACTTCCCGGCGCGTCCTTTACCCGGCATGCAAAAACAACCTGCTGAAGCCCTTGTCGGCGTGCCGTCTCCACCCCGGGTAGAGTCACATATTAGGCATGCTATATAACCCAATAGTCTGCACCAAAGAAAAAGTAGAGAAGACACATATGTAGAGAGAAGCCATCGGCGAAGAGAGAGAAAAAAAGAAAGAGCATTGGGGAAGAAGAAAGGGGGGTCTTCTAAGAGAGCAAGCTAGAGAGAGACACCACCTCTCCCGTCCGCCTGCCAGGAGGAGCTCAGAGCCAAAGAAGAGAGACCCCTTCCCGATACTCTGTTTTCGCAGTGAAGGAATTAGGTGGGTGGCGGAGCATCCCCTCCATCCTCCTCCCTTCTCCTCTCTGTGAACCTTTTCTTCTGAGGCTGTTGTAATGAAATGGGCAATGATACGAGCCAACATCCCCCTTCATTTCTTCTTTTAGTTTAGTCTCCGACTTTCTTTTTCTTTCCATCTTCTGATGTCGAGATGTAACGGAGCGGTCTCATGTGGCAACGTCGGGCCAAAAGCAATATATATATTCCCTTTCTTTGATTATTCCTCGAGTTGTGTTTGAATCCCTCCTCTCTTCTGCTGTATTTGACTTCCTATCATTTGTGTATCGTTATTGGGTTTTCCTTCATTTATGCCAAACACACCCTGGAATAACCATGGGCTACATTAACGGTATCCCCTTCCCCGGGGCTCTCTTTCACTGTGTTAGCTATGCCAAATGTGCTACATGCTCGCCGTTGGTCTTATTGTTGGGGACGCATCAATATGTGCATCCCCATTCATCCCCCTTAAGGATTGGCTTCCCTAACATCTCTCCGCTCACAGTCACGAGCCGGAGAGAACAGGGCCACCCCTATAAGCTGGGTGCGCGGCCTATGGTTGTGACCATCCCCCCTTACGGCACTCGCCAATCATTCAAGCATTTATGTCTCATAACCCCCGTGCCTCCTAGGCTCATATTAACTTCCTTTCATGACCAGCCTCCATTGGAAGTGTTGTGGACGGATGGTATCGTACGATGATTTCTTTGCCCCAAGCAGGGTGGGGAAAGGTTCTGTTAATATGGTATGCTCCCCATCTCAGTTTACGGGCAAAATTGGAAGTTTAGCATGGAGGTCTGCTCTGTTTCGATCATCAAGACTCGCTGACCGAGGAGGGGGGAACATCCCCATCGAGCGTTCACATCGTTCCTCTCTGAATCATCACTGAGCTATAGGGTATCGTCCGTCTATGGCGTAGACTCCTGCAAGCTATCTAAGGTGAATAGCAATGGGTCTATTGGCCCAACATTAAACCCACTGCCCTCAAAGGGGACTGGTGGTGACCACGGTTTGTGTGCCCCTCATAGGCTAGTCCTCAAGATTTCCTTCACTACTGGTCGTCCCTTTGGATCATGATTTGACCATGGGTCATGTGCCCCTCGTAGGCTAGCCCTCCAGATTTTCCCTCCCATATTGGTCATCTCATCTGATCACATTTTAACCCACAGAATGATGGTGCCCCTCGTAGGCTAGCCCTCGGGGTTTCCTATCCATTTGGGTCTACCGGTCGTCGTTGTGCCACCGAGCTCTAAGGGGCTTACTCCGTCACGTGAGTATGTCCCTTATGAGTTACCCAGCTTTGGGAATGGGGAGATGTTGCCCAATTTTTGCCGGGCTTTAACTAATAAGTTACCCTTATGATTTGGACTTAATAAAACATGCTTCTGAAATAATGAACCTCCGTGCTCGAGTACGAACCTCACACGAACTTCTGACTCTGCTTCTGGAGGCTTATTGAGGAGAGTAAAATCACTTGCGCTTAATTACGACCCAATAACAGCAGGTCCACACCAGAATGATGAACCCAGGAGGTCCCCAATGCGCGCGACCCACCAAAGTGCGGCCCAACCCGAGTTAACATCAGATTCTACAGCAGATAAACTCTATGGCCCAAGCACCGTTGTCGCTGAAGGACTCTCCGACGACCGACCGTTGCGCCCATGACGTCGGCCTTGACCTCATAACGGGCGAGCACGCCCCATGAGTGCCGTAAAGACTCGCCCCGGAACCAGTCGGCGCCGAGGTAATCACCTTCCAACGGGAAACTCCCGCCAATATAGCGGAAAATCGTTACTCCACTTCTTACGCTCTTCCCTATCAAGGGATGAGGCTCTTACCTCTAGGACAACCCCCTATAAAAGGGAGATCGACAGAGAAGAGAGACACGGTGGTTCATTCTACCAAACTATTATGCAAGAGGATAGAGCTTCTCTCCCTGCTACACAGAGAGAAGAAGAGAGTGACAGTCCACACTCAGGGAAAGGTCCTTCTCGGTGACCTTACCGTCCAGCGAGCACTCACCGAGTGAGCACTAGGGCCGACGAGCACTCGTCTAGAGGATCTCTACGGCTCCTCAGCCTTTTGCAACAACCTCTCTCTCTCTCTCTCACTTGCTCTTCTCAATACTCTTCTTTTTCATTGCTGACTTAAGCATCAGAGGGTTGTCCCCTGAGGTAACACCCGGGACTCCTTCTGATGCCTCCTGTTTCCTGGTACTTGCAGGCCTCCACGGGTGCGAGACGACTTTTCCGTTCAATAAATAGAGAAGGTGGTACGTGGCGTAGAAACCAGATCTCTACCTCTACACTTCTTGCCGCCGTCTGTGGGAATCTCGTGCAGAAAACTATGGCATCCCGTGAAAGCCTCCGCAACGCCAGCCACCGGGGGTGCGGTTCCCACCAGGGACCCAACTCCCACTGGGGGTCACAGGAAGCTTCTTCCGGCCATCCCCGACGAGAAGTCACACCAGGTGACCTAGATGAGATCCGCCAACAGATCCGGGCCCTGACAGAATTCTGCCAGGAGCTTCGGAATCAACAAGTGGAACCCCGACGCGCCCTACCTGAATGGGGGGGACACGAGGGGGACCAGACGGGGGAAAACCCCCGCCGAGCTCGAGAGGCATCCCACGCCTCTGTTGCGAGGACTCGACGATCGGGCAGCACGCCTGCGCCAAGGGTGCGCAGCCCACTACACTCCAACCCGGAGATGGATCGCCGGCTCCAGTGCATCGATGAGATAGAGGACAAAGTCCGATATCTAGATGACGTCCTCCTGGCCACCAGAAATCGTGGCCTCATCGACGATGACCAAGACTTCCACTCTCCCTTCTCCAAGAAGATCATGGAAGTCCCCATCCCGTCGAAGCTCCAGCTGCTGTCATTCGGCTCCTACGACGGCACTATCGACCCATCCGACCACATGCGCGGCTTTGAGTCTCACCTGGTGCTCCACCGAGCCTCAGATACTATGAAATGCCTGGCGTTCGTCACGACTCTCCGGGAAAACGCCCGATCCTAGTTCGAGTCCCTGCTGGTTGGGACTATCTCCTCCTTCCAACAGCTTAAGAAGCTTTTTATGGAAAACTTCGTTGGCTACCGAAGGGTGGCCAGATCAGCGGTGACCTTGCTCGGCGCCCTCAGGCAGGGAAAGGAGGAAACACTGTGGGATTTCATCTCCCACTTCCGTGCAGAGGCGCTCCGAATCCCACACCTCGATGTCGGCATTGCGACTATGGAGCTTACCCAGGGGACACGGGACCACATCCTCTGGCGTGCCCTCAGAGTCAAAGGCCCCACGACCCTCCCTGATCTCCTCGTCTTAGCACAGAAACATGCTCGCTACGAGGAGAACACTGCGGCCCTGGGTCACGCGGCCAGAACCGACCGATCCGACCGGAAGAGATCCGCCGACTCATCACGAGAAGGGTAGAACAAGCAAGAGTGACATGATAGAGACCGTCGCGATCGCCCTGAAAGAGAGAGGGGTAACTACCACCATTACACGCCCCTGACGGCTTCGCCTGATCAGATCCTGATGGAAATTCGCGAGGAGACATTCCTCAAATGGCCTCCCCAGATGAAGTCAGATCCGAACTCAAGGAGTAAGAAGAAGTACTGCCATTACCACCACGACCATGGCCACGACACGGCCGACTGCATCAACTTGAGGGATGCCATCGAGGATCTCATATGCAGAGGACTCCTCGATAAGTTCCTCGCCAAAGCTACCGAGAAGCGACAAAGGACGCCCCCACCAATCGACAACTAGCCCAATGGTAAGGAGATCATGATGATCTCTGGGGGCCCAGTCGCGGGAGGAGACAGCGCAAGCAGGTGGCGGCGGTATGCATCGGCCGTCCACATCTCGGAGCGAGGTGAGGACACCCGACGGGAGGCCACATAGGAGATCCCATTGTCTTCTCCGAGGATGATCTGGATGGCGTGACGACCCCCCACTTTGACGCTCTTGTGGTCTCAGCCACCATTAACCAGTGTAACGTGTGTCGCATATTAGTGGATAATGGAAGCGGTCCAGATGATATTGCGTATGACTATCTTGTACTTATTGGTGTGGACTTGTCTTGGCTCGCGCCTCTGCATACGCCGTTATATGGATTCTCTGTCACTACAGTCCGTCTGGAAGTACGCATCTCGCTCTCGATCACATTCGGGACTGCGCCAATAGAGGTAACCTTCCTCGCTGACTTTACCGTAGTCTGTGCAATGACCAGGTATAATGCTATCATTGGGCGAGAAATCCTCGGCACACTATGCTGTGTCCCCTCCTCCTATCACCAAAAGCTTAAATTCTCCACCCCCCGGGGGGTGGGGGAGGTCCGAGGAGATCAAAGGGAGCCCAGAAGGTGCTACCTCATTTCGACACGCGACCGACAGCCTGAGGAGGTACCGCCTGAGAAGAAAGCAAGAACCAAGGACCCAGGTCCGAGCGAGAGCGCGCCGGCCGAAGACCTATATCTCATCCAAGTAGAGGACGACCCAAGCAAAACGTTGAGGATCGGCGCTACCCTATCCGAGCACGACAACCAAGCCTACACAAGCTTCCTCGCGTCCAACCGGGATGTGTTCACATGGTCTGAAGATGAGCTCCCCAGCATCCCGTCAGAGGTTGGACCCTACCTGCCGCCCGGTACAACAGCACCGAAGGCAGTGCAACCCGGAGTGACAGGCTATCATCAGGGAACAAGTGAATGAGAAGTTGTGCTCAGGGCTACTCAGGCCTACCCAGTACCCAGACTAGGTGGCCACTATTGTGATGCCCCAGATCCTTATTGGGTCTTATCGACTTTCTTTTTGGTATTTTGGATCCTTATTTTTGAGTCCCAGATCTGTTTTCTCAGAGTGTCCAACTCCGTTGTGTCTAAAATTACGTTCCGGATATCTTTCGTGTTCAGATCGGTGCGATCCGGAGTTATTTCGGAGGCCCGGAGGCGTTCTGCGGCCTTTTCTGTGTGTTTTTTCATTTTTCGGCTCGGGTTTCAGCAAATCCTACGGAACTCCGCTGTGGGTGAACCAGGCCGTTCACCCAGGCATGGATTGCGCGCTCTGTCTTTGCATCGAATGCACTACGCTCTGATTGACATGAATGATATAGACTCGTCACGTCACTCTCGGGTAATCTTCCATGCTCGGGGCGTGATAGTCTTTGGTGGTATCAGAGCCTAGGATATTCAATTCCTACGAAACCCCAAGTCAAAGGATAGGTTTAACCTTTTACCCTATGAGAGTGGGTAGAACCAAGGGCTAAGTTAATAAAATCCTCAGAAAACTATCATGATCTAATGGTTATTTAATTATTGTAGGACAATGGCAGCAGAACGTGCTCAGTGGCGCGATATGCAGAGGACCATCCAGGGCCTCACCCAAGCACTACAACAAGTTGCCCAGGGAGGAGCACAGCGGGGAGCAGGGAACCTCCACTAAAGTTTTAGGAACATGAGCCCTCCTAAGTTCATGGGGTCAACCGACCCAGATGATGCCGAGCACTAGCTCAGGGAAATAGAACGTATTTTTAGAGTTATGCAGTGTACCAATCAAGAGAAGGTCTTACTGGCAACTTTTCAGTTAGAGAGAGACGCCCGATGTTGGTGGGAATCAGTAGAAGCTACCATAGGCCAAGCACAGGTCACATAGGAAGAATTTGTTGAACATTTCAACAATAAGTATTTTTCAGATAGAGTTCAGGAAAGGAAAGCCTCCGAGTTTACCGCACTCAAACAAAGATCCCTCCCGGTGGTAGAATACGAGGCGTAGTTCTCAAGGTTGTCTCGGTATGCTAAACACCTAGTTAGCACCGAGAAGATGAAAGCTAGAAGGTTTTTAAATGGGCTCAAGCCCTAATACATTACCTAGTTGGCACTGATGGACATACAAGTCTACTCAGAGATGGTGCGCCGAGCACAATTGTTGGAAGATGCCACAGAACTGTCTAACAGGATCCATGGGCGAGAAAGGAGCATTGCTGGTTCTGGTAATTATAAGCCAACCTTTAACAATAAGAAGAGACCCGGTAATGGAGGCGAGTTTTCACAAGATAAAAAGTTGAAGAAGACATCCAAGCCATTCTCCATCATCACCACCCCATACAACGTGGTGTGCAAACATTGCGACAAGGCCGGACATAGGGCGGAAGAATGTTGGAGGAAACTGGGAGCCTATCTCCGATGTGGGAGCTGAGATCATCGGATCCCAGATTGCCCAATGATGAAGGAATCACCAGGGGATGGAAAGCGCCCAGTAACAAGAAGTGCCCATCTCCAGACTGTTATGGAAGTGAAACAAGATAATGAAGGCGGACTGGTGGAAGGTACATTAACCATTTACTCAAAGTCTGCTTATGTTTTATTTGATACTGGAACATCACATTCCTTTATTTCTAAAAAGTTCGCCAACCCACTACCTAATGAACCGGAGTGGATAGATTTAGTCATTGAAACTCCTCTTGGCAAAGAATCAACTATTTCAGAGCTCCCATGGCACCCCAATCCAAGTGAATGTCATTGTAGTGCTTAGCATGGGTCACTAAGCCTAAGAGGTGCCACCTAGATAGGTAAGCCCTCATGTCTAAGGAGAGTTTAGAGAGGAGGAGGGGGAGCCACTTAATCTTGGTATATCTTCTTGCACCCGGGATAGTGGGGTAATCCTGAAATAAAAGAGAAAAAAGAAGAAGAAGAAGAATGAATTGAGAGAAGAAGATTAGAGGAGAAGAAAGGGAAGGTAAGAAGAAATTCCAATTTCATACTCACTTGATTTGCAGCTATCCTTCCACTAATATGCCCTTCAATTTCATTGATCCTTGCAAAAGACACCTTGGGTTTCTTGGCATGGGGTTGCATCGCCCTGTCCATCTTCTTCTCTGTTCCTGCAGAAAACTAAAACTGTTCTTGGGTGTGTTTCAATTGAATGATTAGTGCATGAATTGAGCCCCGAGTTCGGCTCTATTTATAGTGCTTCAAGTTGCAATCGCAGTTCGAAACGAATAAGGGAGGCTCTGGATGGTCCGTTTCTGTATTGGAAGTCACAGTCAATTGACGGCCTGATGGTTGGCGTCATTTGGTTAAATAGCGCCCATCTGAAGGGCGTCCTTTTGATAAGCGCCTTCACTAAAGACGTCATTCATTCCAATTGAAATCCTTTTCTGAGTCGAACACTGAGCTCTAATAACGACTTTTTGAGCGTCACCATTTATATAATTAACGCCTTCTGAAATGGGCATCATTTACTGCAATTGTAATCCATTTATAATTCTAACAGTGACCCTGAATAGTGTCATTTATACTGTCGTCATTTATTATGATAACGCCTTTGTTGGAGACGTCATTTTTGGAATTCATTATTCTCATCCTCTCTTGGCTTAATTTGATGAATTGTGCATTTTGATTATTATTATGAAACTGGGTGAGCTGATGATTCTTTGAGCACAGGAAAGAGCAGGTATGCAGATCCCGTGGCGCTTAGTTTGGGTTTGGTAATATCACTCTCTGTATTCTTCCTGTATGCATTGTTATTATATGATACTTACGCTATTATACGCATATCAAGGACCTTGTGGTTCTGATAAACCTAAAATTTGAGTTCCCCTTCATCAAAAATAGTGATAGTTCCAAGGGAATCTTAATCACACGGATAGGCCGTTGGGTCATTCAAAGGTTTGGGACGATGGTTCCGCTTTTTGAGTTGATGCGTGGACGACGGGTGTCAACTTGGAAGTCTGGATTCTTGACCAAATCTGGATGGTTTAGTAATATTATCCTTGATTACTTTCTATTTTAGTTTGTTTTAATTTTTTCTTTTAGCCCAGCATGCATCATGTAGGTCTTTGAGCTTTAATGATGAAATCTTCATATTAAGCTGATAATGAAGTCCATTTTGGTTTTTCAAAGTTGATGAGATATTCCATTCCAAACCAAGTATTTAGTTCTCCTCGAAGCTGCTAAGGCTGGTTCCTCAATAGCATTTGTTCATCTTCTTTATTTTTCTTGCACTTTCACCTTGGTTGCAGCACGTCCACGTTGGCTGGTAATCGCTCTCCAATGGTGTCTTTCCTGTCGTGCGCTCACGCATATTTTTCAATTGATAGTCTAGTTCTTTCATCAAGCCTTCAATGCTCTCGTGCAATCATCTGAGGCTATTTCATTCAGAACTATGAAAGGTTTCCATTGCTTAGTGTCAGAGACGTGTCACATCACACCTTAGCATCCTCTTTTCAGTCCGTTCTTCTTCATTCCGCTTGTCGCACCTTCGCTTCATTTTCGTCTCGCTCCCCTGCAAAGTAAACGCCAAGGCGGGGCAGCTGTAGACACGCCAAATTTAATGCTATGTTGGCTAGATCTCATGTTACTTTGTGATAATCAGATTGGACTTCAATATTTACTTAGTATGGAGTTTTTCTACATTTTTATAATTAACGCCTTGATCAAAGGCATCATTTCATGAATAACGACTTTTTCAGGGTCATCCTTTAAGTAAGACACGCCTTTTAGTAGAGGCGTCATTTCCTGATATTCCTGATTTTATGAAAATTTATTTTGATAATTCTTTCAAATAACGCCCTTCAGGGAGGCATTGTTTTGTAATAGCGCCTTTATGAAAGTCATTATTTTTTCTATTTTTTTAAATAAAAAGTTTTTAAAAAATCAGGAATTGACGGCTCTCCACATGGCGTCATTTTAATTAACGACCCTAAGAATGTCGTCATTTCAGTTCCGTGTCCCTTTCACCTGCGACCTTCCCCGGAAGAGTCCTACCGTGTTTTAATCTTACTACGGGATTGATGCTACACTTACATGTTTCTAATAGATTTTTCTCTTGTTGGTTGGGCTTTGTTTTGCAGGAGAGCATGATTGAACGTGAGGCCCTCTTCCTCTAGCCGACTGGAAGGAGAGGAGGTTGGTCCCACAAGTTTCCCACACCCTGTTCCTTAAGCACGATCAAGTCTTCTTCCTTTTCTAAGGTACACGGCGCCCTTCCCTTCATCTCTTCATCTCTTGGCGTTGCTGCAACCTTGGTGACGATCATGGTTAGTTTTTATATCTATTTACCCCCTTTGTTCATACTTTCATGCCTTTCATGTTCATACACTTGCATAGTTAGTTTGGGGGGGGGGGGGTTGACATAAACATCAACAGTCCCGAGCTTGTTGGATCTCGACAAGTATTGAGGACTTCTTCGCACTCTTCATGATGCAGAGCCAGGGTCACCAAATTGGCAAGGGAGGAGGGAGGGTGGAGTACCAACTCTCGCCGGAGGTTTTCATCTCAGGTGCCTCCAGTCAATGAGGTGATGGCTGAGGCGATGTCTAGGTGGGGGATGCGCAGGGCTTCCAACTTAAATCGGTTGATGTAAGCCCGCAGCTTTTCCCCCTGTGCCTGTTTCAACGCCAACAGTCCCGCAATTGACCTTGGAGGGCCGCTGCTGGTGAAGCTTTCCTTGAACAGTCGTTCGAACTATTTGAAGTTGTGGATGCTGCCGGGGGTGAGTGCTCGGAACCAAGCTTGAGTGCCCTGGACCAAGGTGGTCACAAATGCTCAGCACTTGACGACATCAGACGCATAGTGCAGGGTCATTAGGGCGTCGAAGTTGCCGTAATGGTCGGCCGGTTCACCCTGGCAGTCATAGGACTTGAAGGCCGGTAGTGAGACTCTTGGGGAGACTTCGGCCTTCAAGATTTGATTGGAGAACGGAGATTGCTCCTCATCCTCCGGGGCGGAGTTCTTTTGTAGGGCGCGAAGGGTGCGCTCCTATTCAGTGAAACGTCGCTTGCAGTCCCACAGGCGGAGGGACAACTCCGACTGTCATGGAGCTGGACTACGAGTATGTCCCCGGCAGTTGCCCGTTGCTCCTCAGTGGGGACTTCTACTTCCGAGTGTTGCTGAAGTAACCCGGATCTCCTTCCTCGCAGGTTGGAGGAAACTTTTTACTCTGGAGGTGGGATTTTCGAGGGCCCGCCTGGCCCATTGCGAATAAGTCTCCCATCTGGGAGGGTGAAGCAGCCTCCGACCGTTTGACGAGAGGCTTCTGCTCGGGGGGGACTCACATGAGGAAGTCGCGACCTCTCCTCCCGGGCCACTTGGGTCCTCATCAAGTCGACGAGGATATCCAACTTGGCATTGAGGGTCTGGAGAGCATCGGGGTTCCCAACGGTGGGTTGCCCCCCTGCCACTGATAGAGGTAAGGCATTAGCTTGATTGTTGGAGAGGGGGCCCGTGGAAAAGCAGGAGGGCACATGCTCCCCCTCCGTGGTCGCCGGTGCCTTTTCCTTGTCACCGGCATTTCTCCTACTGGAACTTCTTTGCACCATGTTGGCTTTTTAAACGTTTCCCACAGACGACACCAGATGAAGAGGGGTGATCTTACACTGGATCCTGAGCCGCACGATTCTAGATTAGCCCTTCTCGTCACCACGATTGGGGGATCTACAAGGTAGGAAACGGATCGGACGATCTCAGGGTTGGAATGTCACGCCCCGAGCCATATGTGTACAGCGGAAGACACTCGGGAACATGAGTAGTCGGCAATACGCCTCAAGCTAGTAACGTAATCAGAGCGCAATAACATCCACATAAGAGGAATGCACAAGAATTTGGACAAAATTCTAATTTCCATTTATAATAATGATCCATGTACATAATGTTGACTCTAGGCTCAAGAAAAATGAAAATTACATAATGACTCAATAAAGTAAAAATTACATGACAAGACTCTAGACCAATTTAATGACTAAGGACAAGCTATGTCTTCTCTCGAACATCATTCTTCTTCACTCTCAGACCCGTTGCTAGAGTAATCCGAATCTGACTCACTTAAACTTCCTAAAAAAATGGGAAAATAGATATGAGCACACTTGCCCAGTAGGTATCTTCGCATCAACATCAAGTAATGCTTTAAATAATTACTTTTTTACTCTAAATGATAATGTAATGGAAAATATGATAAAAAGCATGAGTAAACCATAGTCATAATGAGATTTTAACTAAAGAGATATGAAGAATGTGAATGAATACAGAGCATGATCAAGCAAGATATCAGGTAAAGTGGCCTTGTATTAACAAGACCAAATAAGAAAATGGTAAAATCTACACTGCAACCTCGTCTCTCCCCGCGACCCGATGCTGAAGGAATAACAATGCCATCCACGTCGGCCGGGGCCTGAGCCTTGGGAATTATCCCGATATGGCATGACCCGACCTTACCTTGGGCCGACATTCCGATTAGACCGGACCCGATTCTTAGGCAGGATCCTTTCCGACCTATCATTGAAATTGCCGTGCACTCGGTAGATATTTGAACGGATTTATCTCGATTTTCACAGTATTTTCGTCACGGACTTCCGTCCAAAAATGAAAAGGTCTATGAGTGACCGACATATCCGATTGCTCGTATCCCGATGCGAACCTCAGTGTGATTTATTCCTCCCCCTTCCTCACGTAATTAGTATTAATTCTCTTAGCCACAGGGTCCCTAATTTTGGTAATTAATCAAGGGTGTTCCCTCGTACGAGGGATGAAAATGACGCCGTGACCTTTATGGTGCGATGGGATTTGGTCTCGACCTGAACTACACAATCACCTGACGAAGTCAAATCGAGCGCACCATGGGCTTCCATGAAGCCCAAATAAATCGTCACTTTATGACTGACACGCCTTCGCACTAAATAGATAAATAAATAAACCACCCAACAAATGAACAAGAAGAATAAACCAATGTGTGAATTTTAGTGCATCCACAACATTGCACCAGTCTGCGATGAGTTCCTTGGAGCCGTACTACCTACATCAGTTCACAAGGAATTTCGGGTACGACCAGGGGATCCCGCCGAACCGGGAGTTTCCTTTGACAGGCCGACAGTATAGAGGGAAGGACACCCACCTGCTGGCGGCCGCGTGGTGGGACTTCTACTACCGCCGGGAGCCGGAGCAATTTTCGATGCCAGGACAGGGACGCCAGGGACGATTTGACATCCATTACGCCTGGTGGTGGTTCGAGCACAGCCACCTGTATCGGCAAAAGGCCTCCGCAATCAGGAAGGCCAAGGAGATTCGTTTGCTAGGGGAGGATGTGCCTCCCATTCCATTGGATGACAGGTACTTGAGGACCTGTGTTGCTCAGATTCGTCGGGAGATCGAGCGACTTGTGGAGCAGTGGCCCCGGAGCAGTCGGGGCTCTTCGTCTGGGAGCCAAGGCAACGAAGGGCTGCTGAAGCCCCTGAGACAGGTACCGACAGCGGCGGCGACGACTAGGACAAAGGTGCATCGATCGAGGGCACCTAGGACCTGGTGGGCCTAGTTCTTGGCCGACTGCGGCTTCCGGAGCAAAGGTTCGCTGGACTGGGCGCTTCCGCACGGGAGCTTTGCTGACACAGCGGTCAATGACTGGAGGCGGCACATCGGCCATGCGATCGGGTTAACCGGGCCCGTGGAGTTTGTGTGCTAGATCGAGTGTACCCACACTCTGAGGGACATTCAGGAGGCCGTCGTGAAGGCGGCCCAAGCACTATCGCTGAGGCCGGAGCAACTAGTACCCTTATCGTTGACCCCCTTCGGGGCTTCAGGTAAGGTTCTTTCTTTTAGCACGTCTCGTCTTTACTTTGTTATTTTTCGGGTGTGTAACTGGGGTATTGTATAATACTATGTTTGTTGACAGGTTCTGCGACAGAGGGGGATCACCCCTCCACGGAGGCATCCTCGGGGAGTGGGGATGGAGGCCAGCAGCCTAGGCGAAAATGCCCTCGTGTAGAGGCTACAGCAGCTGAGGCTGGTGGGTCCTCTGAGGGACTCGAGGCTGGAGAGCAAGTTGAGGCAGAGATAGCCTTGAGTAAGTGTCGCCTCGACCCCTTTGTTCCTGTTTAGTTTAGCCACGGCAGTTGGCTAATCTTGTTTCACTGGGTTTGTCTTTCACAGCTCCCCTGGCGACCGGTGCGAAGGCGACCTTCTCGCCCCCCCCCCAAGAGGTGGACCCTCCATATGAGGAGGGAGCTGAGTGCGAGATCGATGTAGAGGGATTTCTCCAGGTGATGGATGAAATTGCCCCCAACATCGAGACCTTCCCTGACTTCGAGTCATGGAGAGCTGCTAGAGGAGCCCGTTTAGGTAAGAGCTTCTGATTCTGAGCGCGTGCTGTGACTCTGCTTAGTTTTGGTTATTAACATAACCATCCAGATCATGCAGAGGAGGCAGAGGCATTAGGGAGTAGTGTGAACCATGTCACTCACTCATCAAAAATTGTGATGATACGCAACACAAAGAAACCATGGAATAAGGAAAAATAACTGAAAGAACTAAGGAGAACAACAATAGCATGTGATGCTAAAAGGAGTGTGATCGCCAGAGGAAAATTCCTCAAAGAAAAATATGATGCATGCTGAGTTTGAAGAGGAAAACCCTATTCTAATGTAAAGCCGAAGGATTTATTTGCCTGCCTCCGAATGATCAGTTAGGAGTTTGAGAAGTCTGTCATCTCATGCTTAGTGACAGATGTGGTCCGGAACCTGATGGGGATCCATTATTCCATGTTCGTCATTTAGCATGTTCGAGAATTCGGGTGGTCCGTCATCCCGTGTTGGGCACCGGCGGCCATCGAATAGCTTAAGGAGTATAAACCCTTCACAATTTTTATTAGAGAGGAACTCGGGTTTTACACGCTCAAAGCTATTAGCCTCCAGCATTCTACCAAAAATGCAAATGATAATATAATGATGTCATGCTGATGCTTGGGTAGCCATTGTTGATTGCAGCTGCATTAACACACATTAGCTAAGTTTACAAATATAATGAATAACAATGATAATCATGAACGTAAAGCATTAATCATCATTTAATAAATGAACTTGGAAGCAAACATAACTAAGCCATTCCTTGGGTTCTAGGCGGCCAAAGGTCGTGCCTTCTTTAGATAGGAGGCGGCCACCTATGTGGCAGCCAGCGATTTGGCCACCCATCTGTTCTTATCCGTAAGCCAAATAGTCTGGAACAGATGTGACTTCTCTTCCATAAATCACCAAAGATGGATGCCCCTTGCGGTCAAGCTAGGGTTCACGACAGAGGGAGAAAGTAGAGGGAGGACCACGAGATGGCGTCCTCCTCCTCCAATCCATCCGAAGATAGAGAGCTTATTGTCCTCTCTGAGATGCAAGGACACTTGAGTGCGTTGGTGAAGAATGGCCAGGAAAGGGCATGGCCCGTATATGTATGCGTTAGCTTTAATTCAAAAGTGATTTTTTTTCGATTGATTGTTTGCTCTCTTCTCTTTTCCCACTATTTCAGCCCATCCTTGCCTTTTCAGGGGCAAGACATGCCCGCCACTACGGCTGGCTACATGATCTATTGCCGACTGTGATGCCCGCAATGAGGCTTTTTATGCACCAGTGGCACCTCACGTGCCTAGTCGTCATGGGGAAGCGTCTCCACAGCATAAGGTGGAATTGGGAGGCCCTAGGTGCACTGATCGAGCTGTGGCACCTGGACACACACACCTTTGTGTTTCCTGAGTTTGAAGCTTCAATGCTAGTGGAAGAAGTCGATTTCCTATTCCAGTGGAGCGACCTAGAAGTGGGTGACCTGTTCGATCTCCCTCCTTGGGAGGAAGTTCTGGCAGAGATTGTTCGAGACAAGGGTGAGGTTCGGCGGATGACAGATCAGCGGGGGATACTTGTCGATCGCCTGGCATGGTGGCTGCTGGGCTAGGTGAAGGATAAATCAATGGAGGCAAATTGGCTGATGTGCCGAGTGACATTGTGCCTAGGTGGGGCATTGCTCTTCCCTGCGACAGGAGATGAACTGAGGCGAGAGCACGTGGGGCCACTCACTCTCCTATGGATGGGGCGCTCCCTCTCCCATGCAGTGCTCGCTAACTTGTACTGTGGGCTCACTCAGACAAGTCTAGGTGGGAGCACCATGGGGAGCCTCTACCTACTACAGGTGTGGATGGAGGTCCACCTGAGCTTCGACTTTGATGACACAGTGACTACAGCTTCCTGAATCTTCGAGAAGAGCGCACTCTACCCAGCTAGGGCCATCTTTGGTCCTGAAGATTAGGTGATATGCAAGATTGCATTCTTGAAGACCAGAGATGACTGGCGAGACTATTTAAACTTTTTGCCTAAGGATCAGTTCGTGTTCGTGCCGATGATGTATCGACGTGAGGAATTCAAGACACGTGGGGCACAAGAGCAGGAGTTGTGACTTGCAGGACTTGGTGTTGTACCAGGCCCATCACTGTCATCACCAGGTGGGGCTACCTAGACAGATCCTCTCAGCCACCTCGAGAGGAGCTTTAATTGTAAGGCACCTTCTGGGAACCGATGAGGGTAGACGGCGGCTTCAAAAGATCGGGAAGGCGTGGAGGCGCCATGCCACCTTGACCAAAGCTTGGACCGACGTGGAGGAGGACCAAGATGAGTTGAAGAGGTATATGGACTACCTACGGGGTTTTAGGCCGAGAGTGAATGAGTTTTACATGAGGCGGCGCACCTAATTGTTAGCGCATGTTCAGCATTTTATTTTGATTTGACTTTGTAAGAAAACAATTGAGTGGAATAAAACTATATGCATTTTTTTGTTGATTTTATGGGTTGTGAGTTTGAATGCCAAATATGCTGTTGAATGATTTGAACATGGGGATGTATGCATTTTTTTCTTCTTTTTGTATGTACTTCAGCACTTGTGTTTTGGAGTCTGTGTCTTGTGAGCCTTCACTAGTCATAGCCTTATGGCACGCTTCGACGTGATGGCTTTTACAGCGGGGCACTTCCGATTCACGATTTTTAAGCTAGCCTCCATCGGCTTCCGCAGTTACCGTTGCATCCTACGGGGGGAGAAAACTAGCTAGAGGCCTGACTTAGGCAAATGCCAGTGTGTGCACATGTGGTCAATGGCTTTGGACTGATGCCGACAAGCATTCCCCTGTCTAGTCACTCGCGACTTGGTTACTATTCTGGTTCTGACAGTGTCTTAGTCTCTGCCCGTCTGTAGGCATCATAGATGAGACGCTAGTAGGCGCAGCATAAGATGTCAGTGGACGCAGCTGACTATTCTTCTAGTGTGGGGTACTCCAGTCACATGACGCGTGACTCTTTGCGATACCCTTCGTGGTTCACTTTGCGTTCCTCGTGCATCGTGACCTTCTGGGTTAGCCCTTTGTGGCTGTACTCAGGGTCAGTGTCTGTCGCTTGCACGACGTTCAGGTTGTGTATGTGGCATTGGGCATGACGTCCTTGTTGTGTTGTCCGTCATCTGTGTCGGTCGTCGGTCTAGGTTTTCCTAGGCTTTCTTGTTGTCTTTGCAGGTCTTCATTTGGAGCCTGGCGTCGTGTTGACAGTTCCGTAAGCTTCTGACTTCCTTAGTTCAGAGTTCACCATTCTATCTTTGCTTGCTGTAGTGTCTGTTCGGTGTAGCGTCGGGAGCCGAGGTTAGTTCGACAGTCGTGCTCATCTAGTACGACTTCCACATTTTTCCTGTTAGCTCCCCTAGTTCTTAGCTTGCTCCCTACTCCTGCTTCCTCTTCTTTATAGCTTTGTAGTTTAGCTTTCCTGCTTTACTACTGCCTATTGCTTGCCTGCTGTTTTAGCGTGTTACTGTGTGTTTTCCTCGGTGGGGATCCACATGACCCCTACTGAGCCAGTGACATGAGGCTCACCCCTGCTTTACAGGTAGTGGTCATTCGTTCGGCTTCCATGTGTACCTGGGGCGCGTGCTAGTAGCGTCTAGTTGCGGCCAGTTGGTACCCTCGTCGGGCTTCCCTCGACTTTTCAGTACGTCTTTTCTTTTCTATTGACTGTACTTGGCACTTGTTGTCTTTCCTTTGGACTTGACTCTGGGCTATAATTGTTAAACTTAAATTGTTAATTAAGAAGTAATTTTATTTCTGCTACTTCAGCAAACCGATCTAATGAAATATTATTACTTACTGCTATATCTGTCAGTTCAATGTATCCCATGACAATCCTTTTTCCCTTTAGGGGCTTTACCGCCCTTGGGAGGCCTCGCGGGTTCCAAGTGGTATCAAGTATATTCGATAGTCCTATCGGATATATCTGGTATCCGGGATTCGGGTCGTCACAATGTTCGTCCAGTTGTAGGCATAATATTTGCACGAGGATGTGATTGCCAATTAGGTGGCCGTCGGCCCTAGGTTCACTCACATCTGTGAGCGTGACTTTGGGTTACCAACCACCAATTGGTCAATGAACTTCTTCTTTATTTTCATTTTGAAATGATCTCATCCTCTTCCTCAAAACCCCGCTTTGGGATTTAGATCGACTCTATAGCCATGTTGCCAAAGGGGTGAGGAATACGGGATTCAATCTCAAACCGTTCATTTTCTTTGCAAACTTCAGCTTCTAAAATTTTACTCACTCTCGAACATCAGGGGGCTAGCTCCTCATGGCATGATCCCCGAATGATCATTTGAAAAGAGTAAATATTGACGGCCATGCGATGCGATGATAGATTTGAACCACGTCTCGAGACCGGGATTGTGGTGCCCCTTGGGCCATCGGGTTCTCTTGTAGACTAGTCCTCAGGATTTTTGTGCCCAAATTGGAGCATAGGGTGTTGCCACTTCCGTGCGCATCCCCAGGTGTTGCCGCTTCCGTACGCACCCTTTTTATTTCGGGGCCATCTCAGAGTTCTCTCCGTGGATGCATACCCAATTAATCCTCCCAAGCCTCCGGGTCTAGGGGAGGTGCTGTCGAATTTTTACCGGGCAATACGAAGATGGATAGACTGAATTAAAGAATAATGACCAATGGTCTGAACAAAAAAAAGCAAATGGGTAGTTGACTGAAATGAAGAGCTCACTGTGAACTGATATTCAGGAATGCAATGGCCAACTATAATTCTAAAAAAAATACTGAAAATAGAATAAGCAAAACAACAAAAGTGAAGGATGAGCACGGAACTTCCTGATTCAATAATTGAAATCCAATTTGGATTGATATGGAAAATAAAATGAGAAAAGGCTATTTGCTGGAAACTAAATGCAATAAACTTCAATCTAAAGACTCACAGTGAGCAATCAGTGTCCCACTGTGATCGCTAGTTTGTTGTAGGCGCCAGAAGGGTGCGTGGTTCGTGCGATGCCGCGATGGCCTCCCTCCGAACTTATGCTGCTACTACCTATAGTGCAGTGGTTAGAGATGAAGAAATTGTGTGATCGCCAGAGACCTATACCTAGGCCTCACAGGAGTAGGATGATCATGAACGCCTTAGGAATGGGAGATATGGGTTCTTCTGTCCTCGCTCTCTGTCGGCCAAGAACAAGGAGCCATGCGAGTCGATGACAAAGTTCCTGCAAATTAACCAGCAAATAAAAAGACCATTAGACTGAGAAAGTATAGTAAATGCTCATAGAAATACAAAAAACATACAAATGGTGGTGTTCGTACCAGGGAGGGGGCCGAGAAGGGGGATGGGCGAGACTTTCGACCATCTGTCTTCCCTATTTTTTGGGATTGGAGAAACCGCTTTAGAAAAAGGGGTCTAGGGATTATCTAGTATGCATGCAATGCAATAAATGGAATAGAAAGCAGCAGAACAGAGAACAAGGGAGAAGAAAGATGGGGTTGCCCGTCAACCAATAGGAGGGCGGCTAGCTTTATGGCTGCTCAAGGATGGTGGGCGGCCATGTCAATGGCCACCCCCTGCAATTGGGTTCGTCTGCAACGGAGCTCTCCAACGGCGGGTTCTGCTACCAGGGGAAGGTCGGGGGAAGGCACTCTCATCCTCACAGCTCTCTCTCTGAGCTCTCCTAGAACTAGCCTCCTCTCCTCCTCGAGAAAATGTCTAATCTCTCTCACGAAGTCTCCCCTCCGAAGTGCCCCAACTCGCTCCAAAGATGATTCAGAATCACCTCTTGTATGTGGGCTCAATCTCCCTCCAAAACATTTGAAAATAGAGTGCGTGCAAGGCTACGTGGGTCTTGAACCTCTTGAAGTGGGAGCGATTTCGAAAGACGTGCCCGGAGTGGGCAGATCGTGGAGTTGACCGACATTTGACAAGAGGCGACCAAGGTTCTGGCCGTCCAAGGAGTTGGGCAGCCAGATCGATGGCCTTCTTGAGGGTGACGGTGGCCAATAGTCTGGCCTCCTTGAAGATTGGGCGGCCAACTATGTGGCCACCTTGAAGATGGTGTGCGACTAGCTCTCTGGCCACCTAGGATGGTGGGCGGCCAGCTCTCTGGCTGCCCTGGAATGGGCTGGGTGGCTAGTCATCTGGGCGCCCTGGGTTATGGGTGGCCAGCTATATGGCCTTCTAGGGATTAGTGGGAAAATGCATATGATGCCTTAAAAAAGTTCACCTCGGGAGCTCACGCCCCCGAACCCCTGACCTTACGGGCAGGGGGGCACTGCCCCCTTGCAACCCCCCGCCAACTTACCGCGAAGTTGGATCCGCAAAGGGATAGGGTGGAGCCTACCTAAACAAGGCTAAGACTCCACACTCTCAATCAACAAAGGAAAAGAATGTCATTTCTATGATGGCTAGACATGGTCCGCAGGATATCCAAAATTAGGCGTCTGCACCAATATCCAATTTTAAATATCCATATTAAGTATCCAACTTCTAGCCTCTAGTCCTAATATCCCATTTCTAGGTTTCGGTCTCGAAGATTCAGCTTCCAGCTTCTAGTTTTTAGTCTCTACCTTCCAACTTCTAGCTTTTGGTTTTCAACTTCCAATTTACAGCCTCCAATCCTAGTTGTTGACACCCATTTTTAGCTCGCAAGTTGCATCATTTCTCTTATTCATCAAGTTTGATGTCCCGAATTACCCTTTGGAGTCTTCCTTGAATGGATTTTGAGCCCATTTCATTATTCCTTAGTCTTTGAACTTCAGAGATCATGATTTCTTAGATCCCTGGGGCTTATTTTATCGGCTTCTGACTTCCAAGTCGACTTACGGCCCATTTAGGTCGACTTCCTTCAAGCATTCGGCCCATTTCATTGCGCAATCCTGAACACAGCCCTTTTTTTTATAAACCCAGTCATCTAGTAGATCAAAGGGAGAGTGCACCCCCATTCCAGCAGAAGGGAATGTTCTCACTCCACCTTCTAGCTACTGGATGCTAATTTTATTGATATTTTTCAAAAGAATACATCTGTGCAGAAAGGCCGAGCCTCTGAGGTGCAATGAAAAGAGAAAAAGGGGTATAAAGCCTATACAAGCTTCCTACAAATGTTAGGTATGCCATTAGCATCAGCTAAGGCATAGCCTTTGGCAAGCATAGGCAGCTCTCTTCATTATGATGTTAATTATAATGCTGGGATCGTTTTAAATTATTCTTGTTACTGATACAACAATGCGTCATGCTTAAAGATGTCTTTTTAGGAAGGCTTTCTTACTCCGTTTTCGTTCGGCCCCAGTGAGCAAAACTGGCCCGGTTAGGATGCATAGGGCCAGACTCTCACCTTCACATGCTATACTGCCGCCGGCAGTATACACAATTCCTTTTTGAAAGTTCAGGATCTACTGTGCCCAAAAATTTGTCTTATCACTTCCCATCCAATCCATGTTACGAATCTTTACAGTCCAATAATCATTTGGCCGTTGAAAAATACATCACACACCGTAGGGCACGGTAAATAATGGGCCTGTCGCTTGTGGCCCATTAAAGGCATACGAATTCTTATTTTTTTAGCTATGTGATCAACCATCAAACTATACAGACATGTAGTTTGATGAGGATTGATGTGACTTATTTTTTGAAAATTTCTTTTTGGTACCTTGTTGGGAGATGTGGCAAGTGAAACTCTTTCATTTGTGGCCAAGTTTTCTTTGGGCTAGTTAGGTGGCTACGTATACAGGTTGAGTTGTATTTGAACTTGGGTTGCATCTGAAGTTAGTAGTCTATCTAGTTTGCAGTTGTCTTACGAATAGAATATGATGAGCCTAAAGGCCAAATTATATGAAATTCTGGTAAGAAATTGAGAAAAGAAATATGTGCAAAAAAAGTTGTAGTGATTCATTCATACCTGGTGCAATATATCCAATGGTGCCTTTGATCCCAATAGAGCTGGTGAAGTTTTTAGACCACCTCTTGTCATTTCCGAGGATGAATCTTGACAATCCAAAGTCACCTACATGAGCACACATAGCAGAGTCCAGGAGAATTTTAATTGCTGGGCTTCAAATCACAGTGAATGATTGGTGTTCCACCACGGTTGTGAAGATAATCTAACGCACAGGCCACGTCCATAGCTAGACTTAACCTCTGAAGGAAGTTTAACGTACTTGATAATCTGTTTGCGCTTTCCTCAGGATGCAACCATTTTTCTAGGCTTCCAATGGGCATGAACTCAAATGATAGAGCCTTGAAGTCATTACCTTGGAAGTCAAGACTTGAGCAAGAGGTTATGATCCTGATCAGGAGATTGTGATATGCCAAATGTTTCTCAGCGCATCACATTCTGCCATGAAACTCTTTAGAACTCCATGTTGTTGAAGATTAAGCACCTTGTTAGCAACAATTTTTGTACCTTCATCCAAGACACCCTTGTGCACCAACCCAAAGCTTCCCTTGCCCAGAAAGTTCTCCGCAGAGAGCTCATTGGTCGCTTTGAGCAGCTCCTAGCTAGTAGGATATCCTTGGGGTGTTGATCGACATCGTTCAGTGAAACCAAAGCTGGAGATTCTCTTCTTGAGCTCAAAATCCGACGGTAACATGAAGTGGAAGACAAAGCATGCAATTGAAGGAATTGATATATATATATTGACGATTATAATGACTCTGCGTGGCCCATGTTTCTTCTTAGAAGCTTGAATACGGCATGCGCGCATCTTGGTAGATGTAATTTTTGATCACCTCCACAGATCTTTGAATTTCCCATGATTTGAAGTTTCTTCAGCTTGCTTACCATGGCAGGTAGGAAGCCGGTGGGGGGAATTATGTGACAGGTGGAAGAGGGGTGCAGGCCTGCATCAGAGAGCGTGGGACAAAGGAGGAGAGAGTACACTACCCTCCGTACGTAGAGGATTGAAGAGATGATGCCTCATCGGAGTGAAACCTTCCGACTGCATTGCATGTGGGAAATTATACTCTTGACTGGCATGCATGCATGGGCAGTACTGGGAGAAGAAGGAAGGAAGGAGGAGGGGAGAGGGAAGGGATCTCTACTACGTACGTTGGATGAATTAAGTTAAAAGACCGGCCCTCACGGTAATGCCATTATATTATACGACGAGAGATATCATGATCTGAAATGGGCAAGTGGATGCGTGTCAGAAGCCCTTCTCTCTATCTGGGCAAAATAATCATCCTATAGAATGCACAATCCTGTGAGAAAAGACACATGAAGAAGGTATGTACGTAGCAGCAAGTCACACTTCCTATTCACCATTAATTTGAGGCCCCTCACGTCTTTATATATCACGAGGATTAATTAATACTTGATGTTCACATCCAATGGTATGTAGTAAGTCATACTTCTCTTCTCCACTAAAATACTTAAAATTTGTCATCTTTGTTGAAAACCTTGTAAAGGGGAGTTTTGAAATTGCCTCAGAATAGTCGTACTAGGAAGTAGACATTTCTGCTTTACTTTGTTCAAAGTGAAAAATAAATTGTTGATATTTTTACTAAGCCTCTTAGGAATGATAGATTTATGTTTTTGAGAAGGGAATTAGGCTTATGTAAATTTTTGCATGATAATGATGATTGATATCCCACTCTTGATCATCATAAATCAATGTTTCCTCATGAGTACTTTATTATGCACATGTGTCAAACTTCTCTGGAATGAGTCTGCCTGTAGCATAATTGTATACACTGCATTGTGTCCTCCTTGATCTCAAAGGTATATCAAATGGTATGCTAGGAGAAGGGCAGATATCTTTTGTCTGAAAACTCACACTATGTGTAGAGGCTAGTCCTCCGCCAAGTACCTTGAGTCAAGTGTCCTGCATGTATCTCATGATGAGTGTCCAGATGGAGTATCCAACTAGACAGGGGGAGTTTATGTTTAAAACCTTTTTCAGTCTAAGTTGATAAGGGGAGTTCAGAACTCTAGGGAGCACACTGCCTGCCATCTTGAACCTTATTTCCTGTTCAAAATGTAGTAAACCAAATTCAGAAACCAGCCGTAACCCTGAATTGTTCTAAAACCTTGTTTAACCTCAATACATGCACCTGTTTCTCCTAAGAACTTCATTGAATTTTGAATAAGTAAGATGAAGATAGACTTATCTGACATGGTTCATGTATGCCTGATTTATTACTATTAAAGGATAATACAAACTTCTTCAAAGAGTGTAGTTGTTTCATTCTAACTTTCATTACCCTTAAATCAAATTTCAATCAGTATTGCATTAACTAAACTCTTAGACTTATAGATTCTAAGGACTAGTTTGTTTGACTAATGAACGATCATTCAGTCTGTCACTCAGATCATCTTCCACTTTTCTTCACTTAGCATCCACTATCCTTGCATCCTCTTCCCACATTTTTTGCTGATGGCAAAGGGGGGGAGAATTTGGTATATGCTGAGTTGGGAGAGAGTTGATAGGGTTAGAACTAATGGTGAGAGAGAGGGGGAGAGAGATAGATGAGCTTAAGCATGCATTGCCAGTGTCTTGGAAGTATTACATCATGTCTCATTCAAATGTTACCATCATCAAAAAGGGGGAGAATATTGTGTCTCCTTTGTTTTTGATGAGTAGCTAAAGGGGAGAATGATCTGTCTCCCTTATATGTGTTAAGATTTTGATGCTGGCAACAAAGTTTGATTACCTGACATATCTTGATGCTGGCAATTGTTTGCTTGTTACAGGTCAAAGTCAACACTACTGTTCAAGATGTCAACAGGTCAACGCCAGATAGCAATTGCATGCACTCCTAGTGGCGGGCGTGTTCTTCCCTTGTCGCGCTCAGGGTGAGGGTCGTGTTCATGAACACGCCCAGAGCGGGGTGCGCGTTCATGCGGGTGATCAGTCTCGCGGGCCAAAGGGTGGGAAGGCAGCCTGGCATGCTTTCCTTGGCCCGTGTGTGTGTCTCGGACACCCCGTGTGTACCGTAACCATGTTTTTGGGTGTCCAGAGGTACCGTGCTACCTCGATTAGTGTGTCACGGGTCTCGACGGTCCAGGTGACCCTACGAGTGTTCTGAGTTTTCATGGTTGCGTTAGACCGAGTCCCCGTGAGTCGGTACGAGTGCGGTGGGCCCTCCCCACACGTCGTGGGTCTCTCCGAGAAGCGTTTCCGTGTGGGCTATGTGTGTGGCCTTGAACTGTAAGTTCAGTCAACTAGCCTGGGGCTGGAGGTTTTCTGTGTCTCCCTTGGATGAGGGATTAACTTGGCGGTTTATGAGCTGCCTTAAGAATCGTGTCACCATAGTTTCAAGCCTAGGGATTAGGCTAGATTGATGGTGTCGTGCCGTCACGTTCAGTGGTCTTGACCCCGAGTCTTGTGACACAAGGACCGTTGAATTCAATAGGTCTAGTGGGCTGTCCAGAGTCTGGTGGCCTCTGGTCACCTGTTACTTCGTGTTACTCGTGATGGGTGCGTGCGTGATTTTCTGTGCTCACGTGAGTGACCCTCCACTAGACGCAGCCTTCTTACGGCACGCGCGTGCTGACCCACCCGGGAGTGGTGGAGCTGCACACCCGAGTTAGACGGTGAGTAGGCTGGTTACCATAGGGCCCCCGCGTACCGTCGAGTCTGGGCTGGTGGGGAAATTACCAGCTAGAGGACAGACCTAGGGCATATGGTCTGAGTGTGCACACGTGGCTGAGGGTTCAGACCCACGCTGACGAGTGCGACCTCAGCTAGTCCTTATTTTGTGGTACTTCTGGTTACTGAGTGTGTCTGAGTCTCGTGCCTGGGGCGTTGTAGATGGCCCACGAGTGACCGACATATTTGAATGCTCGAATCCCGATGCTAGCTCTTAGCTCGATTTATTCTTCTCTATCATCTTGCAATTAGTATTAATTCTTTCAGGTCGTAGGGCCCTTAATTCCGACAACTAATCAAGGTTGTTCTCTCGTATGGGGGATATAAATGATGTCATGATCTTCATGGCATGGCGGGATTTGGTCCCGACCCGAACCACATAATCGTCTGACAAAGTCAGATCGAGTGCATCCGTGGCTCTTCGGAGCCCAAATAAATTGTCACTTTGTGACTGGCACACCCACGCACTTAATAAACCTAATAATCTAAATAGTTAAATCTAACGATAAAAGAAGGTGCATCCACAAGTCTGGCACGCCCGGTGGGACCGATCCACCCTTCATCTTTTTGCCGGAATTAGGGGCCCTGTGGCCCCCTTCTTGTAATGCTAGTTGCTCTATTTCTGCAAATACAGGAAGAATTACACTTCAACATCAAGAATGGCGGTCACCTTCGGCCCTCAGGTCGTCGAGAGCCATGTCAGGGCTACCTTGCTGTCCCTCTTTGCTTCAGCGTCTTCCCTCTCGTGGTAGGCTTCCCCAATTTTCTCGGGGTGGCCTTCGTCAACCTGTTGGACGTCGAGGCGTCCGATGCAGTCGAGATCAACGCTCCTGCCCAGGGGGTCGTCAAGGCCACTGCTAGCCGAATGGTGGCCAGGAACACCAACGTTGTCCCAGGTGGGACACTCAGTTGCAATGTGCACCATGTGCACCAAATTACTGGCCCGCCTCATCAGGGGTCGGCATCCCACCGAAGGAGACTCTGAAGGAGCCTCGCTGTCGCCACACCCAAGGGCGGGATCTCCCACTCCGGCAAATCAGTAATTGTCGGGAGCATGTGCGTCCACCTCAACGGGTAGCGATCTGAGGCGATCCTGGAGTGGATCGTGCCCACTGTACCGGTGCAAAATTCCTACAAAGCACTGGAGAAGATGAAAGACAGAATGGCACCCGCAGTCCCGGCCCAAGTGCCAGAGAACACTCCGGCCCACAGGCCAGCCAAGCTGAAACAAGTCTTGGCCCCTAGGGGAGCCCAAGTCAATTCACCGGCCCAAGCAGGGCCCAGCACCTCCCGCCCCATGAGGGCACTGCGAGAGGAAAGGGTCGAGATGCCGACCCCTGTCTACGCTGCACCAGCACCGCTGGAAAAGAACCACCACCGGCACCGCGGGCGCCGCCACCAAGCCACCTGTAGAAGGCCCGCATCTTATACTCCTAACGCCGTTGTTGGCACATCACCACCGGCTCCTTCTCCTGACCAGGAATGGGAAGGGGATAGAGAAAGCCATGAGGAATTATCTCCGAGGCCTGGGGAACACTCCTTTGGGTCGCCAAAGGCTACTAAGGGCAGTGGCCTCCGCCTTTCAAGAAGAAGAAGAAACCCGACCTGTGCCCAGCATAGAATCGAGGAACCACTCTGAGGAGCTGCATCAGTCCCCTTTGCGGGAGGAGGCGGAGCCCCGAAGATCGGTCTTCGACAGACTGGTGTTCCCGAACAGGCCGTCGAGGAGGATGGCAAGAAGAAACAGAAATTGGAGAGTCTACATGTGCAATATGGCTGGAGTCTTTGGCCGGTATGGAGCTTTACCTACCGAGCCCGAAGAGGTAGCCAGACTTGCTGCGAGGCCCGGCCCTCTCACTAGAAGAGGAAGAGCAGCAGGCGAGGTAGCATAGGTAGGCGCTGAAGAGACCTCGCATGAAGAACCTCCCACGGCCCTGACTGCCAATGTTATTACCACTGGGGACATTAGTGGTGGACCATCCACGTCCTCGGAAGAGGCGCCAACCGAAGAAGCAGGGGGCATTCTCAGTCTCCCCACCAGTGACCCCACAATGCTGCACATGATACAACAGTACCAGCGGGAGATTGAGCTACTGAAGAAGCAACTGAATGAGAGGGACGCACAACCCTCCACATCTGGGTCGACCGAGGTTTTGCTCGAAGTGCCTGGGGGCAGTGGGCAGTTTTCAGAAGCACCCCCGCAGGGATCAGCACCTTCACTGATACCCGGCTACACCAGGGGCATACCCCTGCAACAGGCACAGCATACCCCGCCGCTAGTTTCGCCCTTCCAAGGGTCTCCTGTGGCCCCACAGGCAACAATGCCAACTACTCCAAGGGCACAGCCTGCCCACTTTTACCCAAGCCCGGTCGACCCAGCAGCGGTCAGATGGTTGATGCTTGAACAGATGATTGATATGAAGCTAGCGGAGAGGGGCGATGGTGATCAAACATTGTGGGTTATTTCTATATTGCGCGCTCTGTCTGTATGTGTTGAATGCACTACGCTCTGATTGACATGATCGTTATAGACATCGTCACACCACTTCCGAGTATCTTCCGCGCTCGGGGCGTGACATAAACCCACTAGGATTAAGGTAGGATGGGTCTAGATTGGGTTAGGATAGAGTTTGGGTTGGTTTAGATATCTTATCTCTCAGACTAGGACTCTCCTGTAGAGTCCCGGTCGGGTTATTAGGGTGTCCATTTGAATGGTCTATCGATAGACCGCTCTTGTCATTGAACGGTCTAGATGAGACCATTCATCAACCTTCTACACAATTCGATCTCTGATGATTCAACAATCTCGACGAAGCCATTCTGATAGACACAATGGTCAACAATTAACCGTTCACATAATTTGGACAGACGGTCTCGGGCCGTTCAGTTGCATCTTTTGATCCAAGGCCGAGTAGCCTTTCGCGGTCTATCTTTGGGCCGTGTGGGCCTTGGCGTGACAGCCAAATGACTGTGCAGTTCCCTGCCATGCTATTTTGTCTCCTCTTGCAACATTGCATTCTAAGGTTGTCCGTCTCACTCCCTCACACTCCCGTGCCTCTCTAAGAACGTAGTTAGCCAATTAGCGTTCCATCCATACATTCATACATTCACTCACACATTCATTCATAACAAAAGAAAAATCAACTAAAAATCATGTCATGTCATATCATAGCCATCCATGTACAAAGTCGTGTCTAGCTACATCAGGCCTCTCCCTCTGGCCTTTCGCTGTCGTCGGCTCCCTCTTACCTCTTCGATGGTGGGGCCATCGCAGAGCTAGTCACCTCCTCTCGCTGGCGCCGTCGGCGTCGCTCGTCCTCCTCGTTCCTAAGACGACAGGAGGAACTCGTGAAGTAGCTGCGGAAGGAGCCATATGTGCCATGGGTGCTACTACTCGGTGCTGTTCTGCTCAGCTCCCGGCTCACCTCCCTGTAAGCCCACAGCTCCCCACTCAGCCCTGACGCCTCAATCAGAGCGCGGTCCCGCTCCGACCTATAGCACTCTACCTCGGCTCAGACTCGGCCCAGCTCCTCAGCCCCTGCCCGAAGTCACTCAAGCTCTTCCCGCAGGAGTGGTGTCTCGACCGCGTCTGCCAGTCGGCTCTATGCTAGCTCCGGAGGTGGGCCGTTTCCTCTCGTGTTGCGACTCGACTCTACTCAAGCTCCTCTCATTGTCGGGTACTCTCGCCCAAGGTAGCTATCAGCTCAGTCGTCTGCATGCACGCATCATCATTAGTCAATTGCATTTAACAAAACATAATCAACAAGGAAAGCATAGTGAACTTACCCTCTTGGAGAGTGCTACCTCAGTTGCCTCAGCCCGAGCTACCATCCGTGAGAACTCTGCCTCCCACTCGGCACGGTCGGCAGGCGTCTGGGGGGAAGAAGATGGAGCATCAATCCCCTGTCGCTGGGCTCCTTCGGCTCGCTGCATTTTAGAAACTCTAGGGTCAGTCATTTCATAAGCACAATCATAATCAAATGCATAATTAAGTTTAAGGGTTGAGAAAACTCACCAGAAGGGCCAGTGCCTGTCGGGCCTCATCCCGCTCTTGGATGGTCGAGTGGAGGAGCCCCTGTAGCTCCGCGATCCTACCCTATGGATCGATCTGCATGCAGGAAGTCTAAGGGTCAGTGCACAATCATATAGAAAGCATAAGCATAATTAAAGAGTTCTAGGGTTAGAAGTCATACTGGTCAGCGAGCACCTCGGAACACCTGATCCCGGTAGTGCCGGGCGTATGCTGTGTAGCACGCCTCCTCCCTCTCCACCCGGGCAGACACGACTGGCCCAAGTGCCCTCCAGTCTGTGATCTGCTCTACAGCTCGCACGGTCCAGTCTAGAACTGTCGCCAGGCCCCGAGGGTGTCGCCCGACGCACTCCCCCGGCTTCTCGGGCACTGGGAACTCGACCGCTGGTTGGAGGACACCGATCGTCCTCATCACCAGTCGAAAGTAGAGTGGCTCCACTACATTCATGCAGTGAAGCCACACATCGCGCCCCGAGAAGGCAAGGCCCCCACTACCCAGGGCTGGCCCTCGTGCCCCTCGCCCTCATAGGGTGTCATGTCCACCGAACTTGTCAGAATAGGAGAGTCACGTTAGCATCATAAGCATATAAATTGCATTTAATTAGAGAGTTTGAGTTTAAGGTCTCACCGAGGTGTAAGGTAGAGTGTCCAGGTCGTCCTGGATCCCGCGGACCTATCTTCGTAGGGCTCCAGTCTCTCGAGGTGCGGCCCACCGTCTGGCGATCGACAGCAGCTCGGGGTGGGTCTCCTCGCCTCTCCCTAGCCCACGTAGTCGCATGTAGGCCCACACCTGCATCGCATTTCACCAAACATCAGCATATAACAGCATATTGGGAGCATGAAGGAAATTGCATGACCAATTTAGCGGTCGATTCATACCTGGAGTAGAGGTGAGAAGTCACCATGCATCATGCATCGACTAGTGGAGGTTAATGTGTCGAAAAGGAAGGCAAGAACCGCCACTCCCCACGCGTAGTCGCCTACGTGCCCCACGTCCTCGAGCAACGGCAGGAAGCGGCAATTGATCACATCATCTCACGTCGCGAATAGGAGGCGCCCGAAGAATAGCATCAGGAACCTCCGTAACACTCTGTCGGCCTCCGGTCCTGGCTCTACTGCTACCCTCGGTCGGGCTTGGTCTACCAATCTCTGTAGATGCTGCTCGGGCAGCTCCCCGGTCGCTATCCCGACTCTCCTCAATCGAAGGCTGTCCTATAGTGTCTCTCTCGTCAACGTCGTGGACTGTCGCTCCGGGTGCAGCAGCTCCAGCCCTAGTAGATCCTGGGCCATCTCCCGATAGTCGGGGTATGTCCTCCCACTGACTGGAGACCCATGATCATGCAAACCCATGATGCGTGCTACGTCCTCAAGCGTGGGGACCATGTGACCCCACTGGAAGAGGAATGTATAGCTCACAGGGTCCTAGCGATCGTGCAGAGCATAAAGGAGCGGTATGTCAAACTGGCTGACCTCCACGCTCAGGAACTCGATGAACCCCATGGCCGCTAGCCTCTCCCGCTAAAAGTCCAGCAGTGCGAGGTACACTGCCCGGACCTGCAGCCAGGAGATCTGAGTCCTATGCTTCCCCTGCATACATTTAGAACAATTGCATACATTTCATAATCGAATCATGCACTTCATTGAATAAATAAATGAAAGGAAAAGAATGAAATGCAGTTTAATAAGCTGAACGGTTACATTTGAGCCGTTTAACACTCCCACGGTTTGCTTCTAGCCATCCCAATAAGCCACTCTTCAGAAGTCAACGGCCCTCATTGGACCGCTCCACCTAATGGACAGCCCGCTTGGGACCCTTCAGGGCCCCAGTTTCCCACCTAGTAACGACTCTCAGCCAACCGTTCAGTATGTCCACGGTCCCCACACAACCATTTCATGCCCCTGATCGTTTAGAGTTTGCACGATTCCCCTTAATCGTGTACCTTTGCGCGGTCCTATGGGGACCATTTTGTTCTCAACGGTTTGAATTCTGAACGTACCATAATGGACCGTCCTAGTTGTCAACGGTCTTCCCCAGACTGTGTTATCCACCTCACCAACGTCGGTTCAACTGCCACAGAACGACCACCCATGGGTCATCCTAGTCTTGAACGGCTCTATGTGAACCGTGTTGCTTCGGTTAGCGATTCCTGTTGAACCGTTCAGTTACCACCATCCCCGATGGCGTGAAACCCTCCCCCACCGATGGTGAGGGCCCTTAGGGCCTCCCAACCAGCCCTAGAAGGGTCGTATGCCCTTGTTCTACCCGCCTACGCTACATGCAAGGAATTAAGAAAGGGTGTTTAGTGGACTTACCTCGGTCGGGCGAGGTCCCTTCATTGGCTTTGTTACCGGCGCCGCCGTCTCCTCTGGTGCCGGGTCCTCCTCCACTGCTGCGGGCTCTCCGGTGACGACCGCCAACGCATCCTCAATCGTGGGCAGCGGTGCTACCCCCTCTGCCGGCGGGTTTGCCGCTACTGCTTCATCCTCCACGGTGGCCACCAGTGGCGGCATCGGGGCTCCTTCACTGGCCATTCGTTGGCGCACCGCTTGGTGCTTGGTATGCATGAAAAAGGAAGGGAGACTAGGAGAGAGTGGGAGAGATTGAGAGGGGGAGAGATGGAGAGAATGGGAGAGTGGGGGTGGCGTTTTTCCTCTCCTCTCGCCGTCAATTACGGTGGGGAGGGGAGGAAGATGGAAGGTTTTATTTTTTTTGAAATCGCCAGTACGTATGCGGTCTATTGATAGACCGTGTAGGTACTGAATGGCTCTATTATAACCATTTACTCTCCAACGGTATGCTTCATGGGACGGCGGGAATGTGGCCATTCTGTTTGATAAACGGTCTTGGTTGGGCCGTATATTTCCACGCTCATATTCAAACAAGGAATGATCGCACGGCCCAATATGGACCGTTCACATCTCTGAGCGGCCTGGAATAGACCGTTTATATGTTGAACAATGAATAAGGTTTTTTCTTTGCAGCATTATTGACCTTTTTCATGATATAATATTGTAAAATTTTGTTCATGATTTCTCTCGCAGCACCAACTTGCCTTTCACCGCTGTCAGGTAAGTCAGGTAAGTATCCCGATCCCTATATCCCTTATTACATTACTATATGGTAGCTAAGCTATATTATCTCAAGAACTAGCTGGTTGCTCGTCTGTTCCAGGATCTGATGTTCCCCTTTAACAAAAATAATGATGATCTAGGTGCACATGTTTAACCTTCGGATAGGACGTTAGGTTGGGAAAATTAGGGGACGATGATCCTATCTTGCACGCCGTGATTGCGGATAGTATCTTGACCCTGATTGTCTCGGTCTAGCAATACTATTCTCGAGTATTTTTTTATTTTATCCTTTCTTTCCATTCATTTTAACGATTTCTTTTATTTTAGCCCAGCATGCATAATACGCATCTTTTTTAGCATTCACGACCCATGGTTTGCTTAAAAGTGTAGGAGCAATAACTTCCGAAGATGTGTTTACAATGATTAAGGTCAGCTCATATATTTGTTATCACTGCCAATTATGAACAATATAATACCCAATGTGACGTGAAATGCCCTATAGGAAATGGGTGATGAGCCCAAATGGATGCCCGAATCGTGATTCCAAGATGGCAAAGGGTACGAGGCGAAGGAATGGCCCGAAGGTATCCTCGACGCAAGAAAGGCCGCGTTCCGGACTGACGTAACCGGACAATCCAGTGATGTCTTTTGATATACCTCTTTGCTACTGTGGATTCACGCAATGGGGGGCGTCGATTAGGAGCCTCGGACCTAGACCCGCAAGTAGTGCAACAGACTGGTAACTTCACTCAAGCGAGTTCACTCGCATAGCGCACACTCAGGTCTGTAGATGGACCAGCGATAGTGGAGAGGGTCCAAAATGGGATCTCACTGCTCTGGAGTTTGGCTAGCTTGAGGTTGAACCCCAAAGAGATCTGGGATGCCCAATCTCATGGGTGGCTAGCACGCTGAGGGCGTGGGATGTAGTGTCTCTCTGACAACTCACCCGCGATTGTCACTCATATGATGACAATTTGAGACTGGGCACTCACTCACCGACTGCCGGGCATTTAGAGGCAATAATATTCAAGTAAAGGAATTGAAACCAGTAGAGGATGGGGCCCTAATCTCACCTGGTCGGCGTGAAGATGCCGACCCCGGCCGGAGATGAGGGCGAGCGAGGAAGCATGGGCTTACCCGCACGCCGCGCCGATGAAGCTTCGACCAATAATAGTTAATTACATTCACTACACCTCACGCAGGAGGGGTGGACTAGGGGTGGGGAAGTGAAAGATTACAAACAACACTACCTCCCGCAGGGAGGGGTGTTAAGCCGGCCAGGCGGGGTGGGGGGAATTAAACTAAAACCGATTCATCGAACCGCGTCGGTTCTGTCCGCTCAGGTTCAGCATGACATGAGGTTGATATCAACGCTGCCACGGATTCCTACGACTTCTGGTGATGGTGAGACCAATGCCAAAACGTCCTGGGTTGGCCCAGGAATGAGTCCAAAAAATTGGAGGTCGTTTCGAGGCTGGCTATGACCGAGGTGGGGTCGGGACCAGGGCTGGTCGGATCTGGTTCTGAATGCTCTGGAACAACAACTGCTGGAAGAAACTGACGTCACAAGCACTCTTGGGGTCTGATGAGGGTGGGACCAGAGCTATTGCATTCGTGGATGAGTCTTTTTCGATAGGAGACCAACGAGGTCACCAGAGGAGGCCGGAGTAGGGTGCGAGTACCAGAAGAGTAGGAGGGGGACAGATCTGACTCAAGGGGGACTGATCTGCACACTCCGGGAAGAAAAATTGGACCTCTGTGCTCTGGTGTCCGAATGGTTCCCTTCTTGATGGAGCTGGTAGAAGACTTGGAGGAGAAGATCTCAACCAGACACCATTCCAAGAATCACCGGGGACTGGACGTGGGAGCTCCTGCACTTGGACTCTGGTTTGTAGCCGGAGACTGGGTGCACAGTACTCAGAACCACAGGGGTCTGAGAAAACTGCTTCCACGAACTCTCTGGAGGTCCGATGAAGGCAAGGTTGGCATCGTTACAACCGTGGGTGAGACCTCTTCGAATAGAGACCAACGAGGTCACCATAGGTGGCTGGAGTAGGGTGCGAGAACCAGAAGGGTGGGAGGGGGTCATATCTGACTCAGGTGGCACTGACCTGCACGCTCCGGGGATAAAAATTGAAACTCTGTGCTCCGGGGTTCAAATGGCATCATTCTTGTTGGTGCTAGCAGAGATCTTGGAGGAGAATGTCTCAGCCAAAAATTATGACCAAACTCATACAGGAGTGGCCATGGTCGCTTTTGCTCCAAGGCTTTGGTTCCCTGCCAGAGTAGTTTTGCACAGTCAAGGGAGAATGGCTCTCCCGGGAAGCACGGATGTCAGATGGATGCGAGACCACCTTTCCTGTGAAGCTACTTCGAAGAGCTTTCTAGAAATATGAGATACACCACCAGAAGATGGGCGATGAAGGCGTGGCATCCTCTGCAACTCTACAGTATTCTATTGCTGCGAACCTGCCCTGGATGAGGTGGTGGGTGGTGGTGCTAATGGGGGAAGAAAGTGGGGGAAAAGGTGGCGGCTGGAGCTAGGGTGCTGCCTGGTTGCGAGAGGAGCCAGGGGAGTATGAACCAAAGTGAGGGATGGAGTGTGGGAGCTACTGGGTCGAAGCTAGGGTTAGGGGAGAGTGGGCTGCGGCCAGGGTGGAGAGGCCTTTTGATGACAGGGTGGTCTATCCACCACCACCTCATCAACCTCATAAGGATTCTAAAGGATCATAACCCCCCCAAACCTTCCAACTGTCGAGGACACAACACCCCTAAAAAGTCTGACACCCCGTAACTCACTCATAATAGACTCATCCTCCCCTTCCCATTTGGTCTCTTAGATACAAAGAACGTCAATCTTACACCTCCTAATCAACTCCTTCACAGCCCTCCTCTTCTCAGCCCCCCCAAGCCCCATCGCATTCCATGATACAATCCTCATGAGAACACAGGATTATCCCTCTCCTCCTCCCACCCTCACCACCCTCCTCCTCCCTCTCCTCTCTCTACTAGGCCCTCCCTCTTTGCCGGATAGAGGCCCCCCACCTGGTGAAAGCCCATCTCACATCTTCCTCCGCCCTGGCTTTAAAAGACATGCCAACCTCCTCAGCAGCCTGCCTCATGAACTCCTTTGTGATTCTCTCAACCCTGGCCACCAGGTCCCTCAATTCCTCCCTCCCCAACAATCGTTTCACCTTAGGCACGCCACCTATAGTAATCAGAGCGATCGGTCCTCCTGGAGATTGTGACATTGTTGCCACCCCCGTAGACAAGAGATCCTCCCCATCTTTCAGCTCATTTATGACTAGATCAGCCCCACCACGACTGTTTGAAGGCCTACCGTCAGACGCCGCCACCAGTTGATCACCCACGACACCAAAGTCAAAAGCCCCTAGCAAGGTAGCAAGAGAAGCCACCTACCCAAGACTAGAGGGCCCACCATCTTCCGGTGAGGAGACGAGCTCCGGAAGACAACCCAGTAACGGTGGAGCCACTGGCTCCTGCTGACGCTTCTCCACTCTGTGGCACACCTCCACAAAAGTCAAAACTACCCCCACCTAAGGCAACTTCCCACGCAACATCCCTGCCTAATCGACCACTACCTGCTTCCCCTCCCTATCACCAGCCACCGCCTGGACGCTACAACTTTGTTGTCCCCCACCTGAGGAACGCCAGAGAGACCCCCCTCGACACGCCCTGCCACCGGAGAGCGAGAGGCGACAGCAGTAAAGAGCTACCAGTCGGTGGCGGGGGTGGGAGAGAGGCGGGGATAGTCCCCTAAGCCGACGAACATAGAACATGGGCTTCGGATGGGGTCAGTTGGGAACAAAGGAACTATGCAGTCTCACAAGATCCGGAAGGAGGTGATTCAGGGTATCAGGTGAGTTCTAGGTAACAAGAACATACCCGCGGCTAATACCCACAGGACCATCACCCGGCCCCAACCCGTTTACGGAGCGAACCGGCCCATCTTCCTCGTGACCCCCGGTGGTCCGACGGCCTGACGAGGTTCACAAACCAAATTTGAAACCCCCGCCGAAAATCGCTTTTGCACGTCTTCATCCTCCTTCCGTCGGCTCTGCAACCCTAATCTGAACACAGCGACGTCTTCAGCTCTTCTAGCAGCCACATTCGAACAATGAAGATCTCGCCGTCCACCTCTGTCGTGATGACCCCCAGTACAACCGTCGGACTGGTCACCTAGATGGTCGCCAGAATTGTCGTCCGCGACCTCAGCTCTGTGAACCCCAAACTTCCACCCTCCACCAGTCCAAACTCCTTCGCCAAGAACGTCATCCCCTCCTCATCACACGGGAGCACAAGGACTCCCTCCAAGATCACTCTAAGCCGCCTCACCTCCGGGTTGGGGAAGGTCCCCCGGTGAATCGACCATCTCTGTACCTGTAGGACAGCGTCGCCTGCTCCGAAGAAACCGGTCTCCAACACTCTGGCCACCCCCCTCATCCTAACCAAGCACTAGAAAAGAGTCAGTGGCGGTTTGAGTCACCGCCCAACAGCCACCAACGCTCTCCTCAAGCCGCCTCTTGACCAGCTTTGCAGAGACTGAGCCTTCAATGGTGGTTGCACACAGGCACCGCCTCAACCAACCAAGCATAGCCTACAGGAGATCCACCAGAAAAACTCCGGCATCCAACCACCTCTTGCCACCAGGACTAAGCAGAGCCTAGAGACCAGACCCTTTCACCACTGTCGCGACCGGCACTGCAGGCGGACTAGCCCACTGACAGACCTGCCGAACGTGCCCCCATTTCCCACACCTGAAGCAAGTCAACGGGAGGCTGTCGGCAGGCCGCCGGGCAGGCGGAGACCAACCCAACAAGCCATAAGCCTTGTACCCTATCTATGCAAACACTTTCCGTTACAAAGACTGCGCCTAGCTTCTTCAAACAAAAAAAAAAGAGGCCATCCAAGACTTCCAACTGATGCAAGAAGTAAGAATAAAATATTATCATTTAAAGAGGGGAAGAAGCCGTACCAGACAAGCGACTATCGAACTAATCTCGGCACCCCAAGCTACTCCAAGCAACAACAGGAGGGTGACTCTGAGTTGATGAAGTCAGGAGTTGCCGATCTGTGGACACTGCAAGGGGCCTGCAAAACAGACAAAGAAACCTAGGAAAAACCTAGATAGATGCAGACCTAGACGACATGACTAGGGCATCGTGCACACTATCCCACACATGACTAGAACATCATGCATATGACAGGACACTGACCCCGAGTACAACCACGAGAGGGCTGACCCGGGAGGTCACGACACACAAGAAACGCAAAGAGAACAGCGAAGAGTCACGTGCCACGTGACTAGAGCACCCCTTACCAGAAGAACAGCCAGTTGCATCCACGAATGTCTTATGCTGCGCTTACTAGTGTCTTGTCTGCGTAACCTACCGCAAGGTCTAGGCCGAGACCAAGACACTGTCAAAAACAGAACAGTACAATAGTCACGAGTGACTAGTCAGGGTCACGTCTGACGATGCAAGTCCAAAGCCCCTGACCACGTGTACACACACTGGCTCTTGCCTAAGTCAGGCCTCTAGCTAGTTTTCTCCCCCCGAAGGACACTACGGTAACCGCGGGAGCCGACGGGAACTAGCTTACAAACCGCAAATCAGAAAGTGCCCCGCTGTAAAAGTCGTCACGTCAAAGCGTGTTGTAAGGCCACGACTAGTGGAGGCTCACAAGACACAGAGACTCAAACACGAGTGTGAAAGTACAGACAGGCTAATTATGCATTGTCACCCGTACTACAAAGCACCAATGGCAGTAGAGCCACTGACGACAACTCAGGACAAGGCAACTAGACCTACTCACGTAATGATCCTTGAGTCAGATGACTCGAAGGCAGTATCGTCATTGATAGCGGAACAAGCCGCCAATCGGTCCAAATCCTAAGCCAGAGAAAATGACGCTGTCAAAAGAAACGACATGCGGAGACCTGAGGGAACACCGAGGACCCTCAGCACATCTGGACACGTAGAACGAGGTACGATGATGTCTCACTACAGCCAGAACCATGTCTCGAACTGGACAGGACCGTCGCGACACACAAGGTTATGTGTCAACCACTGGGTGACCCCGGGTTGATAGGAACCAGGCAATAACGACTCTACAGTAGGGAAGAGAACCCTACTACAAGCAAGAAGACTCATGGCTGCCTCATAACGTAGTTTTAGCCCTCATAGGATGTCGGGAGACACCCACCAAAAAATTATCAAACCACAAGGACAAGCCAAGACAAACAGAAATGAAAACACCAGAGGATGACGCTCTGGGCAAAGTGAACCATTACTCAACCGCTAGGCAGACCCGACAGTCAAGGAATAGTCGCTACGCAACTAGAGATAAGGATGCTGGCAGTTCTAGATTGAGTCGTTAGGGAACTATCACAGTTAGGGAAAAGACTGCACCCAGTTACCTGAACCGACCTATCTAGAGACTACCGACATACATACATCACCCTAGAGCACAAACCTAAGATAGACGGACACGGGACAAGCCATTACGGCCAACATACAAGACCAAGGGGATGGGCGGTTATAAGGGGGCCGCCCAAGGGATGAACGGTCCAGAGAGGGCCGCTCGGGGGTCAGACGCTAAAAGGGATGGGCGGTTACAATGTTGCCGCTCAAGGGGATGAACGATTGGGGACCAACCGCACAACGGACAAACCCCTAAAGGCTAAAGAGGATGGACGATCAGGGCAGGACCGCCCAAGGGGATGAGCGATCAAGTCTTGGCGGCTCAAGCCCACGACCCAGTCTAGTTCTTGGTCAAAATGGTCTTGACCGGACCGTTGAACGGAACCGACTTACTACAGTGCCAGTCAAAATGGTCTTGACAGGACCGCACAACATGACCGACACTCAGCTGTTGACCAGGGGTCAACTGGGATGGGCGGTCAGATGCTGGCCGCTCAACCCAACGGAAAGACAGGCGGCTGAAGGTTGGCCGCCCAAGTGGGGATAGGTGGTCCACACTTGGCCGCCCATACCATGTGCGGTCTATCGTGTGGCCGCACAAGCCCCAAAATCAGACGGAGATAAACGGTCCAGAGGCAGCCACCCATACCTCGGGCGGTCTCTGGTGTGACCGCTCAACTGTCACGGCGAGCAAACCATGGGGTTCATCCGATCATGGCCTTTCCACGCCCCATTCGCGCCAAAACGCAGGGGATACAACCACAATCGCACAGGGAAACCCATAGACTCGATCTGGAGCCAGATCGGCTGAGAAACGATGAGAAACGGGCGAACCTTAGCCAAGGATGATTCTCTCCAACCAAAGGAGAACCCAACACACCTCCGACCAATGAAAAATCTCCACGCTCGACCTGACCTTAACCCTCACGCATGCTGGGAATAGCACCTTCCAGTATTGAGAAAATCGTCACTTCCATCAGGTCAGCGCCCCCGACACACTCAGTGAGTGTCACGTCGGATCACGATCAAAGCATCCCTCGATCCACCACTACTGTAATTTCTTGATCTGTAACACACCACACCAAGAGCCGCAACACGAGCCATAATCGACAACTGCCAACACCCATCCTCGAGTCACGAACTCACCACGGAGCCTTCACATCTCAAGCCAAGTCGAGGGTGAACACAACCCATTCACACGTAGAAGCACAGGAGCAAGAACTTACTCGGTCAACCCTGCCCAATCCTACCTCGACATCCGCAAAAATAATTAGGACCGATACATCATTCTGGATGCCACAGAGCACGATGAGGACATCAGGCTCAATAATCAACAACTCAACAGAAGATCCTCCGCTCACCCGAGTGCACCTCTTGAAAAGAGCACCCACTCTGACACCTTAAACCATGACCTTAACATCTCAGGGACTAGACAACCGTAGACTGGGGTGGCCAAAACCAATAGCAGCTCCCTCAGAGCACGCTTCTGGTCACTTAACTACGAACAATCCTCGCCAGCAACTTGACCTTGCTGCAGATTCCTCGAACGCAGCACCGCAGCAACACACCTGTCAGTAACCTCTGCCCAACGCAGCATGATCGGGGACACCACCGATGAGCGAGAAAGCTCTCGACCTCTATCCTTAGACCCCACGCTGGCACTCTGATGAAACAGCAACCACAATCACAGCGCCAACGCAGTGCGCTCAAGCTCTCATGTGAGGAACAAAGCGAAAAATAAACACAAAATCGTAAGCCAGCTGCCGACTATACTGGACCTTATGGACTCTGATCATTGCAATATCTCAAATTCCTATGTACGTCCACAACCATGCTCTGATACCAGCTGTAACGACCCAAGATCCGGATACCGGGAGGAGCCCGATGCCATTCGAATCCTGGCCCGCCGCCCATGAGCCGAAGGGCTCGAAAGGGCTAAAAAGGAGTGTGGAGGTACAAAGAAATAGGAAATACAGTAGGACAATAGATGTAAAAAGAGAAATAAACAACTAACTACAATAGAGTCCTGTCCAATAGAAAGTATAGTGTAAAATAGTAAAATGCACCACATGCCACGTGAACACTCGGCCCGACGAGCTGGCAGCTAAGGACCTCTACGCAACACCCTCGAACCTCGAGGAAGAACTACCGTACCTTAAAAACAGAGATAAGTCTCCAAATAGAGACTCAGTAGGGGCCCCGTGGAACCCTAACAGAGAAAAACAATGACGAAAAGGAAGGCAGCACTAACTAAACAACTACAGTAGGAACAACGAACCGGTGGTCGGTCAAAACAGGGCACTATAGCTACTCCTACTAGCGACAGAAAGGGAAAAATCTTGATCTCACAATCGAGAATCAGACCACTCTAACACCAGAGCTACAGAGGAAACACCCACGGCAACCCTACCGTGGAAGCCTACCCACATAGGCACGACCAACTGGGATCGTACAGTGCCACACTGGCCCAGCGAGGCCTTGGTAATGTCACATCCCGAGCGTAGATGATACCCGGGTGTGCGACGCGTCTATATAGATCGTGTCATTTAGAGCGATAGATTTTTTTTTTGATGTAAGGACGGAGTGTGCATAAGTCAAGATAAATTTATCACTAACTTAAATTTTGAACATAATACCCATGGTCCAAGATGACAATTATACATTTAACCAAAAATGATAATGTCCCGAATTGATCCATAAGGGTACAAGTTTTGACAAGTTCCAACCAACTAAATCATAACTGACCCAAATTAAACCATAAGATTACAAGCCTTAACAATAACTGAAAAATACAAGGTAGGACCTAAGATACAAAAGACAAGACTAGCTGAACCAATCGGAGATTCTAACACTCATCACTCGGTATCATTCCCATCCGGGTGGTGGTCGCTATCCAAGATTCCTAAAAAATGTTAGAATACAACTTGATGAGTGAATCGCTCAGTAGGAATTACATCTCAAGTTCTAACAATCTTTAAGTCAATTACATGCTCAATGCAGGCATAATGATGCATGTTGGATAGAGCAAGATATCAAGAATTGTATAAAAAGAATATTGCATGAATTCAAGGTATCAATAAGATGTATCATTAAGAAACTAGCAAGTAATTGCACAAGTCTTCTATGTTAGGTGTTTGAATGAATCGAATTGGAAGTGATCTATTCATCCCCCCCTTCTATCTCACCGCCTGAGTGTGTTAGCAATGTCGATTCCCCACCGAGCGAAGGGATACGACTCGGTAAGGGTGATGACCTCTGAGGTAGGCTGGTGGACCAGATGGTCGAAAGGCTAGCATCTGTCGCATCTTTGCATGTAGGTCGAGCAGTCGTGCTGGAGCGTGGGTCACCAGTAATCCTACCGGCGCTAGATCCTGGCGAGTGATCTTCCTCCTTGATGTACATCACGGATGCCATTGTGAACTTCTTGAATTGCTTGGCTGGCTTCGTCCCCTCTGAGGCACTTGAGGAGGGGGCCGGAGTAAGGCCTACGATACATGGCGTTGTCCAGGATGACGAAACGCCATACTTGGTACTTCAATTTTTGAGCTTTCGGAGGGTTGGGGGGCTCTTGAGAGTCCCGAAGCTAGGATACGTAGGGGGTCCGCCAGTCACTCAGGGGTGCCAGGTCGATGGTCATGAGTTCGGATTCGATGCTCGGTCGTTCTAGCTCCTCGAGGAGGACTGACCAAGTACCTTCGGGGCCGAGAGAGGAGGCCAGATGAGAGAGGGCATCTTCCCGGGAGTTTCCCTCTCGAGCTATCTGGACTACCTCAAAACTTGCGAATAGTTGGGCCAACCCTCTGACCATTTGGAGGTGCTTGATCATTGGCGCTTCCCGAGCCTCGTAGTCACCAATGACCTGACTGGTGACCAGTTGGGAGTCAGTGTGGATTTTGACTCCCTCGGCCCCCAGCTGACATGCCATCCTGACTCCTGAAATGAGGGCCTCATACTCGAAGGCATTATTAGATGTCGGGAAATTGAACTTCAAAGCGTACTGCAGCTTCGCCCCTTCAGGGGATTTGAGGAGGACACTGGCGCCACTTCTGGCTGAGTTGGAAGACCCGTCAACGAACAAGTCCCAAGTGGGTCCATGGTGCATTCTTGCTATGTGAAACACCTCTCGAAGTGTCACAGTCGGAGGGACAGCTCTGATTCTCCTTGGGTCGAGGGGCTGTGGGGGTGTTCCTGTTGGGTGCCTCAGTGCTCATCGGGGGCATCAATTTCTAAGAATGGCTGATGCACTCTAGACTTCTCCCTCCTTGGGGTGGAGGAGGCTTCTTGCTCTGGGGGAGGGGCGTGCGATAGTCCGCCTGACTGGTTGTGGATGAGCCGCCGCCCCTAGAGGGTGAAATGTCCCCCAGCGGTTTGCAAGGAGGCATCTCCACGGGGGGAGGGGGGGCTTTCCCGAGGGAGTCGCGACTTCTCTTCCCTGGCCGCTTAGACCCTCATTAGATCAATGAGGCTGTCCAGTTTGGGGTTGAGGGTTTGAAGAGCATCCGCACTCCTGGTGGGGGTTGCCCCTCCGTCGTGGGTGGGGGCACTCCATCGGCTGGGTCACTGGTGTGAGAGGGGGTATTCCCCGTAGGATGGGAAGGTGCCCCTTCTTTCGTTGCCACAACCTTTCCCTTGTCGTCGGCGGTCCTCCTACTGGAGCTTCTTTACACCATGCTGGCTCTTTACTTGTTTCCCACAGACGGCACCAAATGATGAGGGGCGATCTCCCGCTGTTCTTGAGCTAAGGTTGACGACCATGATTGTGAGAACTGCAAGAAGGGAAATGGATTAGAGGTGCCCAAGGATTGTTCCCTGGGGAAAACCCTATGATGTTTAAGTCAGCAAATCAAATAGAGCTCTGGTGCGATGGAGAGAGGTAGGAGGAGGTAGGGGCGCGAGATCCCTCTCCACCACGTGGTGAAGTGGCTCTTGCTCAGGATTAGTGTGGCTTAGGTGCGCTTACCCTTCGTAGGAGAGCTTCCCAGGTTTATATAGTGACTCGTAGGATGTAGAAGCCCTGTGCGCTGAGGAGTTTCAAGGGGGGTTACGTCCTCTTCGTGGGCTCCTTATAGCACGGGGACTCTTGATCTCCTTTATCCCATTGATCTCCCTGCTCTTAAAGGGCACGTAACGGTCGCACGGATAAGCTTTCATTAGTCAGTCCGAGCATGAGGCACTAGCTCAAGGGGGGGCTGCCGAGCGATGGGTGCACGGCCTAGACGGGGTATGTTAGGTTCCCAAAGGGACCTCCTCGATCGATCAGACACTCAGACTTCCGAACCTGAAGGTCGCCTAGGAAGCGCTTGATCCGAGTGAGTTATTGGGCTTGAAGCTAGTGGGCCCCGAGGGAGGTGTCACTCTAAGGAGCCGGGCCTCATTTGGTCTGGTGGGACCTCGTTTGGCCACTCTCTCCGAGCAGATGTCAATTCCCCATCAAGTGAAAGGATAAGGCTCAGTGAGCGTTACAAGTGTCAAAGCTGGATGATGGATCAAATGGTCGAATTGCTGACAACGATCACACTCTCAAGCATAGGTTGAGCAGTTACACTGCAAAGTGGGCCACCAGTACCCTTATCGTAGTAAGATCTTCGAGATCGACCTCCCTCCTTGGTCCACACCATAGATTCCCTCATGAATCTCCTCGAATGCTCCTCGAGCCTCCCGAGGGTCAAGGCACTTGAGGAGGGGTCCGGTGAAAGACCATCGATAAAGCGATCCATAGAGTAAAACAAACTGTCGAGCTTGATACATGAGACGTCTAGCTTCTCGCAGGTCGGAGGGCTCCTGACCTTTGCTTAACCAAGCTATGTAGGGCACCCTCCAATCATCAGACGATACTCGCAAGGTGGCTATGAGCTCGGGGTCCACACTTGGACTCTCCAACTCCTCAAGGAGGACCGACTGGGTTCCATCTGGGCTAATGGAGGAGGTGAGGCGAGAGAGCGCGTCTGCTCGGGAGTTTTCCTCCCGGGCTATTTGGATTACTTGAAAGCTCTCGAATAGCTGAGCTATCCCCTTCAATAGCTGGAGATGCTTATTAATCAATGGCTCTTGAGCTTCGTAGTCTTCGTTCATTAGGCTGGTAACTAACTACGAATCAGTGTAAATCTTGACTCCTTCCGCTCCCAAGAGCCTCTCCATCCAAGCCCCAGAAATTAGGGTCTCGTATTCGGAGGCATTATTGGATGTTGTGAATTTGAACTTCAGGGCATATTGCAATTCCACTCCCTCCGGGGAGCTAAGGAGAACACCTGTACAGCTGCAGGACGAGTTCGACGACCCATCCACAAAAAGTTCCCGCCGGGCCAGTTGTAGGTGGGGAAGTTTCATCAGACAAAACAACATTCTTTGCGATGAAGTCCGCAAGTGCTTGACTTTTTATGGCGGTATGAGGGCAAAAGGAGATGTCATAAGCCCCGAGCATGATCACCCATTTGATGAGGCACCCCGAAGCTTTGGGGTGAGCCAGAATTTTCTTGAAGGGTTTATCGATCAGCACCACATTGTTGTCCTTGGAAGTAAGATCAGAGGCGCTTAGCTGAGGTGACCAACACTAGCACAAACTTCTTAGTTGTGGGATACCTCTTTTCGGCGTCAAGGAGCACATTGCTGACGTAGTATATCGGCCTCTGAGTTCCTTGGTCATCTTGGACTAGTACCGAGCTAACAATAGAAAGTGTTGCCGAGAGGTAGAGATACAAGATTTCTCCTGGCACGCGTTTCGATAGCACTGGAGGGACCATCAGAAATTGCTTTAACTCTATAAAGGCTCTCTCACATTCATCATCCCAGGCGAAAGTAGGAGTCGCCATCTTTGGCCCTCTCAACAATTTGAAGAAGGGCAAGAAGTGCTCTGCTGCTTGGGATAGGAAGTGGTTGAGCATGACGATCCATCCTATCAGGCTCTGGATTCCCTTAACACATGTCGGTCGTTGCATATCTAGGATAGCCTGGATCTTCTCGGGATTTGCCTTAATCCCCCATTGGGTCACTAAAAACCCCAAGAACTTACTAGACCTGATTCCAAAGGCACACTTGGAAGGGTTGGGTTTCATATTCTACCTTTAGAGAGTGTGAAAAGACTCGGCCAAGTCGGAGAAGTGATGCTCAGCCTTCGATGACTTGACAAGTATGTCATTGATGTAGGCATAGACGTTTCGACCGATCTGATCTTCAAAAATCTGATTGACTAACCTTTGATAAGTTGCTCCAGTGTTCTTCAAACCAAAAGACATTCAGATGTAGCAATATATGCCGAGATCAAAGGTAAACGCTATTTTCACAGTGTTCTCAAGGTGCATCTAGATCTGGTGATACCCAGAGTAGGCATCGAGGAAGCTGAGAAGCTCATTACCCTAGGTTGAATCGACTCATTGGTCAATGCTTGGTAGTGGATAACAGTCCTTTGGAGTAGTTTTGTTGAGGTCAGTGAAGTTGATGCACATCTGCCATTTGCCCTAGGCTTTAAGTACCAAGATGACATTGGCTAACCAAGTCAGGTAAAGGACTGGGTGAAATAGCCCGGTCTTCTTCCCCTTGTTGATATGCTCTTTTATGATCTCCTGTTTTACTGGGGCGTGCTTTCTTTGTCATTGTTGAATCAGCTTCACTATCGGATCGAGGTTAAGGTGGTGCATCATAGTTTCCTCAGGAATCCTGGGGAGATCCTCGTCAGACCATGCAAAGACATGAATATACTCCAAAAGAAATTCCCCACCCTCCCTTAACCCAACCCATTACCAAAGTGGCCCTAAGGATTCAATAAAGTTAAAGGGAGGCTATCAAGGGAGAAAGAGGGGTGTATTGTAGCTCCGTGAACAATGCTACATCCAGGAGTTCTTCATCCAAGTGCAAACTTCTCAAGTTCATCTACAAGCCAATCAAGTGGAGATCAAGCCGGAGAGATAGTTTCATCCAAGATTATCTTCATCCACTAAAGGGGAGCTTGAATCTGAGTTTTATTTTCTATTTTCTTCCTCCACTCTTATTGGGATTTAATCATGTGTTCTTGTAATATCAAAAACTCGTGTGTGTGTGTGTGGATCTACGCAGATCCGTGTGTGGTTGTGTGTGATTTCTCTATTTCTTCACATCTCTGTGTGATTCGCTACTTGTGCACCTTCATGGGAGTTCCAAACTCCTCACGTGTGTGTGTGTGTGTATGTTTTGATCTTGTAATCTTTTACAAGATAATGTGGGAATCCTCACAGATCGTGAGGGGTGGATGTAGGTTACCGTTGCTACATCCGAACAACCTAAAAATCATTGTCCATTGTGTGGTTTGATCCTTTTCTTCTATCCCCATTCTGTGCAAGCACACACATAGAAATAATTGAGTTAATCACTTGAATTAGATCTAGCATAAGTTATCATTCTTAAATTAGATCTTGGGCATATTAAAAGGTGGGTTCGGATCGACAAGGCAAACCTTGTCTGGAAGATAACATTTTGTATGAGTAGAATCTTCAGATTTTCACCTCCGTCACCATACCCAAAATCGATTGTGTGTGGTAGATTTGATTAGATCTGATAGTTTGCATATAGATCTAGAATTCATTGTGGCTATTTCTCACATTCGTTTAAATTGACTACGATTTTCTTAAAAATTTTAAAACACCCAATTCACCCCCCTCTTGGGTGTCATTGATCGCGGGACTTCAATTGGTATCAGAGCTAAGGCTCTTAATTTCACAGATCTAACGATCTAGAGAAAGATCCAGATCAATGGCCAACAAGGGGATGATGCCTGAGGGTCATTCCATCCATCGTCCTCCATACTTCGATGGCTCGAATTACTCCTAGAGAGGGGGAATTCTACCACCCGAAAAGGAATGACCAAATGAGGTCCCGCTAGATCAAACGAGGCTCAGCTCCTTAGAGTGATAGCCCCTCTCGGGGCCCACTAGCTTCAAGCCCAATAACCCACTCAGACCAAGCGCTTCCTAGGTGACCAATGGGTTCGAAAGTCCAAGCGTTAGATCGATCGAGAAAGTCCCTTCGGGGCCATGCACCACGCCCGAGCCTAGTGCCTATTGCCCGGGAGACCCCTTGAGCCAAGGCCCCATGCTCGGACTGACTGATGGAAGCTTATCTATGCGACCGTTATGTGCCCTTTATAACCAAGAGAATCAAGAGGATAATGGAAATCAAGACTCCCGGGTCATGAAGAACCCACGAAGAGGATATAACCTCCCCTGAAACTCCTCGGCTCACAGGGCTCTTACGCTTCATAAGCCTCTATATAAACCTGGGAGGCCCTCCTGCGAGAGGTAAGCGCATCTAAGCAGCACTAACGCTGAGCAAGAGCCACTTCACCACTTTGTGGAGAGGAATCTCGCGCCTCCATCTCCTCCTCACCCCTCTACTTCGTATCAGAGCTCTACCATATTGCTGACTTAAACATCAGAGGGTTTTCCATGAGAACCCATCCCTAGGCACCCCTGATTTGTTTCTCTTCTTGCAGTTCTCACAATCATGGTCATCATTCTCAGCTCAGAGACAACGTGGGATCACCCCTTTTCAGAAAGTAAAAGTCATTATTGTGAAGGAGTCTTAATGTTTCTGGCTGGGCAAAACCCTTATCTACCAGCTTAACGTCTTCTTATTCTAACCTTGGGCTTAGGCCAATGCAAGGGCGTCACCTATGGGTGCGACGATGTCTGATTCCGAGTCAGCTTTACGCGGTTGGCCGTTAGGGTTCCAAGGTGTTCCATTATATACCATCTAGAGTTGTGAGGAAATAGACCCGGGTCGGACAAATCATTTATCTCAAACTCTTTTTGGGTGTGTCCCTATGGTCGGAAGCAACTGGGAGCCTAAGTGTGACATGACGATATTGTCGTTAGGATAAGTCTTAACCGGCGGTATTATCATTCGAGGAGTTTAGAGGCCCAAATCAACTTAGATGTGCGCTCAGGATACCTGGGAGGTTAGTAAAAAATCTCCGTCCTCATAAAGGTTAGGTGCCATATGGGGTGGTCGCCAGGCATTAGTAACAAAAGTGCACAATCCACCAAATCTGCCTCCTAGATGAAGTCAGAGAAATCTTCCATCTCTCCAACAGAAGAAGTGCCACCAGACCACTCACAAGGCGCTGTTACAGCATTGAAGTCCCCTCTAACACACCACGGACGGCTCGAAGAAAGGTGGAAATGGATCAACTCGTCCCAAAGCTGACGCTTCTCCACTCTAGGCTGGGGACCATAAATCCTGCTTAAGTCCCATGAGCCTTGATGCTCCTGAAATGCAAAAAGATGGCCCATCTGCTCCACACCCTGTCTTGCACCACCTCCTCCACCTTGAACGGTTTCCAAAAACCCATAATCCCCCCGGATCTGCCGACAACTGGGGAGGCGACCCCCTAGGACAGCGGGATCCCTCCAATCTCCCTCGGGAGATCACTACCTTCCCCTTCACACTTCGTCTCTCACAAGCATAAGATGTCAAATTTGCACCTCCGAATCAGCTCCCTCACTGCCCTCCTTTTCTCCACCACTCCCAACCCTACCACATTCCACAAAACAATCCTCATTAAAGATTAGAAAGAGGACCCTCGCCCCTACCTACTTCCTCCTCACCACTCCTCCCCGCCCTCGAGCGGGAGCGTGCCCCACTCCGGATGCACGCACTCCATCGCTTGTTGATCTTAGCGAAGACTCCCCTCAAGTCCTTCTCCACTGCAGATCCCGACCTGGTCTGCCACCCCCCTAACACGTTCCATAACTAAAGCTTCAACTACGATGAGCAACTCTCTCACTTCCTCAACCCCCAACCTAAAACACCCACGCAACTACTCCCCCTCTTGCAACACCAACTCCTTACTGCCAATGGAGCCATCCCCCATCAGCCAACCCAAACCAACGAGAGTGGGGGCCTGGACCAGCGCTGGGGCAGAGCCAGCATCCTATTCCCTGGCCTCCCCCGGAGGCAAGTCGTCCATTGGGTAAGACTCACGAGGGAGCAGGGCTTCCTCCGACTGAGACACCTCCCTGCAGGCAACTGCGTAAGCACGATCGAGCTCCAATCCACCCTCGAGGTGGTGGCCAACCTCCTGGGATAGGGGGCAATGCAGAGCCCCCATGCCTTGGGGCAAGGGAGAAAAAAGGCCGAGGCCTCCGCAGAGTTTCTCGCTGCCAGTGGAGGGAGAAGTAAGAGACTATCCCTCTCCACCGGGACTGAAGAGAGATGGCTCTGGGAAAGCTCTTCCCCATGGAGTCTAGCAGAGGGAGAAGGCACCACCAGATGAGGCGGAGCTCCGGCCACCGACGGAGGGCCGGACGGCAACCCCGCTCCAAGAGGACCCGCCAGTGGGGCAACGGAAACTCTTGCAGTAAACGGGTGTGGGAGACATGGCTATTGAGGTCGAGTAACCCAATACACAGCGAATCAGCAGATTCGAGTAATCTGCAAGACGCGACAACCAGACAACCGCTCGAGACAGCGACCGAACAACACACCCCCTCCACAGGTTGAACTCAATCCGACGGACCCCTGGTCAAGCCAACTGAGGTGTTCGAATTCGAGATTCCCGCGCTCACACCCTTAGGCCGTACATTGTCAACCTATGTCCAACCCCTTGGTCGCCCTAAACCCACCGGCGGCCACTGCAAAGCTCGTCCTCGATCCACAACCGCAAGATCACAGCTACTCTAGATAGGTCCAACGACACCACCATCGGGCGGCCGCTGGAGAGGCCACCTACAGCGTCGCCATCAGCGCCGTCCTGGAGCCCATCAGACGAAAAACTAGGGAACCCTACTCAACCTCCCCAAAACTCCGAGCGATGAAGCCCACCGCTCCTTCATAGAGGAACAATAGGATGCCTTCCATACCACCCTCAAACGCCTCGCCGGGGGGTTAGGGAAGGACCCCCTCCACTGCGTCCACCATTGCAGTCAGAGGACAACACCTCCCACTGCTACCAAGCCAACCTCCACCAGCCACGCCGCCACCTCAAGACTATGCCCCACCACCAGAAAAGAATCACGGGTCACCCGTAACACCTCCCAATCGCCCTCGAACACCTCGACCAACCTGCGTTGGACCACCGCCGCCACTGTCGATCCCTCAAAGGAGCGAAACAGAAGGGCACCTAGACAACTAGTCCAACCGCCTTGGCAGTAGCTCCGCAAGAAACTCACCAGCATCTACCCATCTCCTGCTCCCGGCGAAAGACAGAGGCGAAGAACCCCGAACCACCTGAGCATAGGAACGGCCATTCCCGCAACACTCCACCAATGCCTACCCCAGAAGTGTCACACGTGACCTCAAACACCTTAGAAAAATCAGGGAGTGCAAGGAGGGCTGTTGTTGTCGAGTCATAGTTGCCACTCGCAAGGTGCTCGAGTAAATTCCCTACACACCTTGGGTTGTCAAACGGCCTGGGTAATTGGCTTAAGAGCCTTACAATTGGCCTTGGGTTGAGGGTAGGAGCTTGTACAAGTTGGGGGAAGGCGCTTGGGCCATGTGGGCCCTGCCTTGGTAGTATATGCCGCGTCGCAAGGCAAGTTGACAGAGTAGCCCCGGGTTGCCTCGGGAGCTAAAAGTTCACGGCTCATCGCTGCATATCTGAAGGTCGGGGGTGGCCCCGACTTACTAGAGGGTTGTTGTAGAACTCGACTAGTGTCTTAGAGCAGTGAGTTGGACCACGGTTCGTTGCGGAGGGGTTGGGACATATGTGCCCATGAGGTGTTCGGGGAAATACCCGGCACACATGTGTGAGCCGTATGTGCATGATGCGGGCCCCCAAAGCCTATGGTTGACTTAGTTAGGTCTCCCTTTGGCATTGGAGGGCTGGAGGAAGGCGTCTTGGGGGTAGGCCCCAGCCTTATTGATGGGTGCCACGTGGCACATCCTGTAGTCAGTGCGCCCCCAGGTTGGCCCGGGTGGCCATGTAGGATGCGAGAAAAGCCCACCACTGAGTGACCGGGAGTAGTCCCAATCAATTGTTGATGTCACCCTAGGTCACGGCTAGCTGGTTGGGACCCTTTGTGGGGCCCGGCGGGTTGTAGGAGGGGCTGGGTAGCCCATGTCTTAATGGTGTTCCAGAAGATTCCTGAACCCTTATTCCTTAGCATTTCTACCGGGAAATTATCTGGGTACAACAAATGCCCCCCACGGGGTGTGCGTCGAAGGTGAAGACGAGGGCGTATGGCCCGTGAGCTCCTCATTCTAGGTTATTGTAGTTGTATTTTGACACTTCATGTGTCTTTCTTTTGTGGCATTATTTGTGTTGACTTTATGGTATGCTGACCATTTATGTGTGCTTTGTCTTGCAGCTTTGGCAAGCTTTGGTAGAGACGAGCAGGTCCCAAGGCACGTGACCCGGGAGAAGGATTACTGGGTGAGAAGGACTGAGCAGCCCATGATTCTACTTGGCTCATCGGTCATTACTGCGGCTAGCATGGACCAGCTCGACTTAGGGCACACGCTAGTGGCTGAGGGCAATGTCGAAGAGGGGGCAAGCGGAGTCGGGACCGTGGAGTTGGCCCGGATTTCAGAGGCGAGCAGGATCTTCACCTACGACCATAGCAGAGGCTAACCAGCGCAGTTCCCACTAAACCGCCACCTTTTCAAGTTTGTCAGGAGCTACATTCTGTCTGACATAAAGGAGGGAGACTGCCGAGTTGCTGGAGCATGCCGCCGACTAGAGCGGGCGATTTTGGTGGGTAGGGACAGCCTGTACAGGGTCGCTCTCTATGATTTCTCAAGTTTTTCTATAGACTACTGGAGGAAGTGCCAGTTCCCTAGTGCTGAGTGCTTAGGTTTCTTCAGCAGGGTGGACCAGTTTGGGGTTTGAGTCAGAGTGATGGGTCCCACTTCTTGAGACTTGTACAGTCACCACTGAAAAGAGACAGAGGGAACTACAGGGCTGGTGCTAGAGCCGTCAGGGTTGCAGTATGCTAGCGAGGGCTATGATGACCACAGCCTTCTGGATGAGATTTTACGACAGATTATTGTCAGTTGGTACGATCGCTGGGCAGTGATTCCTTTGCACTGGTACCGTGAGGGAGCCACAGAGTGGCTGATGGGGGTCGTGCACCACTATCAGGTTCTACTGGACAGGGACGACATCAGATACACCATGGCTACAGCATTGTAGGGTACCCCTGCTACACGGGGTTGCTACAAGCGTTGGTAGAGCGGTTCAATTATTAGTGGAACACGGTAGTGGCGGCTAAGGGAGAGACTTCACTAGACTTGTGGTCGCTATTCAGGATTTCTAGGCTATGTAGACATGCTAAAATTGACACTAAGTTGAGTAAATCTCATGTCACGGTGTAATGCCCCAAAGTGGATTTCATTTTTGAGTTAGATAAGAAGGTTTTTATATTTTTGAGATTTTTTCTTGAATTTGCGTCTGGTATTGTTGACGCCAATTTATATGGGTGGCCGCCATTATGGACGCTCATTTTTTAGTTATTTTTGGACTTATTTCAAATTTTGATAAATAGAGACTTCCATGACAGACGGCAATCTTTCCCTTCCCTACAAAATCTCCCACCACCCAAGGCCCAATTGAATTTCCCTCCACCCCTACCCACCCCCCTAGAACACCAAAGGGAGGGAAAGCCATTGGGAGAGATATCTCCCCCCCAAATAAGAAAATGGTAAAATCTACACTGCAACCTCGTCTCTCCCCGCGACCCGATGCTGAAGGAATAACAATGCCGCCCTCGCCGGTCGGGGCCTGAGCCTTGGGAATTATCCCGATATGGCATGACCCGACCTTGCCTTGGGCCGACATTCCGATTAAATCGGACCCGATTCTTAGGCCGGATCCTTTCCGACCTATCATTGAAATTACCGTGTAGTCGGTAGACATTTGAACGGTTTATCTCGACTTCCATCGCATTTCTATTGTGGACCTTCGTCCGAATATGAAAAAAGGTCCTTGAGTGTCCGACATGGCCGATGTCCCGCATCCCGATGCAGGCCCTTAGTGTGATTTATTCCTGCTCTTTACCTGGCAATTAGTATTGATTCTTTTGGCCGCAGGGCCCCTAATTTCGGTAATTAATCAAGGGTGTTCCCTCGTACGGGGGATGTAAATGACGTCGTAACCTTTATGGCGCGACAGGATTTGGTCCCGACCCGAACTACACAATTATCTGACGAAGTCAGATCGAGCGCACTATGGGCTTCCACGAGGCCTGAATAAATCATCACTTTGTGACTGGGACGCCCACGCACTTAATAAACCTAACAAAAACCAACAAATGAACATCACAATAGATCTAACGAAAAGTGCGTCCGCAACGGTCTAAAAGAACTAACTCATACACGAACTCACAGTCGTGTACACTACACTGACCACGGGTGAAGCCAAACACAGACTACCTGCCAAGTCAGGTCAACCATGACGAAAACTAGTCACGAAAATCGCAAGTCACGTGTCATGTGACGGAAGCACCTCCTAACTAGAAGAAAAGCCAGATGCGCCCACTAACGTCTTACACTGCGCCTCAAGTGTCTCCCACTCACCTCGAACGCGGTAACTGAGACATTGAACAAAGAACTAAGGAACAACAGTAACGAGTGACTAGTCAGGGTCACGCCCATCGGCGCTCATCCAACGCCCCTGACCATGTGTGCACACACAAGCCCAATGTCTTGAGCCAGGCCGCTAGCTGATTTTCCCTCCCGTTGGACTCTAACGGCTTGACAAAGGGGCCCATGGCAACTGGCCTACGAACCGTCTCTACCGGGAACTCATCCCGCCACCACTCCCATGTGGGCTGACACCTGAAGTGTCGTCAAGCTACGACTAGTGGAGGCTTACTGGACACAAAGACTCAAAATAAAATCATTGAAGTACAAATAGGCTAGCGTGTACCTGTCACACGTAGTACAAAGCATAGAGCAGGAAATAAAATTATCGCCAGACTCAGGATAGACAACTAGACCTACACACATTGATCCTTGAGTCACATGACTCAGGCCAAGATCATCGCGCAACATGAAAACATGTCGTTAATCAGTCTAGTCCCTAATCTAAATCACGATAAAACACAAGTCCTTGGCCCCAAGGCCACACATCAGACTCTCGATTTCGTAAACACAAAAACATGGAACATGAGGGAACATCGAAGCCCTCAAATCAGGTAGGCAGGCAAACTAAGATAAGACGATACCTTCAAGTATCCAAAACCAGAGTCTCGCTCCTCGTAGGATAGCCGAGACACTCACAAGTTCACATGTCAACCACTGGGTTACAACCGAGTTGACTAGGAACTATAATGACCCTCGAAATGCACGAAACACTGCTCGATACAATGGCACTTTCAGACACCCTATAACACAGTCACAGCCCTCATAGGACGTCCACGACATCCACAGAACAATGGGCTAACCAAGGGGTCGAAGCCAAGCCAACTGAAAACCAAACCAACACAAAAAGGAACTCCCAGATGAATGGTAGTCTTACCCATGGCTGCTAATACGCTTTGGCGGTCTTATCAGGGCCTCTATTCATAGGGTTAAACAGGTAGGAAAATGGTCTGCTCAAGGCTGTCTATTGGGAATGATGGTCCTATTAAGGCTGTTTATCTAGATTGGGGGTCACGGCTAGACTGTCAAATCAAAACCACCTCAAAATCTTCTCGAAAAAGCACGATAAGTCATCCTGGTGGCGGTCATTTGCCTGACCATTTTTTCAAAAGATGGTTAGCCGCAAGGTTGCTACTAGGAATCGACTTAAACACATAACGATCACCCTGGGACTATTTTCGGGACTTAGCGGTCACCCTAAGGCTGTTAAACTATTTGGCGGTTAGAAGCTAGACCACTAGCCCAAACTGACTCAAACCGACTGAAAACGCCACTTAGCGGTCACCCAAGGGCCGCTACTACTGGGTTACGATCAATCGCAAGATTGCTAAATGAAAACGCTAAGGTTCCTCCATCGTTTGATGTAGTCTAATGCTGACTCATCATTTCTTTGCCTTGTGGCGTAGAGTTCCGCCATGGTGACCTCCCGCTCGGCGATATAGAATCTCTCCTTAAATTTCTTATGTATATCGGGCCAATCGACAACAGACCCAGGAGGTAAGCTGGAGTACCATTCAAAGGCCAACCCAGTAAGTGTTGAGCCGAAAAACTTCACGAGGTAGGCCTCATCAGCAGCCAAGTCCCCTATAACATTTACATAGTAAGTAATGTGCTCTCTGGGAGACCATTGCCTATTAAACTTCTCAAACTTCGGCGGCTTAGTGATGCCAACCGGCAGCTTCTTCGCAGCATAATGAGCCAAATAGGCCACCCGGTAGATGTCGAATGATGTTTGATCCCCGTCGCCCCTTTCTGCTAGCTTCATGTCTATCATTTGTTCCAGCATCAACCGACTGACTACTGCTGGGTCGATCGGGCGTGGAAAGAAATGGGTGGGCTGCGCAGCCGGGGTGGTCAGCACAGTCTCCTGAGGGGCCATGGGAGACCCTTGGGAAGGTGAGATCTATGGCGGGGCCAGTGCCAGGTACTATGCTTGTTGCAGGGGCATGCCCCCAGGGAAGCTGGGGGTTGATGGTAATGCCATAGCCTGCAGAGTCACTTCAGAAGATTGCCCGTTGCCACCGGGTGCTTCTAGTAGAACCTCGGTCTGCCCAGACGTCGAGGGCTGTGTATTCCTCTTGTTCAGTTGTCTCTTCAGTGATTCGATCTCCCGCTGGAATTATTGTATCATGTGTAGCACAACATGGTCATTCGCGGGGAGACTGGACATGCCCCCTGTCTCTTCGGCCGGGGCATCCTCGGATGATGTAGAGGGTCCGCCACTTGTGCCTCTAGTGGTGATCACATTGGCCATCAGAGCCGCGTAAGGTACTTCCGGGGAGGTCTCCTCGGCGCTTGTCTGTGCCACTTCGCCTACCGCTCTTCCTCTTCTAGTGAGAGGCCCAGATCTGGCGGCGAGTCTAGCCACCTCTTCAGGATCGGTAGATAGAGCTCTGTCCCGTCCAAGAACTCCTGCCATATTGCAGGTGAAAATTTGCCAGTTCTTGTTTCTCTTCGCCATCCTTCTCGACGACTTATTTGGGAACACCAGTCTGTCGAAAATTGACCATCGGGGTGACGCTTCCTCCTGCACAGGGGACTAGTGTCGTTCCTCTGATCGGTTCCTTGATTCTGCACTAGGCACAGGTTGGATTTCTTCTTCTTCTCGAAAGGCAGAGGCCACTACCCCCAGTAGTCTCTAACGACCCATAGGGGTGCTGCCCGGGCCCCATAGGTAATTTCTCATGGCTTGCTCGATCCCTTCCCACTCCTGGTCGGGGAGAGCAGTCGGTAGTTACGTGTCGACGGCGACAGCAGGATGAGTGCAAGCAGCGAACGTCAGGCGAGCAGCATGGTGATGATGCCTGCAGCGTTGGCGGTGGGCATTTTCGGGCAGCGCTGGTGCAGCAACTGCCGGTTGGTAGGTTGGGGTCGCCATCTCGCCCCTTTCGTCTCCTCTGGCCCTCCTCGGGCCAGTGTAGCTTGGCCCTGCGTGGGCCAGTGCAGTGGGTTGCGCTTCCTTGGGAACCCAGGCTTGTTTTAGTTTGGCCGGCCTGTGAGCCGGTACATTCCTTGGTGCCGCAGCCGGGACGATGGGTGCCTTCGCCTTCAACTTCTCCAGTCCTTGGAAAGAATTGTGGACTGGGATAGCTGGTGTTATGTGGTCCGGAATCACCTCGGACCTTTACCCGTTCAAATGGATTCGGATGGTCCCAACAGTCATGGACTTCCCCGAGGTGGATATGCGGCCCCCCAGGGCAGCACCGGTGTTGTTTCTCTGGAGCCTCCTCTGGTGAGACGCCGATCCTTGGTGAGACGGGCCAGCCGTTGGGTGCACAAGGTGCACGTTACAACTCAACGTCTCTGCCGGAATGCCATTGTTGTTCTTGGCCACAGCTTGGCCAGCAGCAGCTTCGATGGCCCCCTGGGTGGGGGTGTCAGTCTTCGGCGAGTCAGACACCTCCACGTCCAACATGTTGACGAAGGCTACCCCCAAAATGTTAGGGAAGCCGACCACGGGAGGGAAACTCTCAAAGCAGAGGGGGACGGCGAGGTAGCCATCCCTGATGTGGCTTTTGACGACCTAAGGGACGAAGGTGACTGCCATTCTTGGTGCTGAAGTGTGACTTTCTTGCATTTGTAAAGATGCAGCAATTAGTATAACAAGAAGGGGGCCGCATGGCCCCTAATTTTCAAAGGGAGCAACAAACAAATGAGATAATCAGCAATAAAATGTCTTAACCAAGGTGAAAAGGACCATGGGCAATATGAAGTGGACCGGATTGAAACAAGGTTGAGTGTTTTGAGCACCTGTACCAGAGGGAGGAATGAACAGAGAATGGTTAAGAGACAAGGAAAAGGGATCTCTCATGAATCACATAGAAAGTCAATTAAGAAAAGAAGAAAGTGAAGAATAAAAGAAGAAAAAAAAGGCCTTAAGAAGGTGAAGGAGGAGTGGGCCCTTCACTGGTGCAGACCGCCTCCCCCTTCGCTGGCACACTCAAATTCCCCTTCGTCGGCACACTAAAACTCCCATTTGCCGGCACGCTCAAATTCCTCTTCACCGGCACGCTCTCCCCCGTCATTCATCGGCACACCCACGCCTTCCCCGGTGCACTTCAACCCCGAGCAACTTCAAACCCGTGCAACCCATTCATGGACTTCGTCCCCTTTGCATCTCCAACCCCGTGCAAACCTGCACGGACTTGGTCCCCCAGCACGCATAAGCCTTCCACAGCCAGTGCACAGACCATGTTCCCCTTTGCATGTGCATTTACTGACTTTAGCCCACATGTGCACGGACCCTGCATGGACCCTGTTTCCCCCTTGCATACATGCATAGATTTTGGTCCCCACATGCACGGACCATGCACTGACTTCATCTTGCATTGCATGGACTTCATTCAAAACATGCATTGACTTCATCTTGCATTGCATGGACTTCATTCACAACATGCACTGACTTCACCCTGTACGAACCCTACTCACATGTCCACCGACTTGGCCTATAGCTGCACAGACCCCGTCTGTACGTGCACGGACCATGCACAGACTTCATCCCTCTGCATGCACAAGCCTTGCACAAGCCCTGCACGGACCTTGCACAGCCCCTGGCCCCATGTGCACAAACCTTGCACCGACCTTGTTCCCCTTTGCATACATGCACTGACGTTGGCCCTCATATGCATGGACCCTACACTGGCCTTAATATGCATGTGCACTGACCTTAGTTTGCATGTGCACTGACTTTAGCCCGTGTGCACTGACCTTAGTCTGCATGTACACTGACCTTAGTATGCATGTGCACTGACCTTAGTCTACATGTGCACTGACTTTAACCCATGTGCACTGACCTTAGTCTGCATGTACACCAACCTTACCCCTTGCATACTCCATAACTACACTGACTCTCCCTGCACATGCACCGACCTTGGTCCATGTACATGGACTTTGTCCTTCAACCCCGTGCACAACGTGCACGAACCTTGTTCTTCAACCCCGTGCACAACATGCACCGACCTTGTTCTTCAACTCTGTGCACAACGTGTACGGACTTTGTTCTTCAACTCCATGCACAACGTGTATGGACTTTGTTCTTCAACCCCGTGCATATGCACGGACTTTGTTCTTTAATCTCGTGCATATGCATGAACTTTGTTCTTCAACCCCGTGCATAACATGCACGGACTTTGTTCTTCAACCCCGTGCATATGCATGGACTTAGTCCAAACGTGCATGGACTTCACCCTTGCCTAAGACCTACACAGACTTCACTCCAAAACCTGTACATCTGCATGGACCTTACCTAAATGTGCATGGACTTCACCCTTAACCTTGCATACACCTGCACGAACTTGTTTGGAACCTGCATGGGCTTTATCCCTTCACCCTCATGCATACGCACGGTCTGCACACATGTGCATGGACTTGTCCCAACCTGCACGGACTTTGCCCAGCCTAGCCCAAACATGCACGGACTTAACCCCAATCTGCACGGACTTCAACCCTTCATCCAGCCCGATCAAAACTTGTATGACCATTCCCATGTCCTTCGTTGGTCCGCTCCTTCACTGGTACGCTTCTTAAATCCTCACCGGTGCACTGCTTCAGCCCTTCGTCGGCATAGGCTTTGGAGCCCTTCCCCGGCACACCTATCCCAGCCTTCCCCAGCACACCTATCCAACACCTTGGCCGGCACGGTCCTCCCAACATTCTTCACTGGTACACCCACTATGCCTTCGCCGGCGCACCTTCAGTGCCTTCGCCAGCACACCTAACCCAAGCCTTCCCCGGTGCACCCTCCAACACCTTCGCCGGTACACCTCCCCAACGCCCATCCAGGCTTCGCCGGCACACCTTTCCTTGGCCTTTCAACGGCCCACTCCTCTACAATAAAATACAAAAAATATCAAAAAAGGATAAGAACGAATGAAATTCAAGGAAATTTGGATAAAATATATAATAATAATAATAATAATAAAATACATATATCATCTATGTCTTGCTGTGGTGCCTCAACAACAACCACGGAAGCAAGACATCCCTGGCAACCAGCATCAAGTAGCCTACGGGCTCGAATAGCAAAAATAAGCAAGCGAGGAGAATGAGATCGAATACCTTGAAAATAGAATGCTGATCCCCCGGATGGCTGAAAGTAAATCTTCTTAGTTTTGTAATCAACCACTACACCATAATTCTCTAGCCAATCCATGCCCAGAATGACATCACAATCTACCAACTATAAGGCATACAATCTAGCAGGCAACTGCTAATTCCCAATCACCACTGGGGCCTTATCAAGACAGAAGGGAGTAAACATGATTTCTACCGTAGGCAATTCCACAATCAACTCACAAGACAATTCTGAAGTCGGTTCCTCAATACAAGCAACAAAGTTCTCAGAAATAAATGAATGAGAAGCGCCAAAATCAAATAAACACGTGCGGCCTGACCATAAATCATAACAGTACCTTCCACTAAATGAGCTGCAACCATCTCAGAACGAGTCATATGCATAACCCTTCCACGAGACTTCTTTCCGCCCGCAGTAGATTGCTATGATGACGCCTGTGCCTGTGAGAACTGTTGTAACTGCTGTGGTGGTGGAGGTCGGAACTACTGTGGCTGTGAAAACTGAGCAGGTTGCTTAGGCCTCGATGGACACTCACGGGCCACGTGTCCCACCTGATCACACCGATAACAAACCACTGACATCGTACACTGTCTAGTCGGATGGCTTTCACCACATCTGGGACATGCTCGAGGCTGACTCCCTGCTAATCCCTGCCGCTGAGGAGGTGTAGGTTGTTGCACACTACTAGCTGAAGCCTGTCGATCTTGCCGCTTTTTAGACTTCCTGAACATCTGTCTGAACTTGGATCTCAAAGAAGACGAATCACCGACAGAAGGAGTAGAAGATGGCACCCCTGGCACACTCGGTTGACCACTCGGCTGTTGCTGCTGCCCACTTTGCTGCATTGGCCCTGCTTGGGTCCGCCCTTGAGTTCTTGCCATATCTAACTCTAATACTGCCGCTGCTTGACAAGCCCTGTCCAAATCTACCACACTAGTCACAATAAGAGGTTGCCTCAATTCTGGCCTCAAACCTCGTAGAAATTGCTAAGTCTTCAGCCCTTCATCTGCCATGATATGTGGAGCTTACCGGCCCAGTTCCACAAATTTTGTTCGGTACTACAAAACTGTCATATCACCTTGGACCAATTCCATAAACTGATACATCTTGTCCATTCTGAGATACGCCGGACTGTAAGTACGCTCAAAAGAAGAGACAAACTCTCGCCAGCTGATTAGTCGAAGAGGACGAGATTGGAATGCCGTTGCCCACTCTGAAGTCCACCAAGCAAGCGCTGCCCCTTGCAACTGAAAAGTAGCCAACATTACCTTTTCATCCTCAACGCACTCCATAGAGCGGAAAACTCGTTTAGTAGCATCTAGCCATGCCCTTGTCACATCCGGATCAGGTTGCCCTTCAAACTGAGGTGGATGGAACAAGAGAAACTCCTTCAAAGCTCGACCACGACCACCTTGAGGAGACACGCCTTCACCAATATCAAGATTAACACGGCCTTGACCTCAAACGTTCATCGGAGGTGGTGATGAACCGCTCTCTTCTCCTCGAACATCCATAGGCACTCTGGCTTGGAAACGCGTCCTTCGCCTTGGCGCCATTAGTTCTACAACATGAAAGAAAACATAACCATAATCATGAATAATCGCAGAAAATAACCTAAGCCAGCAATTAGTGGCACACGGACTTGTTCTGGACTATTCAAATTCAAGGTCTCTATACACCACCAGAAGACCACGCTCTGATACCAACTGTAATGACCTAGCTTCTCGGATACCGGAGATCCGATACCACAAGAGCCTGAGACGCCAACCAAGAGGTGATGAGGCTCCGAAAGGGTTGGAAAAGAGGCTGTGGGTACATAAAGATCTACAATCACACGCGCATTTTTAAGAAATAATTACATTAAGCAGAAGCAAGATTTACACTACCAGAGTGTTATAATTTTACATTAGTCCAGAAGTACAAGGTACAAGTCCAAAATTATACAAAAACCAAAAGACAACAACTACACGGGGCATACCCCGGAGTGGACCACATTGGCACTAGGACTGTCCGCCAAAATCACGAGGGAATCTCGAAGACTGTTTGATGTAACACGACCTAAGACGTAAGTAAGCAAGCACTCAAGCAATCCGAATGGGCCGATTACGGCGGCCAACTCACACGGCACTCTCCCGAACCCGTGGGTGACGTCTCCTCCCCTCTCCCTAGCCCACGTAGGCATACGTAGGCCCACACCTACATTACATTTCATCAAATGTCAGCATATAGCGGTTATAGGGATCATATAGCAAATTGCACAATCATTTTAAGAGTCAAGTCGTACCTGGAGCAGTGGGGAGAACCCACTAGGCATCATTCTCCGGCTGGTAGAGCTAAGGGTGTCGAAAAGGAATGCCAGGACCACCGCTCCCCAGGCGTAATCCTCGACGTGGTCCACATCCTCGAGCAGTGGCAGGAACCGGCAGCTGATGATGTCGGCCTTGGTCACGAATAGCAGTCTCCCGAAGAAGAGCATCAGAAACCTCCGCAGGACCACGTCCGCATGTGATTCTAGCTCAGCTGCCACTCTCAGACGTGCTCGGTCCACGAGCCTCTGTAGATGCTGCTCTGGCAGCTCCCCAGTCGTGATCCCCGCACCCCTTAAGCCGAGGCTCTTCTGCAGCCTCGCTCTCGTCAGGGTGGTCGACTGCTGCTCTGGTCGCAGCCGCTCTAGGCCTAGCAAGCTCTGAGCCAGCTCCCGGTAGTCGGGGTAAGTCCTCCTGCTGATCGGTAGCCCGTGCACGCGCAATCCGGTGATGCACGCGATGTCCTCTAACGTGGGGACCATGTGGCCCCACGGGAAAAGGAAAGTCTGGCTCACCGGATCCTAGTGGTCGTGCAAGGCGTAGAGTAGTGGCGTGTCCAGTCTGGTCACCTCTATGCCCCAGGAACTCGCCGAAGCCCATCATCGCGAGCCTCTCTTGCTGAAAGTCTAGCAGTGCGAGGTACATTGCCCAGACATGTAGCCAGGAGATCCGAGTCCTACACTTTCCCTGCATACATTTAAAACAATTGCATTAGTCATATGTTTCATAACAAATCATGCATTTCATTAAATAAATGAAGGAATGGAAAAAGAAAGAAAAATGTAGTCTGATATAATAATGGTCACTTATGGGCCGTTTACCTTCCTTCCACGGTTGGATTCCAACCGTTTAACTATCCCAGTAAACCCTTTCAGAGGTCCACAGCCACCCATGGACCGTTTTGCCTAATGGATGGCCCAGCCCAGACCGTGTAGTTTTTCTGTGCCTAACCCAGTCACGGCTCTTTCCTGGCCATTTAATGACACTGTGATCTCCATCTGACTGCATGGTTTCCCTCTCAATCCTCTGATAACTTGAACTTACATGGTCTTTCCTTCAACCGTGTGGCTATTGACGGTCTATTGGAGACCATTCTAGTCATAGCGTTTCAGATTTTGAACGGACCAAACTGGACTATCCCACCTAATCACGGTCTTCCTTAGACTATGCTAAAACCCAATACCCTTATCGGTTTAGCTCCCCTGGGATGGTCACCCATGGACCATTTTGACCCTAGACGGTTCTATGTGGACCGTATGATTTCCCTAGGCGGTTACTATAAGACCATGTTTCCACTGCCGTGCCCGACATCATTCGCCTCCCACCCCGACGGCGGTGAAGGCCCATGTGGGCTCCCAACCGGCCCTAGAGGGGTTGTATGCCCCTTCTCAACCCCCCTAGGACTACATGCAAGCTCTAAAAAATTGAAAAGGAGAGAGGGTAGGCCGTAACCTACCTCGGAGGGGCTTGGTTCCTTGGCCGATGCTCACGTCACCGCCGCGGCCTCTTCCGTCGGTGGAGCGACCTCCATCTCCTCAGTGGTCACGAGAGGGCCTTCTCCTTTCGCTTCGGTTCGTCGAGGCATGATTTCCTCTGTGGACGGTAGCACCGGAGTCTCCTTCGGTGGGTTCAACGGTGGCGGCGTCGCCTCATCCGCGGTGGTCGCCGGCGGCGGTGGTGGCGTCGCGTCTTCTCTGGCCATCCTCTGTGCTTGGTGCTTGAAGCTCGTAAGAGAGATTGCGAGAGGGTGGGGGAGAGTGTGGAATGCAGATGTGAGAAGGAGAGTGTGGAGGGGAATAGGGTCACCGGTGGCGGGGGAACGTGGGCTCCGTCGATTTCGGAGGAGGGAGATGGAGTGTTGGTTTTATTTATTTTTTGAAACTGAGGGTCAAAACACGGTCTATCGATAGATCATGTATACATTGTGATAGGATCGATAGACCAGGATTCAGAGGGGTGGTGAATGAATCCCCTTCAAAAAGTGGAATAGAGCTTTTTACAACACTCAAAGATGACTGATAAACTAAAGACTCTGTCATTCAGAAAGACTAAAGATGCCATAGATAGATAGCCCAGGAGAATGCACAGACTCCAGACACTAGATCGTTCAAGGAACAGGAAGCTCTCAGCACAAATGTTAGGGGTTGCTCTAGTGGGAGGGTGAGTGGGTCCTGGGTTGGTAAGATTGGGAGTGGAGTTGGGAGGGCCATTTGTGGGCCGAGAGGGAAGGGTCCCACTCGGAGGGGCTACTCGGACGGGAGGAGTTACCATGGGAGTGTGAAAGATGCTCTATTGAGGGGGTGGTGTGTTGGTCCGAGGTACCATGGACTTGGGGTCTAGCACTCGAGGGGGAACCATTCGAGAATATCGAGAGAATTTCTCAGTGTTCCGAGCTATTTGATAGGCTTACTCAAGGGTGGTCACATAATGCATGAAGGGCTCCTTCTTTATGTGAAATTGGAGCCCATTCCTAAACCTAGATAAGGTGACCGCATGGTCCTCTTGGACTCCGCACTTGAGGAGGTAATAATCAAATTTCTCAATATACTCCGTCATGGACTTCCCCTCTTGGTTAGGACCTGTCATTCATCTAGGAGGGTTTGGTGGTAGGAGGGAGGAACATATTTGAGCCTAAGTTATTCTTTCATGCCCTCCCATGTGGTGATGGGAGCTTCCGTTCTAACCCTCCTTAACACTTCAATGTTCAACCAATGGGTCTTGGCCAATTTGATAAGTTGCATCTTGGCAAGCTGAACCTTCCTATCCTCAGACATAGGATACCAATAAAAGTATTGGTCTATTGAAGCCTCCCAATCTAGGTAGACACTCGGGTTGTAGGACCCATCAAAGGTGGGGGCATCAACTTTCACAAGTCTTAAGAGGTGATCATCCGGGTTGTCCCTGGGGTTCCTATCATCTTGGGGGTGGATTCCTTCCATGCTCAGGTGGATGGTCGCGATTTAACTCTCCTATGGCTGGTTCCTCATGGGGGGGGTGCTCTTCTTTCATCCGCCCTTGGGGTGGGTCTATTTTCCTCCATGTGGTCAAGTCAGACTGTTATGTCATCAAGCCACCCTAAGACATTGGTCATGGCCTCAAAGAGGAAGTAGACGTTGTCGGAGAGCTCACGCGTGTTCGCAGCGGGGTTCCCTTGGGGATTGGGATCCATTGGAAGGTTTGAAGAAGATGGGTCAGGCTGGTAATAGGTCCCTCGATGTGTGCTCATGAAACAACCGGTTGGCTATGCATGGGTGTGAACCTAGTGTGAAAGTGCCCAAGGACTGGACTTGCGGGAACAATCCTACGACCACTCTGATACCACTTGATGTGGCACAGCCAAGGTTGATGCAGAGATGAATTGATGCGCTTAGGACCTAGACCCGCAAGCATACACGGACAGGTACTCGGGCTCACACTGGTGGGTTCACTTGCGTAACGCACACTATCTTCTGCGGGTAAGCCAGGGATGGTAGCGAGGGTCCGGGGTGGGACCTTGGCGTTCTTGGGGACATGCCTTGCTTGGGCTGCACCCCCAAGGGGCAGGGATTCCCAACTTGTGGGCGGCCGGCACACCGTGGGTGTGGGTGTGGGTGTGGGGTGGCTCTTGCTTCTCACTCTGCGGTGGGCACATGCAAGGTGGAATATGGGGCGGGCACTCGCCTCACCGTATGATAGGCATTCATAAGTGATACTAAATAAGCAACATTCAACCAGCAAGGGGAAACTAGACGCTCACCTAATCGGTGTGAAGACACCGATCTCGGCCAAAGACGTGGGTGAGCGGGGAAGCGTGGGTACACGCCCACATGCTGCGTCAGTGTCGTTGGACCTGAAATGGAAACTTACAGCACTACACCTCATGTAGGAGGGGGGATCTCGGGGCGGGGGTCAATTTGGATTACAACCAAAACTACCTCCACGTAGGGAGGGCGATCAGTCGGCCAGGCGAGGAGCAGAGAGCGAAATGAAACCGGTTCTGTCGGGACTGGATCTACAGGGACAACACACTGAAGTCGGGGATGATGTGGATGCCTCTAGGTGCTGCAGGTCACGGGGTGGGTGCTGGATCGACTGGGGATGAAATAGCAAGTAGCAGAGGATGTCAGGGGTCGTCCGGAGGTCGGGCAGGGATGCTACAACTTCAGTTTCACTGACTGCTCTACTTTGACCCTGTCAAGAATAGAGGGATAGGGTGCTGGTGTTGGGGAGACCATGAGATCGTCCGGACGTTGCTGGAGGTGGTATCAGGATTGGATCGACCGGGACTGGTCCAGGAAGATGTCGTAGAATTTTTGTTAGAGTTAGATGGACGCGGTCTTCCTTGTAGAACGTGGATCTAGAGGGGGGTGAATGGATCCAACTACCGGATTAAAATCTAGAACAGGAAAATAATGCGGAATTTAGGGAATAGAAGATATCAGCCTAGATTATGTTCCCACTGCCGATGGTGCTTCTTCTTCCAAGTCCAAAGGCAAGAAGTTCCGATTCAAGAAATCTAAGAAGGCTCAGACGTCTGAGGATCGGCAAGGCAGGCAGTCGTACGCAACTAGAACCTCATCTCTTATGCCGGTTAATCGTGGTACACCTCCGTCCATGAATACTAGGGGCAAGTTAAGGGAGCGTGAGAAGTGGCGTGCCCAACAGTCTTCTGCCAGTGTTGTTCCATCGTCAGTCCCATCTTCTCAGCAGCGTCAAGGACCTACTGTTCGTCAGTCGAGATCGTGTGCGAGGTGTGGTGGTAGCCACCCTGGTAGGCCATGTTCCTTGCAGGTGGTTTGTTTCCGCTGTGATCAGCTGGGCCATGTTGTTCGAGACTGTCCGTTCAGGCCAAGACCAATGCAGTTCTCTCCATTCGCCCAGCCACAACAGCTCCAATTTCAACCCGTGCCGCCACGACCTCATCAGGACTCACCAGCATCTCAGCTTCCTCGGGCTGGGTAGTGACGTCCTATCTTTTGGAATGTGCGTTTCTATTTTTCAATTAGTTAATTTGTGTCTTAATGCTACTTGTTGCTTGACTTTTATGTGATTTAGTTATCTGTTAGTTATTCATTGTGATGATGTTGTCTGTGTAATTGTGATTTTCTCTTCTCCTATCCTTGTCATTTCTCCTGTTCGACTTTCTCCCTCATTTCTCTTTTCCCTCTATTTTTCTCAACGCGGGGCACGTGATCGTGCCGAGTTAACTGAGGTAGAGACGCAATGGAATGGGCTAGAACGTGATGAAATAATGGATAAGGTGGACGTTGGCAGGGTTTGTGGGTGGATCCTAGGCTAACGTGGCTTGATTATTTTATCACCTGTGATTTTCGTAGAAGTCTGTTCCTTCGCATGGGCTCAGTGGCTTGTCACCTGCAGTGTCGACAGCCCTGTGAAGTAGTCCACATTATGCTTCATGTCTCTCGATGAAGTAGTTGATTCTACTCTTTCCTTGTTGTATTCGATTGTCCAGATTCGTAGATTGTTCGATGTTATTGCTCGACGGCTATCTTTTATGCCGTTTGTGCTTTTTAAGAATTCCTTAGTATTATTCCCGTTGGCATTTCCCTTTTGGTCGGGATTTGCTGGTATTCGATCCTTCTGTCAATTGCTCAAGTTACTATTGACCATTCGAGTTGTGGCAATGGCCGTACATATTGTTACGATACTTTGGTCATCCCAGCTTAAATCTGGTCAGCTCATGATGTGTTCCGCTTCTGTTGAAGTTGAAGTGCTAGATTGGACCAATTTGGCTGAGAAGCTATTCGAGCAAACTAGGCTCTTCCCTACTTGGTGAGCTTTTGTTGCAGAACTCGATGCTTCTCATGTTGTTTGGTGGATCTCATGGTGAGGTTGGCCTTAGAATTGTCGTTTCAGTGTCGCCATGTCCTGTGTTTGCTCAAGTGTGGACAACTTAAGTTGAGCCTGATCATCTCCTTGTTTTACGGTTGCGTGGCCTTAGACCTAATTTCTGTGTCGAGAGCTGTTGTGTACCGTATTTTCATCGTGTTGTGTCCAATGGCCGATGTGATGAGAGGCTCAATTGTCGTTTGTAGGAGACGTAAAGGTAGGCCGAAATTAGTGCTTTCCCTTGGGCTTTGTGCTGAAGTTGGTGCTCTTCTGTGTTGCACTTAGACTTTTTTTGCTCGGTTGCTCGCAGGATCAGTGCTTGAGGTGTGTTGCATTGTGATTTTCTGGGATTGTGATGACGCCTATTGTGTGCTGAGATGCGAAGGCCAAGGTTCTTTCCTATACCTTTGTGCATTGTGGAGTGTGCAGCGGAAGCATGTGGGCTAAAGACCGACGAGCCGAGAATTCTTTTCGTACAATTCTGCCTGGTCGAGAGAATTGCTCTTTCTCGATGTGACTCCGTCTTAGCTACGTGTGCCTAGACGTTGTCGTGACCGTGCTGTTGTTAGTCATTTCTCTAGTTTTAATGTTGGCATTTGCGAGTGTTGGGAAAATCGTCGGCTTCCCTGCTGATAAAGTACCCTCTACTCTGTATTCCTTTTTTTGGGTGTTGTGCTCTCGAGGCGTGTTCGTAATCCTTGAGATGCGTTCCCTGAGATTGTGGTGTTGCTTGTCATTTTGTGATCGATTTCAATTGTTGTAGGTCTTTCCTTGGTAAATGGCCTGATGCATGACTCGCTCCTTGTAGTCATGTGCTCAGCTACCGTGTGCCTTGATACGACCCTACTTGCAGTATGTTCCACAGTTCTGAGTGCTGTATGGAGCCAGAATCCTGCCCTTATCATCTCTAATCTTGGACTTAATTTTAACATCGACGGGTGCAGTGGTGGGCATGCGCAGTGCATATGCCCATGGGTCTGTCACAGATAAAACTGGCCTGTTGCTTGGCCAAAGGGTAGGCAAAATCTTGTCAGTAATAGCACCGACTATTTGGACCATGGAAATACTCTTTACCTTGACCACCCACCCCTGAAATGGGAATTTGAGGCACTGGTGAGTAGTCGAAGGTACTGCATTTAAGCTGTTAATCCATGGACGACCCAAAATGGCCTTAAACATTGGGTCTGTGTCCAACACATAGAACTCCACAGCCATTGTCAAAGGCCCTAGCTCGGCCTGAACTGTTACGACCCCGTGGCAAGCTCTCCTGGAGTTATCATATGCTGCAATGGTCATCGATGTTGGCCTTAACATGTCTTTAGAGATGCTGCAGGCATGCAACATGCTCAAGGGATAGACATTGATAGATGCTCCCGTGTCCACTAGAGCTGAATCAGCGGCCACTTCGTTCAGTGAAATCAAAATACATAGTGGCATCTGACATGCCTCTGGGGGTGCTAACTCTGACTCAGAAAAGGAAATAGATGGCCCCTTGGTAATAGTGGCCAACACCGATGGCAAACTATCTACCGCCACATCCTCGCTAACCATTACCTTCTATAGAAAAGCCTTTAGGGCATCTTGGTGTAACGTGGACCTCTTGATTAACTCTAGAACAGAAATTTTGGCCGGCATCCAGTCTAAGTGTTGTAGAAAATCATATCTAGTGCTGGGCATGGGGTCGATTTCTTCTGTTGCTACTGCTGAAGAAGGAATTGGGGGGTTGGGTGCAGGTGCACTAGTGGAAGGGTAATTTCTCTGAAACAAACACTCACTCCTGAGGGCTAGATTCTATGCTAGCACGGCGATGGATGGGCTCCCGATTGGCCTGGTGGGGTGAATGAAAGGGATAGGAGTGAGAGTGATGATGGCGGAGGATGGTTTAACGGGCCCTAGTGGAGGGGTAATTGGTGAAAGGTTAAGTGAAGGGGTGATGATGGATGGCATGGTGGGTGATGGTGTGAGGGTTGGCGGAATGGTGGGTAACACGGTAGTGCAACAAGAGGACTGGAGGGAATAGTAGATGGAGTAGTGGTCAGGGTGGCGGGTCAAAGGATGGAAGGAACAGAAGGCGCGGGGGAGTCAGTGTATGTATGGTGGAAGGCCAGGAGATGGGCGGGGGTCTCATCATCGTAGGACCACCCAGCATTAGGAGCTAGGCAGTGAACAACATTAACTTGTGTTGGTGCTGGCAGCTGCTGTTGCGGAGCGAGCGGATGGTCTGGCATGGGATTTTGGTGAATCCCGAGTTCAGGTTGCTGCTGCTACTGCTGAGCTTGAGGTTGGGGTTGCTGAAGCTGTTGCTGCTATGGCACCGGCTGCTATGGCCTTGCTTGTCTTCTTCTCTCCTTGATGTCCTCGATCAACTTGTGCATCTGGGCCCAGTCAATCCTTTGCCCCTCGTGAAAATCATACACCAAGTCACGAAACTGATAACATCTTTCAATTGTGTGCCTGAGCTAGTGATGATATATACAATATCTTTACTTATCGGCGGCTAGATTCCAGTTCTGACACTCCAGAGGGAGCTGAATGTCACCAGTGTACATTAGAGCCTAGAAAATGTCTGGAAGGGTTTCAGGAAGTGGAGGATAATGGGCTCTTTTTGGACCCGGTCGAGTAGGTGCATAGCTAGCAGGGGGAGGAACATTATCGTATTGGGGTGGCTGCTGAGGCTGTTGTGGTGGTGGTGGTGGTGGTTGTGGCTACTGAGGCGCTGGAAATGGTGGTCGGGGAGCTAGTGGAGTGGGAAACTAGGGGTTGCATGGAGGTTGCTGGAAACGGGGTGGAGCAGTCTGGTTAACAGCCTGCACATGCTTATTAGTTTAAACACCCTCGGTAACTAGGCCCTGGGATTTCCTAATGGATTTTGGCTTTTGGGCCTCAAACAAGGAGTGGATGGGGGAGTCTTTGAACTGTGTTTTAATGAACTGGGCTTGACTGTACAATTGGTGCATATTTGAAATGTCATTCATAGCCAAAATGTTCCGAAATGTTCGGGTAGCATTAGAAATCAACAATTTTACTTTCTCTTCCTTCGGGATCTGCTCGGGCACACGCGAGGCCATCTCCCTCCATCGGTCTGCATAGGTGGCAAAATCCTCATCTGCCTTCATCTTTTCTACTATGACCATGATAGAGCTCCAAATTATTGAATGAAGCTTAATTTAACTTCAATTGACCCTCACTGTGCCTGCAAAATATAATTAATTGCTCAAAATTGAATTAATTTTATCAAACATGACATTTTAATATGAAATCGTGATTAAGTGTGAAAATTACATATTTATTAATATTAAAGGTCATAAAAAGTGTGTGTGTCATAAGTTAATATGTAAAAATACACACTTATCAATAGACAGTTATGTTAAAAACAGAGTCGAACAAAGTCGTAGCATACACTTAGTGTCAGAAGCCCTCACCTGTACGGGCTCTCTCTGTAGCTTTCCACGACTCAAAGTCGGGGAACTCCTCCATGTTGAGGGGAATCTCGCTCATCACACGAATGAACCCCTCCATATCTATCTCACATTCGAACCCATCATCGGGTAAGGGGCCATCCTCCTGAGTGGGCGAGAAAGCGCCTCCATGCCAGTCTCCAGCGGAGCTGTAAAAGATAAATCCAGCGAAACAAGATTAGCCAAGCACCATGGCTAAACCAAGTAGGAGCAAAGAGGTCAAAGCGACACTTACTTAAGGCTGTCCCTACCTTGGCTTGCTCGCCAGCCTCGAGTCCTCCAGAGGACCTGCCATCCTCAGCTGCCGTAGTCTCCACACGAGGGCGTTTCTACCTAGGCTGCGAGACTCCGTCCCCACTCCCTGAGGATGCCTCCATGGAGGGGTGATCCCCCTCTACTGCATGGCCTGTCAACAAACACAACAACACACAATGCCTCAGTAACATGTCCCAAAAAGCAACCAAGCTAAGGCAGTATGCTAAAGAAAGAGCCTTACTTGAGGCCTCGAAGGGAGTCAACGGTAGGGGCGCTAGTTGCTCCGGCATTAGCGCCAGTGTCCGGGCTGTCTTCACAATAGCCTCCCGAATGTCCCTCAGAGTGTGGGCACACTCAATCTGGGACACAAACTCCATGGGTCTGGCTGACCCGATCTCGTGGCCGATGTGCCTCCTTCAGTCATCGACAGCTCTATCGGCAAAGTTCCCTTCGGGGAGCACCAGATCCAGTGAACCCCTGCTCCTCAAGCCGCAATCGGCTAGGAACTGGGCCCCACCAAGTCCTCGGCGCCCTCGGTCGAGGCACCTTCGCCCCTGTCATCACCGCTGTTGTCGGTACCAACCTTAGGGGCTTCAGCGCCTTGCCATTGCCTCAGCTCCCAGACGACGAGCCCCAGCTGCCCCGGGGCCACTACTCCACCAGCCGCTCAACCTCCCGATGGACCCGAGCGACGTGGGTCCTCAAGTACCTGTCATCCAGTGGAATGGGAGTCAAATCCTCCCTCAGTAAATGACTCTCCTCCGCCTTCCTGATCGCGGAAGCCTTCTGCCGGTACAAGTGGCTATGCTCGAACCACCACCTGGCGTAATGGATCTCGAACCATCCTCGGCGTCCGTATCCTAGCATCGGAACCAGCTTTAGCTCTCGACGACAGTAGAAGTCCCACCACACTGCTGCCAGTAAGTGGGTGTCCTTCCCTCTGTATTGTTGGCCCGTCAAAGGGAACTCTCGATTTGACAGGATCCCCTGGTCGTAGCCAAAGTGTCGGGCGAACCTGTATGGGTAGTACGGCTCCACGGAACTGGTCACGAATCGGTGTAGCGCCAACACCGCTAGCCGGGTACTCATCACCCACTCTGTCTGTAGTTCAGCTTCCGGCTCCCTCTGATGTGGGTGGGCTCTGGTCGCCCCTCCACTCAACACCCCCAGAAACAGGCTGGAGTCCCTCGTGGTGCTGTCGAACGGCAACCCCTCCTCACCCCGGCCGAGCAGGTAACAAAGGGCTCTCCTAGCCCCCTCCAGCTGTGCCTCGACATCTCCATCAGGTTGCTCAGTGAATCTGAATAGTAAGGGTGCCACTGGGTTCGCTACAGTCCCCCGAGTCACTAGCCTCGGAAATAGCAGTCCAACCCACGCACTCAGGTAGTCGGTCGACAGAAGCAGGCTCCTCTCTCTAGGTGTCGGGTGCACCGCTAGGACTCCCAGCCCCTGATAAACACTGGCTAATGCAACAGGAGCCAAGGCCAACTGTCGCCCCTCCACCAGCAAGCACGCTGGCCACAGCAGCTCGGCCCTTAGCAGGCCGTCCTCCCCGTGCGGGACCACGAATGTCGCAAGCCAGTACGCCAAGTAAACGGCCAGGTGTGTCACGTCTGGCAAACCATGGGGATTCCACCCCTCCTACGGTGCATAGATATATCGGGAGTATGTCTGGAACCATAGCTCCACCTCTGTGTATTCCTCCCACGGAGTCTGATCCCTGGCAAACTCCTGATAAAAGCAAAAGGGGCCATTGTAGAAGTGGCGGATCTTAAATGCTCTTCATGTTCTTCCTTGGTCTTTGAATAAATCAATATATCATCAATAAAGACCACCACGAATTGATCTAGATGAGGCCTGAATATACTATTCATCAACTGCATAAAAGCTGCAGGGGCATTCGTTAGTCCAAAAGGCATAACTACAAATTCGTAATGCCCATACCTGCTCCTGAACACAGTCTTATGAATGTCCTCTTCTTTGATTCTTAGTTGGTGATATCCTGACCTGAGATCAATCTTCGAGAAATACTTCGATCTAGATATCTGATCAAATAATTCATCGATCCTTGGCAGTGGATACTTGTTCTTGATTGTGAGGTGATTCAGCTATCAATAGTCGATACATAATCTCATCGATCCATCCTTCTTGTTTACAAATAGTACTGGTGCTCCCCACGGGGAAGTGCTTGGTCTGATGAATCTCTTCTTTAAAAGTTTCATCAGTTGTTCTTTTAACTCCTTGAGCTTGGCAGGGGACATCCTATAAGGTGCCTTGGAAATTAGACCAACACCAGGGACCAGGTCGATGGTGAAGGTCACTTCTCTTTGTGGGGGTAGACCAGGCAAATCATCTGGAAATATGCCAGGAAACTCCCGAACTACTGGGATGTCTTCTATCTTGGACTCCTTAGTTTCTTCTATGGTGACGAAAGTAAGGAAAGATGCACACCCTTTCCTTATTAGCTTACTAGCTTGGAAAGCCGAAATAAGAGGTGACTTGCACTGACTCTTAGGGCTAGTGTAGATAAGTTTCGGGAACTCCTTAAATGTTACCTTGCCTTCACGACAATCAATAGTTGCCTGATTTTTGGATAGCCAATCGGCTCCTAATATGACATCATAGTTCTTCATGTCCAGACATATTAAGTTGATAGGTAGATTCTCCCCTTTCACCATGACTTCACAATTTAGATAATGATGTGTGATTTTGGATTCATTTCTGAGAGGGGTTAAAATAACTAGATCTATCTATTCTGGTTTCATAGGTAGTGGATCAGTAAATTTCTTGGAAATAAAAGAATGCGATGCACCCGTATCAAACAAGACATGTGCAGACTTGGAACAAATCTTTAGTGTACCTTCCACTAATCTGCCTTCGTATTGTTCTGCCTCCTGAAGAGCTTGGAGATGTGCATGCTTCTTTGCCAGACGCTTCTCATCACCGGCTTGATCATTGAGTAACGGACAATCAGGAATCCGATGATTACGGCTCCCACAACAGAGACAAGCTCCTAGTCTTCTCCAGCATTCTTCGGCCTTATGGCCAGCCTTGTCGCAGTGTTTGTACACCTCCTTGGAAGGTGTAGCAGTAATAGATAAGGGTTTTACATTCTTCTTAAACTTCTTCTCCTGAGAGGAATCTTCTCCATTGCTAAGCCTCTTCTTGTTGAAGGTGGGCTTGAAAGTACTGGAGCTAGTGACTTGCTCCTTCTTATCCCTCCCACGGATCTTGTCTGACAACTCTGTGGCATCTTCTAATAACTGGGCTCGCCGTACTATCTCTGAGTAGACTTGTATGTCCATCGGCGCCAGTTGTGTAATATATTGGGGTATGAACCCATTAAGAAATCATCTCGACTTCATCTTCTCGATACTTACTAAGTGTTTAGCGTACCGTGATAGCCTAGAGAATTATGCCTCGTACTCGGCCACTGATAAAGATCATTGTTTGAGTGTGGTGAATTCGGCGGTCTTCTTCTCTTGGATTCGGTCGGAAAAATACTTGTTATTGAAGTATTCCTTGAATTTAGCCCATGTAACTTTATCTTGTCCTATCGTAGCTTCTATTGACTCCCACCAGCATTGGGCGTCTCATTCTAACTGAAATGTTGCTAGTAGAACTTTCTCCTAGTCTGTGCACTGCATTACTCAGAATATGCGTTTCGTTTCTCTTATCCAATGCTCGGCGACATCAGGGTCCATCGAGCCAATGAACTTGGGAGGGTTCATATTGCGAAAACTTTGGTGGAGATTTCCCGCTCCACGATGAGCTCCTCCTTGCGCTACTTGTTGTAGTGCCTGTGTGAGACCTTGAACGGTCCTTTACATATCACGCCATTGAGCACGTTCAACGGTCATGTTCCTACAAGATTTTAATGACTTATTAATATGTTATTATTCTAAAGTTTAAGTTCCTAAGTTAACTTAACCCTTGGTTCTACCGAATCTCACTGGGTAAAGTTTAAACCTATCCTTAGACTTGGGCTTCCTAGGAATTGAATATCCTAGGCTCTGATACCACAAAAGACTGTCACGCCCCGAGCGCGGAAGATTACTCGGAAGGATCCCACCCATAACAGGATCCTAATGAGCACTGAATGGGTTTAGCCCAATAATGTATTCTTTTAACTGGACTTAACGGTGTGCTTAATTGTGTGTGGCCCAATTACAAGTGGATCACCATATTAGGATAAAACCCAACAATCCATCCATTATCTCATATGAAGGTAGGAAAAAGAAAAGTCCGAATCAGATACTAAAATGATGACTGCATAATTAGGAGTACTTTGTCAAGCATATGTGATAAAATTCCATGTGCATTGACAAAAAAGAGTAATTGGTGTGCCGTAAAATGCTGGAAATCTTCGGAAAGCACCACAAAAAGGTGTTTTCCTTAGTAGAACTTTATGATGTTTTACGTCAAAGCAGACGACATTAAAATAAAATAAGGGGGCAAAAATTGACAGAGGACAAGAGGAGGAGCAGTAAGTACCCAAAGCAGATGCCTCTGATTACCCCCTGATGATGACCCGAAATGGTTCGTTCTGCAACCAGCTGGCCGTCGATCTTAAGCATGGAGATACCGAGAGAGGAGTCCTTGGACGCCGTAGCAATGGAGCATCCTCGCCTGTGCATGGAGAAGATGCCACCGGAGTGCAGCCCCTTCGACTCGGCAACGACGGGAGGAGACCACGACAACGACGCCGGAGAAGGCTGCTTAGACACATCCCAGACAACAACACCACCATCATTTGAGCTCGAGATCAGAAGCATCGGATTGTCCTCTGCGAAGAGCACCCCGGAGACCCAGCTGCGGCTACCCTTCCAGCTGAGAAGAGGTCCCTCGACCCCTCTCTCAGCCGTGCCATCACAATCGCCCTCCTCCTCATCCTCTGTCAAATCTACTCCAAAAACGGAGATGCAACCTCCGTGACCACCCGCGGCGACCAAAACCTTCTCGTCCCCCACACGGCACACATCCGCGGCGTAGATTTTGGGGAGAGAACGGTCACGAAGCGTCTTACCGGTGACCCTGAAACCAGAGATCGGCGAAGACGGCGACAATCGTGGGACAGGCGAAAGATCTCCGGGAACAGCCTCGCAGGCGTACTGGAAAACGGAGGAGTCACCATATGTCGGAGCGGGGAGTTCCGGCGCGCCGAAACCCGCGTCTTCTTCGGCCCCCTCCGGTGAAGGAGCAAGAAGGGGGCGCTTTCGGGCGCTGCGCCGGAGTGGAATGGGCGAAGACGGCGTCGCCTCCTGCGGAGAGTGCAGAGGCTGGCGGCGGTTGGCGCCGCGCCTCGACTGCTGCGGCAGGGGGGTTTTTCGGGCGAGGGGGCCGGCCGGGATGCCGAGCTTCTGGAGGAAGTCGATGTTGCGCCGGATGTTCTCCTCGCGCGCCCTCTCGTAGTCGGCAGCGGCTTCAGTGGTGGAGACGGAGGAGGAAGTAGTGCCGCGGGAGGCGGGGGAGGACGCAAAGGGAGAAGTGTGGGAATCGTGGTGGAAGGCGGGGGGTGGAGGGGTGGCGTTGGTGAGGCCACCGCCATCGTGGTGGGGAGGTTTGCGGAGGACGAAGGAGTCGAGAAGGGACTGCTTCAGCTTCAGCGGCGGGGATGCCATGGCGGGGGCAGTGGGGGGACCCTATCGTCGTGCTGGTGGTGGCCCCAAAGCGACGCGGGGCCACTGCAAATCGGTAATTTGTTGGCGGGAAAATGTTGGCGGGTCTGGTTCGGGCAGGGATCCTGAATTCGTTCGGTTCAGGAGATGTGGGTCTCGTGACGACGTCAACCGACACCTAACGGGTCGGATAACAATGGTAGGGAGGGTTCGTGAGCTGGAAACTCCTAAATTACTCTCACGAGTCACGAATCAAGGCTGAGCTTCATATGTGAAGGGCCGAGCCAAGCTTTTGTTTTTGTTTTTTTTTTTAAACAATAGAGATCATTTCATTTCAAACTAGGAACATAATACATGGAGTACATGAGATCAAAGAAACAACCATCTATGGCCCTCGACGACAACAGCACATCGAGCAATAAGAGATAAAAGTAAGAAATCAGCAAATACTCCCAAGAGAGTAGGGAGCTCCTGAAGACGATGATCGGGTAGCTGTCGGATCCGAAAGTGACTGATATCTTCCTCAAGGAGTGCAAGGCTACCGGACCGCATGGGAGAATAGTGGTGAGTAATAGACACTCGAGAGACAAGCATCCAAAGAGGTGCTTGGAGATAAGCGCAGAATCTCCGAACTCTGGATGTGCCGAGGGGAGAATACTCGTCACCTACAGATGCAACCAGTTGGTCTCTTCTTCGTCCAGGGGACCGCACAGCGCTGAAGGGCCCGCAGAGATAGGGGAGAGATCCCAAGGATAGGGATAGAAGAGATGGGGAAGGTGGAAGATCCAAAGGTTCTGGAGGGCAGGGGAGATACGGGTTCGGAAACTCGGGAAGAAAGAAATGCAAATGCATGTGAGTGCAATGCAATGGATGCGATGAATGAATGGAATGCATGAGATGCAAAGAACATGAAGGGCGAGAGGGTGAGATCCTCCTCCTTACCCCTGGAGTGCCCCATGAAGAATCGGTGATAGACAGAAATATGGGTAAATTTGAATAGAAGGTGGAAGGCCCCTTAGTGGAAGAATGCCCGCCCCTCCATAGCAATGAAAGTGTGCGGTCCAACAGCCCAACGGATAAAATCAAAGCCCATGATGAAGTTTCAACAGTAAATGCCAACTCCCTTGGAGGGCGAAGAGCAATAATGTGAGGGAGTTGGAAAGTTAGAATGGGAAGCATCGTGTTGCCCAGGGATTGTGGCGTATAAGGAGTGTTGAACAAAATGGCATTCGCCCCTTGTATGGAAGAGTGGGTTCAAGATTGGAAAGTTGGAACAAGGGGTGACATGCCCGGCCTTTGGGCATGAACTTACACGGCATCAAAGCTTCAAATTCTCTTTTAATGAGCAGCGACGGGGACTTGGTCTCTTCAACAATGCTCAACACACAAATACGGATTGGCATCCGGCAAAGAAACTCTTGCATCTTGAACAACATAGCTACGACCAAATCCTTCTTGCCCGGCTCTCGATCGTCTTTGGCACATAAACTTAAAACAATACACCCACTCTGAGTGATAGAGGAAGGTGAAGCGGAGGCGGAAGGCTTCATAGATGGTGGAGGTGTAATTAAAGATGTTGGAGGAAACACGTTGAGCTTCTCCCCTTGCTGGGAAGCGGACGGGGTTGGCTCGAGTGCAAAAAGGGATGAACCCTGCTCAAGATCTACCACGGGTTTGGGTAAAGGGGTAGGTGGAGGAATGGGTTTTGGGGTTAAAGGGATAATGGAGGTCCGAGGTGGCGACAATGGGAGGTTAATTGGAGAAGGTTTGGTAGTGGGCTCGGTGGAGGCCGGCGTTGCGGAGGCTGGTGGCATAGCTGGTGGAGGTGTAGTGGGAGGTTTGATGTAAGCCGATGTTGAGGTGGCTAATGATATAGCTGGTGGAGGTTTAGTGCATAGGAAACGCTGAATGGGGCGAGTGGTGTTAGGGGTTGGAGAAGACTCCTGATGCGCCAGCGCGGGTGATTGGAGTATCGACCCGTCGTCATAACACCAATAAGTCTCAAAATTGGGGGTTGGATTGGGGATGGTGGCATCGTCTCGAGTAGGGGGTTCATCTGGTGGTAGTGGAGGGAGAGGAAAGCGAAGAAAACTCAGAATGGGTGCCTTTGGAGCTTCATCGTCACGTGTCATCCTCAATTCTTCACATGCCGGCTCTTTATTGTCGGGTTCAAGTGGACGCCGTTGTGGAGGCGTAACAATGGGTGGTGAAATGTAATGGTATTGCGTATGCTGAGGCGGAGGGCCATATGAATGAATGGGGTGAATGGGTGGAGAGTGGATGGCGTCCACTTGATTGCTGAAATCTGCGGGCTCTTGCTCGCCTGAACTGCGGATGCCATAGTCGTCTCTCCTATCCTTCCAATCTTTCTCCATCTTCGTAATATCATTCAGAACGGCGTGAAGGGGATTGATTGGAGAAGGAGAAGGAGTGGGCCGTGGGCTCGCAACCCTCTTTAATTGTTCCTCCAATGAAGCGACTTTGTCAATAAGAGTTTGTTGGAGGGATGTAACTTGAGCACTGGAGGGTTGGCATGATGGCCTTGAATGAGAGGCCGCATGAGAAGGCCGTGGAGGGGGCGTAGCGGGCTGACCCGGATAAGGACCCGGTCGGGCCGTGTCACCAGGAATGAATGGGCCTTAGGGCTGTGAAGGAAGAGAAATAGAAGAAGGCGGGTGATGGGCCACCTGAGGAGGAGTGTGAATAGAAGAGGGAGGTGGGTGATGGGCCACCCGCGTAGGATTGGAAGGAGGATGAGAGGAATAAGATGCACCCTCAATAATGGCCTTAAGGGCTTGGATTTGCTGAGGGGTGAGATGATCTAATACTCGCAAGATCTGGGAGACCTTCTCATCGTGAGGAGGAGACAGTCCTGTGGGAGTAGCGGCTCGCGATTGAATCGAGGGACCATGGGATTGGACATTGCCCATGGGTTGGGCAATGCCATAAGAATGAGAACATGGTCCCCTAGCATGATTGTGGTGAGAATTATGGAATTGAGGATTATATGATGTACTGGGTTGTTCATCCTCATTCCCTTCCGTCTTCCTCGCCGTTTCTCTCTTCCCTTCGCCGCCCAGAAACACCTCTCTCCCCTTTTCTCCCTCTCCAAGCTTTCTCTCTGGCCTACTTCTCTCTTCACCCTCGTGTGATCTCCTCTCTTTTTTTTGTTTGCAGACGATTGGCTTATAAACACGCCCCGTTTGTGACTCTACCCTATGCGAGGTGACCGCACCGATAAAAGGCCTTTAGAAAACTATTTTTGTGTGCCGGGTGAAGGGGCACTACGAGATGGAGCACGTCGAAAGACAGAGCATGTCGGATTAGCTTCGTCCATCATGTTTGTTCAGCACGAGCCAGACTGTGTGCCCCGGACTGGCTCTGAGAGTTGTCCCGATCCTTCATCTCATCGCTACTTCATAAGACCGCTATGAGAAGTATTGGTAAAACCTTCGGACCGCTGAACGGCTAGTTCCAGAACCGTTTGTGCCTTTGGTTCGGACACTCAGGTTTTTCACTGACACGACCTTCGGCACTGTGGTTTGTGCTTACCGGGCCGGCTTCATTTGTATTTGTAGCTTTCTCGGGGAGTAGGCCACTACTCGGGGTGCTTTCGCCCTGGCTGTGAAGCCATCTCGTCGCTAACAGACCCAATCGGTGAGAAGATGTACCCGTGTCTGGTTACTCAGGTCTCCTACTGATAGGGCCTTCGACACCCTGTTTTAAGGGGTCAGAGGCATTGTATCACCTCAGGAGGGTTTATCATCAGGCGACGGACCACTAGGTATATTCTCATCCTTGATCAGACAACGGATGGTGTTTGTTCGACACAGCTGAGTCGATGCCGGTTCATTGGACAGGCCGAGCGGCACTGTTGATTTACTATGGATTTCTTTTGATCTTCCTGAGGTGAAGTCCCTAGTGCTCGTGTCAGATAACCTAAGGCTTCAGCAGTTCGAGAAGACCCTTGTGTATTGATTTTCTTCGGCTTCTGCACTTTAGTGGGCCGCATTCTTCTTATCGTTTAGGCGTGACCACCATTGAACATATTTTGGGTGCCAACAGGACCGTGCCACCCCTATCAATGCGGAGCCGATCAATAATGCTACCCCAACCAATGAGATCCAAGAGGTGACTCTCGAGACTCTTATAAAGGAGAACTAGCACTTGAAGACCCTCCTACAAGACCTCCTTCAGGAACATGACCTCAACCCTCAGCCACCTACCAGGCCTTCAGCTGAAGCACCGGTCCTGCCAGGTGGGCAAAATGGTGCCAACGCCTCAGCCATGGCCGTCCGAACCCCCACAGTAACTGGGTTCGGCACGCCCCTAGCCGAAGCCCAACCACGGCCTCCCAACACGCCGATGCTAGAGGACCTCGTGGCACAGCGTTAAATGAGCAAGCGGATCATCAAGACCAAGCTTGCCCAGTTTGGAGAAGGGGTTGTAACCATAGATCTCTACAACGTCCTCTACCCGCTACATCACCAGTTGAAGAAGCTCCCCCCGGAGTACGCCAAGCTACCAAAGCTGTAAAAGTTTGACGGATAGGGGCCTCCACATGAACATTTGGCCTATTACATTATGGCCATGGGTGAGCTCGCATTGGATGAGTCATATCTCCTTTGCTATTTTGCCACTTTACTGATGGGACGGCCTTCCAATGGTATTCCCACCTGAATCTTAACTCAGTCATCGATGGGTGGATCTCCAGAAGAAGTTCCTCGACCATTTCCAAATAGTCGAGCGAAAAATGTCCCTAGTCGAGCTCTGCTCTCTACGACAGAAGAAGGGCGAGAGTGCTCTCGACTTCATCAAGAAATGGCAAGACCTCAGCATGGTGTGTCAACCCGCCAGTCCAGGAGGATGCCATCACCATATGTCACCAAGGTTTGGTGGTCGAGGTCAGTGAAAAACTTCTCAGCACCAACATCAAAGGCTTCGACCAGCTCAATTCGGCAATCGCCAAAATAGAGATGTTCTTCATCGATAACCCGAGCTACATCTCAGTGAAGGGTAAATAGACGCAAGAATGCCAGCCCGACAAGGAGGTGAACATCATTGAGTTCACCCCCACTGTTAAAGCCAACAAGGAGGTCAGAACAAGTGGGTCTGACAAAAAGCCAGCAGACAAGCCGGCTGCTCCCTCCTTCTCGGAGCGTATGAAGACACCCTTCTCCTTTAAGAAGGAACTGTGGGCATGTAAAATCGCACCTCTGTACGTCCCTCCCAGCCTTGCATCACTGTCGGATCCGACGAAAGAATAGTCGGGGAAACACACCACCCAAGACTCGAGGGAATGCTACCACCCGACAGGTTCTCACCTTCCTTCCTTCCATTGCCGTGTCCTCCCACGCTTCCCGAGGTTCGTTCAAGGTGCTGTCGATATAGACCTCGGGTCTTAGGGACCAATTCTAGTGTTGCCGGTCAATGGCCTTGTGCCACCGGTAGTTGCGGGCTGAGTTTTCTCGGTCTACCACCACGGAGTGGAACCGTCTTCGGCTCCCTAGAAGAAGCATCATCATGGCCGTAAAGGCAAGCGATTTGCCGCTGCCACCAATAACTTCGGCAAGACCATTCTTGTCAGGAATCTATAGATTCACCTGGACGGGGGCGAACCCATTATACCCCCAGAGCGGATCGTCTCTATGGTCCCTACTACTAATCACTTCAGCCTTCTATGTCAAACGCAAGAAGACAAGGTGGAACTCAGAAGGGCAGATGCTCCGGCAGCGGCCCAGAGACACCAGCGCTGGTTCAGCGCCCGAGCTCCCAAGTTTCGTCGAAGAGACAGTGATAAGGGAGACAAACAGTTCGACTTGAGGAGAATCTGGGTTATCCCGGAGGAAGCTCAAGCCGTCCAGAAGGCACGTCTTAGCAACCCCTTTCGGGCACTAGGACGCCGCGCCAAGCAAGACGCGACTGATTCTGCAGCCGTATCATCTGACGGCGCCCGGCCATTCGGTGCCTCTCGTTCAGACAGGCGAAGGCAGAGATGGGCTCGTTCTGGGCCCCACTGACATCTAGTCTCAAGTTCTTATCAAGCAGATGTCATGACAGAGACTCCTCTGCAATGCACCTCAATCTTTGATAGGCTGGGGACACCCGTCCGCCCCAAGAGGCGCTCCCAGAAGAAGTGGACGGTCCAGCTCCTCAGCGACGCAGTCAAGGTGTTCGCGTGCTATACCACCGGGCACCAGCCTGAGGCTCAGACTGATGATCTGAGCTAGCCTATATCTCAACTCAGGAGGCCGCGTCACCCGACCCACCAGCCGGCTCCTGCCGGCCGTGTCGGTACTTCTGTCGGACCTCAGGCATCGGCGTGAGCAGAGTAAGTTTTCGTCAAGGATCGTGCCATCCCTGCCAATGTAGAGTGGGTCAACAATGATCCTCTATCCAATGAAGTCCAAGAGGTTACTCTTGAGACTCTTATGAAAGAGAACTAGCACTTGAAGGCCCTCCTACAAGACCTGTTGTAGGAGCGTGACCTCCACCCTCAGCCACCTATCGGGCCTTCGACGGAGACGTCGGTCCCACTAGGTGGGCGAAACCGTGCCAACACCTCAGCTGCAGTCGTCTAAACCCCTACAATAATCAGGTTTGACATGCCCTTGGCCGAAGCTCAACCACGGCCATCCAGCACACCGATGCCAGAAAGCCTCATGGCACAACGCCAGATGATCGAGCGGATCGTTGAGACCAAGCCCGCTCAGTTTGGAGAAGGGATTGTGACTGTGGACCTCTACAATGTCCCCTACCTACTGCATCACCAGCTCAAGAAGCTTCAAGTCGTCGAAGATGCAAAAATTCGATGGACACGGGCCTCCGCATGAACACTTGGCCTACTACATTACGACCATGGGTGAGCTCACGTTGGATGAGTCTTACCTCCTCCGCTATTTCTCCACCTCACTTGTGGGAACGGCCTTCCAATGGTATTCCTACCTGAAGCCCAAATCAATCATTGATTGGGTGGATCTCTAGAAGAAGTTCCTCGACCATTTCCAAATGGCCAAGCGAAAGGTCTCCTTAGCTGAGCTTTGCTCTCTCTGACAGAAGAAAGGCGAGAGCGACCTCAACTTCATCAAGAAATGGCGAGACCTCAACATGAGGTGTGTCAATCCACCAGTCCAGGAGGATGCCATCACTATCTGTCGCCGAGGCTTGGCGGCCGAGGTTAACGAAAAGCTTCTCAGCACCAACGTCAAGGGCTTTGACGAGCTCAACTCGGCGGTCACTAAAATAGAGATGTTCTTCGCCGATAACCTGAGCTACATCTCGGCTAAGGGTAAACAAGCACTGGAACGCCAGCCCGGTAAGGAGGTGAACACCGTCGAATTCACCCCCACTACTAAAGCCAACAAGGGAGCCAGGACAGGTAGTTCCGACAAAAGGCCAGCAGACAAGCCGGCCGCTCTCTCCTTCTCAGAGCATATGAAGACGCCCTTCTCTTTCAAGAAGGAACATTCGAACATGCTCTTCGACCTCTGCATGGCCCAGAGGATCGTCGAGCTCCCTGAAGTCCGCAAGCCAGACGAAGCCCAGAAAATTGACGATCCCAACTACTGTTCATACCACCGCATGTTGGGTCACCCCCTCGAAGATTGCTACGTCTTCAAGACCCCTAGGGACTCTTGGAGTCGGGTTTAGTGCCACCCTTAGTCGTGTGTTGCTGGTCGTGTCCATCTTAGAGTCCGAGACCCGCACCACATAGAGTCGACTCCCGTGTCCGTCCCGCATCACCCCTCCCCTTCTTCCCTTCTCTTCCGCTTGGAGAATGACGGAGCCCTAGGCTCCTCATCTTTCTTCTCCTCCTCTCCTTCTCCCTTCCTCCCTTCTCCTTCTTTCTCTTCCTTCCCTTCTCCTTCCTCTTCTCTTGGTGTGGTGGGGCGGTGGTAAGCGCCGCCGGTTTCACCGTGGGGGAGGCCACAGGAGTGTGCCGGGTGAGGGCTCAGGCTAGCGTGCCGGTGGAGGGCATTGGTTAGTGTATCGGCGAAGGCAGGGGGAGCGGAGTGTACCGGTCATGGGCACGGGTTAGCATGCCGGTGAGGGGGCACCGAGGTCATGCTGGGTAAGGGCATCGAAGGGGGGTGCACTAGGTGGAGGAGCACTGGTGCCGGATGATAGCATGAGGAGTGTGCCGGGTGAGCCGGCTGGGGGTGCACCAGGTAGAGCGCGCTGGCAGGGCGTGCCGGGTGACGCTGCTGGGGGCGTGCCAGGCCAGGGGTAGTGCGAGTGCTCCGGGTGAGGGCACAGGTGGCGGGTGCCAGGCGTAGGTGCTGGGAGCATCCCGGGTAAAGGCACAAGGGAGCATGCCTACCGTAGGGGAAACGTCTTCAACCGGAGGAGCATCTGGTGTTGCCCCTGGGGCACACCGTGACTTTGTTGGGGCTGTCACTCCTTGTGGACGAGCACCCATGTCTTCCCCTTATGCCTCTGGCCTAGGGGAGACTCTGCCGAAATTTTGTCAGAATTTATTGGCATTTTGCTCATTTTAATTGCAATGTTGCCCTTTATAGTCTTTTCCTCCTTTGTCTTTGCTTGGGACTTGTTCTGACTCTAAGTCTTTTGCACCTTGCAGATAGATGGCTGCTCCAAGTGGTTCTTCTACTTCTGCTGCCACCAATACTGGATCTGCTCCTCAGCCAGTCGTGCCAACAGTCACGTGGCTCAATGTTGAAGACTTGGACCGTGAGCATGTCGAGGTGGCGAAATTGGCCGAATCGTCAGACTCTGAGACCGACACCATGGACTTCAAGCGGGTTGCACTGGCCGACGGAGGCTTCACGTTCGACCGGGCCAGTGACTACCGGAAGGATTATCCGAAGGACAAGCAACTCTACTATTTTCTGACGCACTTTCGCTCCTGGGAGAGACGAGACCCCAGGGCTGCGCAAGGTGCTGAGCGGGCCATCTTGCAATCCCGGGACAGCCTGTTGTACAGTGTCCATCGGAGTGTGCCGATGTACCTGGTGGGAGAGCCAAGGGAATGGAAGCCTGTGCTGGGGCTGGAGGAGCTGCTGCCCGTAGAAGAAAAGCTGGTATGGGCCCCTAATTTCACCCCAGCCCGTTAGGACAATGCTGTCGGGCGGGTTCAGAATGAGCAACACCGCTTCGATTTATTCTTGGCCCCATTGAAGTGGGGGTACTGGGAGGAACCTTATATGCTAGATTGCTTGGCGATCCACTACAAGCATGAGCTGGCCCTGGGCTGGTTCACAGAACTCAAAGTCCAAGACACTCACATCTTCTGAGAAGGGGCAGTGGAGTTCACCGAGTACGTACTTTTCAACTATACTCCCCTACTTATTCGTGCCAGCGTGTATCACAATGTCTACGCCTCCCGGTACAGCTACCCGATTTTCAAAGGCCTCTGTTGTGGGATGATCGAGGTCTTCAACACCGAGCTGAACACTTTTTACACTGCGGAGGGTGAGACTTCACTGGATTTGTGGAGTCTTCATCAGCTGAGTGGCTTGCCCATTGACGGGGAGCCGTATGAAGAAGTATGCCTTCTCGATCTAATCAAAGATGAGATCGACGGGGATGACATTTATGCGCTCGGCTATTCATACCGGTATCTTATGAAGGCGTACCAGGAATTGTACCAGCTATCGCACGGCGGCAAGTAGCCCCCTCGCGGCGATCGCAACAGGGTCCGCCTGGGCCTCTGGCTAAAATATTTCTTTGACGGGCCGAAGAAATATGAAGACTTCCCCTGTGTTGGTGCTGTTGTAGTCAGGAAGAAACACAGCAAGAGCTGAACAGAGGTGAAGATCTCGATATCTAAGGGACGCCGGAGTGGTGCCAACCCAGTAGGAGTCGACTTGATAACTCACTGCGTGGCCTTCTTGACCTACTGGCTCTGCTCCTTTGCATTACCGTATGGGGACGAGACTGTCATCTGGCCCGACGCCTCAAATAAAGAGAAAATTACATCAAATGACTCAAATAAAAATTACATAGGACTAGAAGATAGACAATTTGACCATGTTGGATGTCCCCATGGTGAGAAGACGGGCCCCAAGTGTGGGATTAGATGGTGATGACCCCATCAGTTATTTTTTATTATTTTTATTTTTGATCACTTTACCAGTCCTACCGCCCTTCTGAATTTTCGCCTAGACTGATACCCTTTAACTTTTTCCAGTGCGCCCTTGCGGATTTTCATATTGAGGGGTACCCATTTTTACCTAAGGCACCCTTTCAGATTTTCACCTTAGCCGGGTTAAAGTCTTTCTTTGATTGCTCCCCTAATGAAAACAACTAAGTCTGCTGGGGCATCAGTATTTTTAACACCACTTTTTTTGAGTACCTATAATGCCAAGAGGTAGAGAGGGTTTGGCATTCCCAGAGGGGCATGGGTGCAGCACCGGTGGGATAAGTAGGTGGATTTGATAGCCCTAGTGGGACGCGTTTAGTCAAATTCAAAGACCGATAGGTTGAATGGGCCGACAGCCTGAGGAGGGCGTGCATAGGCCAAGCCCGATTGGGACCAAAGAGTGAACTTGACAATCCCAGTGGGACGTGTAAGTCAAGTCTGAGGCCAAGAGGCGAGATGAGTTGGCAACCCGAAAGGGGCATACATAGGCCAACCCCAAAAGAAGAAAAGACATAGATTTGATAGCCCTAGTAGGACGTGAGAGTCAAATCTGAAAGTCGATAGGCAAGAAATGGGTTGACAGCCCGAGGGGGACATGCATAGGCCAGACCCATAAGAAGGAATGAGATGGATTTGACAGCCCTAGTGGGACGTGAAAGTCAAATACGAAAGTCGATAGGCAAGGGATGGGTTGACAGCCTAAGAGGGACATACATAGGCCAGACCCAAAAGAAGAAAAGAGATGAATTTGATAGCCCTAGTGGGACGTGAAAGTCAAATCCGGAAGTCGATAGGCAAGGGATGGGTTGGCAGCCCGAGAGGGGCATGCATAGGTCAGACCCAAAACAAGAAAAGAGATGGATTTGACAACCCTAGTGGGACGTGAAAGTCAAATCCAAAAGCCAATAGGCAAAGGATTGGTTGGTAACCCGAGAGGGGCATGCATAGGCCAATCCAGAAAGAAGGAAAGAGATGGATTTGACAACCCTAGTGGGACGTGAAAGTCAAATCCGAAAGTCAATAGGCAAAGGGTGGGTTGGCAACCTGAGAGGGTCATGCATAGGCTAGACCCGGTAGGGCAAAAAGTTCGTGGATTTAACATCCAGACAGAGATGTATAAGTTAAACCCAAAAGCCAATAGGCGAGGTGGGTCGGCAGCCCGGAAGGGGTATGCATAGGCCGAGCCCGATGGGACTGGAAGGAGGGAGCCCGGAGAGACGCGGGATCCAAACCCGAAAAATTCAAAATATACGTGGAGCTGACATGCTGAGGGCATATGAGTCGACTACCGAAAAGAAGTGGACAGACTTGATAGCTCGAAGGGACGTTAAGAGTCAAGTTTAAAGTTGAGGATTTAAGCGAGGTTGACTAGCCAAGAGACATATAAGGCAACCCGATAAGAAAAAAAGACGGATCTGATAGCCCAGATAGGGCGCATGAATCAAATCCAAGGATTCAAATGCCGGTGATCCCGATGGGACGGAATATAACAATATCGGGACGCCCCAGTGGGGCTGGCTGTTGCAGGACGACATAAGAGATGTAGCCAAAGCACCAGTATAATGCCTTTGCCATTATAGGGTGGAGTTGCTGACTTAGAGCCACCCAAAAAGCATGTTGAAAGACGATTGCTGTGTTTTTTTTTCACATTACCAACCTCACCGTCCTTTCGAGTTTTCGTCGAGGCTGGCCCCCTTTAGCTTCTTCCGATGCGCCCTTACAGGTTTTCACATCGAGGGGTTGCTCATTTTTGCCTGAGGCGCCCTTTCAGGTTTTCATCTCAGCTGGGTCTGTGGCCATCTTGCCCTCAGCCAACCCTTGCAGGTCGACTAAGTCCGCTGGGGTATCAATATTTTTAACCTTTTTTTTTCTCAAAATGGAACCTTCACTAGGGAGAGGTATGTCCTGTGAGGACCGGCGTAGAAACTCTTGCGGTGGCGCATGATAGAGCTTCATATGCTTGCCGTTGAGAGGAGGGAAGGGATTATTCCCCTTGTGGTCGGCGACCGTATAGGCCCCTCTTTCATAGACCTTTTGGATGACATAAGGTCCCCACCAATTAGGCTGAAGTTTGTCGCTGGATCTTCCCGCTAGAACCTCCTTTTCTTTGATCATGACGAGGTCGCCATTCTTGAATGCCCTTTGTTTGACCAACTTATCATAAGCACGTGTCATGCGGGTTTGGTACACTTCCCAGTGTTTGTAGGCTTTGAGTCTTTCACCTTCAAGGCTGGACAGCTCTTCAAACCTTCTTTCTGTTTCGGATTGGTCTTGGCCTGGCAGTCCAGCGTGCACAACAACGCGATAAGATGCCAGCTCGATCTCCACGAGGACCACTGCTTCGGCTCCATAAACCAAAGAGAATGGGGAACAACCCATAAGGGTTTTATAAATAGTCTGGTAGGCCCATAGGGCTTCGTGGACCTTCTCGCCCGAATCTCGTTTACGGCCACCTACTATCTTGGACAGCAGCTTACAAAGGGTCTTGTTGAAAGCCTCGGCCAACCCATTGGCTTTGGGGTTGTAAATTGACGACGTCCTCCAATCAATATGAAAATTGGACGCCAAAGTATAAACAGTCTTGTTTCTGAAAGGCGTGCCATTATCAGATATAATTCGGCTGGGGGTGCCGAATCTGTATATGATATAGTGCCTCACGAAGCGGGCAACTATCTCCCCTGTGACTTTCCGTAACGGAATGGCTTCTGTCCATCGGGAGAAGTAGTCAGTGACAACAAGTATGAACTTGTGCCCTTGAGATGATGGTGGGAATGGTCCCACAATATCCATGCCCCATTCCGCGAACGGCCAAGTAGGCGCAGTCGGATGGAGCGGGTTGGGCGGCCTTCGAGGCACCGGCCCGAATGCTTGGCATTGGTGGCATGCACGAGCGTACTGGTTGTAGTCTTCGTACATGTTGGGCCAATAAAATCCTTTAAGCTTGATGCTATTCTTCATCTTAGCTCCTGCTTGGTGAGCCCCACGTAGCCTCGAGTGGACCTCGTGCATAACGTTCTTCGCCTCCTTGGATGAAAGACACTGTAGGAGGACCGATCGGTCCTTTTCGTGGACGAGCCTGAAGAGCAAGCCGTCAATCAGCTGGTAGGATGTGGCCCTGCATAGTAGTTGCACCCTCTGAGCCCGATCAGGAGGGAGCCAGCCATTCTTTATCTTTATGATCGGCTCGCGCCAGTCTTCTTCTTCAGGAATATTCCCTTCTTGAATGTTGTCGACCTCATGGACAGTGAGGCCGGACTCTTTGTCGAGCACACTTGGCATGAGCCTCCGGTGTCTGACTGTAATATTCAGCTCTCCCTCAGGTGGGAGTTTTAGGGCTGCTGCCAATTTCGCCAAAGCGTCAGCCTGGGAGTTGCTGCCTCTGGGGACATGGCCTATTTCAAATAGGTAAAACTTTTCCCTTAGCCTCATGATGGCTGCATGGTAGGGAATAAGCTCCTTCTTCCGAACGTCATAGACACCCACACTTGTCGAATGACGAGCTGAGAATTTCCGTACACTTTGATGCACCTGATGTCCATCTTCAGTGCCAGTTGAAGCCCAATGATTAACGCTTCATACTCTGCCTCATTATTGGTCAATGATTTCATGAGCGCGCAAGAGTTATGGAGAATGCCGCCTTGCGGGGACACAAAGACTATCCCCGCGCCCGAGACGAAGTCTGTGAGGCCGTCAGCCCTCTTGATTGTCCGAGAGGCACCATCAAAGTACAACTCCCAATATGGGAGGTCAAAAGTGAGGACGCCTAGCTCCCCCTGTGGTGGGACATTTTCAGAATGCTCCCCAATTTTCTGAGAAGGTACCAGCACCTCTTCATCGGGCAGCTCGAAGTTGAGCGGCGAGTCTTCTGGCACAGGATGCGCTGCTAAGAACTCCGCCATTCCTTGTCCCTTGATCGCCTTGCGCGGGACGAAGGTGATGCCAAACTCCATGAGGATAAGTGCCCACTTGCCAAGCCTACCAGAGAGGACAAGTTGATTGAGCAGAAATTTGAGTGGATCATATTTTTAGATGAGCTCCACCCGGTGAGCTGGGAGGTAGTGTCTTAACTTCTTGACGGCGGACACCAAAGCTAGGCACACCTTTTCCATGGGCGCGTACCGGTGCTCAGGCCCGATCAACTTTCGGCTGAGGTAATACAGCGGCTGTTCCTTGCCCTCTTCATTGATCTGGGCTAAAAGTGTCCCCAAAGAGTCGTTTATGGCAGCAATGTAGAGAATAAGGGGCTTCTCTCTGACAGGTGTCCCTAGGACATGAGGAGTTAGTAGATACTCCTTGATTTGCTCGAAGGCCTTCTAGCAGTCTTCATCTCATATGAAGGGTGCTCCTTTCTTCATCAATTTGCCGAAAGGCAGGTATCTTCCTGAGAGATTAGAAATGAACCGCCTAATATAGGCGAGTCGCCCTTGAAGAGATGTGAGCTCCGTCAAGTTCTTGGGCGGAGGTAGTCCTCTTATGGCCTTGATTTTGTCAGGGTCGATCTCTATGCCTCGGTACCTGACAATGAAGCCAAGGAACTTGTCACTGGAGACACCGAAGGCACACTTCATTGGATTCATTTTGAGCTGATACTGTCGAAGCCTTTCGAAAACTCGACACAAGTCAGCCAAGTGATCTTCCCGCCTTTTTGTTTTGATGACCAGATCATCGACGTAGCATTCAACAAGGTCATGCAGCATCTCGTCGAAGATCTTGGTCATTGCCTTTTGGTAGGTTGCACCGGCATTTTTTAGACCAAACGACATCCTTTTGTAGTTGAAGAACCCCGTAGGAGATCGGAAAGCCGTATGGTCTCTATCTTTGATGGCCATGCGGATCTGATTGTAGCCCGGCACACATGGCATACAAATAAAACCCCAATAAATATGATAAATACGAAGACTCAAGGGGGAGTCTCCAGACTGTCTCTGAGCCAAAGGGACGCTGTCGTGGCTCGCGTGGTGCTCCGTGTGTGGTACCGACGGCTCCCTGAACCGGGCAGCTCATGTGCTCGGGTGTCCGCACCAGATGTGCCATCAGCTCCAAGTCTTTATGGACCTTTGCCAGGGCCTCCTCAACAAGCCAACGGGGCAAGAGCGCATCCCAACAGAGTAACCTTTACATGGGGGGCCTCCAACTGTAGTAGAATCTCGTCTAGTGCGAGAAGCATCCCATGCCTCTGTCGCATAGGCCCGGTGCCCGAGCAGCTCACCTGCATCAAGGGCACGCGGTCCACTCCATTCCAATCCAGAAATGGCCCAACAACTGTGTCATTATGAAGAGATCGAGAGCAAGGTCCAGTACTTGGACAACATCCTGCTCATTGCCAAGACCTGTGGCCTTATTGACGACAACACGGACTTCCATGCTCCCTTCTCCAAGGAGACCATGGAGGCCCCCATCCCATCAAAATTCTAACTGTCGTCTTTCACCCCCTATGATAGTACCATCGACCCAGCCGATCATATGCACAGTTTTGAGTCTAACCTATTGTTCCACTAGGCCTCGGATGTTGTAAAGTGTTTGGCCTTTGTTACTACTCTCTGGGCTGGACCTGGTTTGAGTCCTTACCAGTTGGGACCATCACCTCCTTCTAGCAACTGAAGAAGGTATTAAAGAAAATTGCAACAGCAGCCGGAAGGAAGCCAAGTCCATAATGAGCCTACTCACTATCAGACAAGGTCGAGCGGAGCCCCTCTGGCACTATGCGTACTGCTTCTGAATAGAGGAGCTTCGCATTCCCTGCCTTGATGTCAGCATCACTACCACTGCCCTAACAGAGGGAACCTAGAATTCCATCCTCTGACGGTCACTCAGAGTTGAAGCCCCAGTGACGCTGATCGATGGACCTCCTTGCCTTAGCACAGCACACCAGGTGCAAAGAGAACTCATGCGGGACGCTAGCGAGCTAAGACTCTACGTGACTATGAAGCTAATGGACAACTAAGACCAGCAACAACGCAATAGATCGAATGGTGTAGACTCGACACCTAGAACTCCCATGAGAAATATCATGCCAAACAACAAGAAATTCAAGCTCACAGGCATCCCAAGAGTGGGAAGTGCATCGATCTGTACGGTTGAGAAATCGGTAGGGTCTAGGGTAGTCAACTCCACACTCGTGACTCAGACGAGTCACGGGATGGTCTCGCTCTCTCACCGTGGTAGTGAAGTAAAATATTCAAGCTAGGAACCTAAGAACTCACAAGCAGTGACATCCAGAGAGCATACTAAATGAGCAAGCTAACTGAGAAGGTAGTGGACGCGTACCTCCACACTCGGGGCATGAAGAAGAAACCTGGCCAAGTCACACGGTCACCCGGTACATGAACTAAAAGAGTACAACCAAACACAGCCCACTCCTCATAGGGAGGTAAAAGGCACACAGCAAATCCGGGACATGTGACATGCGTTGACGGGCCACGGGTCAGTGAAGCTCGTCGCCCATGAGGTGCTGCGAGCCGAAGTGGACGGGGTCCGCGCTCACGGGTCACCCTGGGTCCAGCAGTGGGACGGCGTGCTGTGGAAGCTGAGGCTGGTACTGGGGTGATGGATGGCAAACCACGTGGGACGACGACTGCTACAGGCGAGGACGGCAGTAGGGGAAGCCGGCTTGGGTCCTCGTAGCCTCCGCGGACTGGAGGTCTGAAATCTGGCCGGCCTGCACGGGCGCAGGTAGCTAGCGCAAGATGGCCTTGGTAGGCAGACTTCTGGGCTTCCTCTGGTCACAAAAGTTGTTGTGGACATGGGTAGGGATGTCCCTGCAATGCTCAAGGAAGGAAAGCCGCAACAGAGCGCCGAGGAAGCCAGGACGATGCCGAAAGTGGGTCCCTGTGCAGTCTGCCCAGTTTGCTGGCAGCAGGGGAGCAGTAAGAAAAGGGGGCCGAGGCGCAGCCTTCTGGTCAGACGTTGTTCACGAAATTTGTCGTGGACGCTAGTGGCGATATCCCAGGGACTCCCATGGGAGATGAGCTGAAATCAAGCACCGTGGAAGCCGGGATGAATTTTGGAACAGACCCTTGTGCGTTTAGGTCCTTTTGCTGGCAGCGAAACAGGGCATCGAAGATGGGGGCGGTACCTTGGCTTCCAGTCAGCTTTTGGGGCGGGGTCTTCTTTGGGGGTTAGGGGAGGGCCGTGGAAGAATGGAAGTGACACTTACTCAGAGCTGTCTCTGCCTCAACTGCCCCACCAGCCTCGAGCCCTCTAGAAGACTCGCCAGTCTCAGTTACCGTGACCTCTACTCGGGGGCGTTTCCTCCTCGACTACAGACTTCCGTCCCCACTCCCCGAGGATGCCTCCGTGGAGGGGTTATCCCCCTACATCGTCGAACCTATCAACAGACACAACATCATACAATGTCAATGTCATGACTAGAAAGTAACAAAAGAAAAAGGGATGGAGTACCCCAAACAAGGCCATACCTGGAGCCTCGAAGGGGATCGGTGGCAGGAGTACCAACTGCTCTGGCTTTAGTGCCAGCACCTGGGCTGCATTTGCTACGGCCTCTCAGATGTCCCGTAGAGTGCGGGCGCACTCAATCTGGGATAGGAACTCCATGGGCCCGGCAGACCCGATAGCGTGGCTGATGTGTCACCGCCAGTCGTCAATCGCTGAGTCGGCAAAGCTCCCATGCGAGAGCTCCTGATCCAGCGAACCCCTACTCTGAAAGCCGCAGTCGGCCAAAAATTGGGCCCACCAGGCCTTAGGTGCCCCTGACCGGGACACCTTCGCTCCTGTCACCGCTGCTCTCTCCGAAACCTGTACCAGGGGCTTCAGTGCCCCACCGCTACTCCGGCTCCTGGAAGTTGAACCCCGGCCACCCCGGGGCCACTGCTCCATGACCCGCTCTATCTCTCAGTGGACCCGAGCAACGCGGGTCCTCAGGTACCCATCGTCTAGCGCAAGAGGAGGCAAATCCTCCCTCAGCAAGCGGCTCTCCTCTGCCTTCTGAATAGCGGAGGCCTCCTACCGATACATGTGGCTGTGCTCGAACCACCACCTGGCGTAGTGTACGTCGAACCTCCCTCGACGTCCCTATCCCGGCATCGGGAACTGCTTCGGCTCTTGACGACTATAGAAGTCCCATCATGCCGCCACAAGAAGGTGGGTGTCCTTGCCACGGTCCTGCCTTCCGGTCAAAGGGAACTCCCGATTCGACGGGATCCCCTGGTCGTACCCAAAGTTCCTCGCAAACAGGTGTGGGTAGTACGGCTCTAAGGAACTCATCACTGACCGGCTCAATGTCAGCACCGTCGACCGGGTACTCTATATCCACTCCGCCCGCAACCCTATCTCTGTCACCTCATGACCAACGTCGGTGCTAGTCACCCCTTAACCTAAAGGCCCCAAGAGGAGACTGGAATCCCTCGTGGCACTGTCAAAAGGAAGCCCCTCCGCGCCCCTGGTAGGCAGGTAACAAAGGGCTCTCCTAGCCCCCTCCAGCTGCGTCTCTGCATCCCCATCAGACTGCCCAGGGAAGCTAAACAAGAGCGGTGCCATCGGGTTCCTCACTATCCTCCGTGTCACCAAGCCTGGAAAGAACAACCCAGCCCACGCACTGAGGCAGTGGGTCGGTAGGAGTAGGCTTCTCTCTCTCGGCGCTGAGTGTGCTGCTAGAACTCCGAGCCCCTAGTAGATGTTGGCCAGTGCAGCAGGAGCTAGGGTCAACTATCTCCCCTCGGCCAACAAACAAGCTGGCCACAACAACTCAGCTCTCAGTAGTCCGTCCTTTTCGTGAGGTACTACAAAAGTCGCCAACCAATAGGCCAGATACACTGCAAGGTGTGTCACATCTGGCAGACTATGGGGATTCCACCCCTCCTGTGGTGCATACACATATCTGGAGTACATCCGGAAGCGTAGCTCCACCTTGGTGTACTCCTCCCACGGAGTCTGGTCTCTGGCAAACTCCTGATAAAAGCAGAATGGCCCATTGTAGAAATGACGGACCCATACATTCAGTGGCACTCTCAGAGTCTGTGCTGCTCTCTCTCTCCCTGCCAGAGCCAAGTCCCTTCAGGCCTTCAGGAGGTACCGATAGCTAAAAGATACCCGGTAACTCCCCTATCTGTCACTGTGACTGTACCAGCTAGTGATAGTCTGTCGTATGACTCCATCCAGCATGTTGTGGTCATCATAGCCCTCTCCAGCATACTGCAAGCTTGCGGGCTCCAACACCAGTCTGGTAGTCCCTTCTGTCTCAGCGTGATGGTGACCGTACAAATCCCAAGAAGCAGGCCCTAGTGGCCCAACTCTGACCCCTGACCTCTCTGCTCCACCAAAGAACCTGATGGGGACATCACCCACAGTTCTCTCTGGCTCGGCACCTCTCTCCCTCCTGGAGAAGAGTAGGGTATGGCTCGACGACTCGACGGGTCCGCCTCATCACATGGACTAGCTAGTGAGGCATTTTGGTGTACTCTTCTTCTTTTATTGAGTCTGGATCAAAACCTTTCTCAGGTTTTTCACCTTGTCTTGTCACAGGGAAGCCCCGGGTGTTGCTGACTCCCCTTTGTGTTTGGTGGGATTGTGTAGGTCCTCCTGGTGTACTGGCTAAGATGGGCCACTCTTCCCTGGACCTGGGGGTCGAGTGGCCTACGTGCCCTTGTCCGCCAGAGCCACTGCTGGACGCGAGCGTGGGCGCGGCCCTGCTTCAGCGAGCTCGCGGCTAGCTGGGAGGCGATCCCCTGCCTTCTCTGGAGGAGCTTAGGCAGCGGTTGAGGGACTGCACCCAGGGCTACCATGGCCTCGGCTTCTCACGAGAGCTTTGGATGTCTGGCTTGGCCGACATCTGGGCAGAGTACCTGCGGCTTCTGGCGGCTCAGGAGCACCGGGCACAGCGGCTGGCGGCCATCCAGGAGGCGCAGGAGTAGTGTGCTCAGCTTGCGTCAGCGGCGGCCGAGCAAAGGAGACTCGCCGACGCAGCTGTGTCTCTCGCTCAGGACCGTGCCCGGTAGCTGAGCGAGGCGACGAGCAGGGATGAGGCCTTGCAGAAGGCTTTAGAGGAGCAGCGGCGAGCCGTGGAGCTCGCTGAGGTCGAGTGGCGGGCTGCCGACACCAGAGTCGAGGCTAGCGTTCAGCTTGCGTCGACCTTAGAGGCGGAGCTGGCGGTTGCGGAGTCTCGTTGGGCAGCACTAGAGGGGAGTGAGCCTAGGCTCTGACTGTATCACCCCTTTGTATTTTTTTTTGCCTTTTGTTATCTGGATCATATGTTTTTTGTCACCCCAAGGGCATGTCTTGGGTTCCTTTTTATAGAGTATGAATGACAAAATCCGGATTTCAAGGTCGTTATTTGCTGGGTTGTTTCTCTTCCTGTTCCATGGAACAGTGCTGAGTGCAGGGATTGGCAACCACTTACTGTTAGTCTGTTTGATTTTCTCCACTATGTACTGGTGTAGGGGGCAAGAGACTGGGCTTACCCGATTTCAGGGTATTAGCATAGAGGGCTGGGAAATGGGAGAGGTGTGACCGGATTTTGGGATACTGGGGGCTGGGTGCTGGGTACTGGAAACCAGGAGAAAAGACCAAACGTTGGGGGTCAGCCCCTTGACAACAGAAGGGGAAGACCCATGACGTGTAAGGTCAGCGCAGGCCCGTTAGGACCTGGGGGCCCACGGGATTAAGGCTGGGAATTGACTCTGGCATGTTTCGGTTGTAGGGTGACTGACTGGTCTTATGTCATTGGCTGGCAATGTAATCTACATTGGCTTGAGGAACTGGAGCTGGGCTGGCCGAATGGCCCTGGGAGGCGTCACAGCCGAAAGCTAGGATTAGGAACTGGAGCTAGTTGGCTGACTCTTGACGAGGCTGTAGCCAAAACGCTAGTGCTGGATGCTAGTATTGGGTATAGGTAACTGATCCATTGATGTGCTATAGCTAGGCTGTTGAATTGGCAACTGGCATTGGAAACAAGCGACTGGCCGGTGGAGGCGTTGTAGCCGTGATATTGGAGCTGACGATCGGTACTGGAACTGAGCGGCTGGCCTACAAAGGCGTTGTAACCGCGATTCTGGAGCTGACAACTAGTGTTGGAATTGAGCGGTTGGCCCGTGAAGGCATTGTAGACGCGATGCTGGAGCGGGAGACCAGTACTGGAACTAAGTGGCTGGCTCAAGAAGGCATTGTAGTCGCGATGCTGGAGTTGGAGGCCAGTGCTAGAATTGAGTGATTGGCCTGTGGAGGCATTGCAGCCACAATGCTGTAGCTGGAGACCGGTGCTAGAACTGAGTGGCTGGCCTGTGGAGGCATTGTAGCCGCGATGCTGGAGCTAGAGACTGATATTGGAACTGAGCGGCTGGCCCGTGAAGGTGTTGTAGCCACGATGCTGAAGCTGGAGACCGGTGCTGGAACTGAGCGGCTGGCCTGCGGAGGCATTGTAGCTGCGATGCTAGAGCTGGAGACCGGCCAGTAAGGCAGGTGGCCTACTGCTGACACTGGAATGGGTGGTATCCGACCCTGAAGGGTGTGATGGTCACCATCGTTGTGAAGTGATGCTGACGTCGCCGTTGACAGAATGTCGCAGTCGACGACCCTCGTCGGTGAGGAGCAGAGAAGGAGAGGATTTTTTTTATTTTTCTCTTTACCATCTCTGCCGCCCTTGCGGGTTTTCGCCAGAGCTGGCCCCCTTTAGCTTTTTCTGGTACGCCCTTGCGGGTTTTCGCACCGAGGGGTCACCCTATTTTGCCTGAGGCGCCCTTTTGAGTTTTCACCTTAGCTGGGTTGATGGTAATTTTTGTCCAGTCCAACAGAAAGTACAGTCTAAAGCAGTAAAACGTACCACATGCCAAGTGAACACTCGGCCCGACAAGCTGGTAGCTAGGAACCTCCACACCACTCCCTCGAACTCCGAGGAAGAACCACCGCACCTGAAAACCAGGGGTGGGCCTCTTATCACTGGCTCAGTAGGGATCCCGCGGAACCCCAACCGAGAAAAATAACGGCGAAAAGGAAGGCTACGCTAGCTAAGCAACTACAAAAGCAGGAAAGTAACTACGGTAGCCGACAAAATCTCGACTCTACAGCTACTCCTATTGTACCGGAAAACACGACCCGGTCTCCCGTCGGGGGACAACCAAGTCATGCACCCGACAACTCGATCTCACGGTCGAGAGACCACTAGACACGAATCGCCCTAGTCACACTACTAGGAAAACGCCACGACGCCTCGGTCGCAAAGGCCTTCCCTCACAGCAGGGCCTGAGACGAAACCACATGGTCCAAAAACACAGTCACGACCTCACTGTCGTGAACTCTACGCCGTCTAGGGAAAGTTCTCAGTGACGCTCACCGGAAACCCCAGACCTCGACTCCGGGAACACTCCCGAAAATAACACTTGAAACCCCGTCTCTCAGACGAGAAAAGAAAATTGAGACAAGACAATACATTGGAGCACCACCCACTAGAAGAATAACCGGATATGTCTCCTGACGTCTTACACCACGTCACAAGTTTCTAGCTACAACGCCCCAGGTGCGAGACTCAAACACGCACAGTAACCAGGAGAATCACAAAACAAGGACTAGTTGAGGTCGCACTCATCAGCGCGAGTCTGAAGCCTCAGCCTCGTGTGCACACTCAGACCATACGTCCTAGGTCTGTCCTCTAGCTAGTACTTCCCCCACCAAGCCCAGACTCAGCGATACGTGGGGGCCCTACGGTAACCAGCTTACTCACCGTCTAACTCGGGTACGCCACACCAATGTTCCCGGTGGGCCGACAAACACGTGCCGTGGAAGTTACGACTAGTGGATGGGTCACGAAATGTGGACACAGAAAATCACGCATGCACGTATTGTGAGTAACATGAAGTAACAGGTGACTCGAGGCCACCTGACTCTGGACAGTCCACTAGACCCACTAAACTTAATGGTCCTTGAGTCACGAGACTCGGGGTCAAGACCGTTACACGTGACGGCACTGAGCCATCAATCTGGCCCAATCCCTAGGTCAGAAATCACGATAACACGGAATCCACGGACACCTCAAAACATGGCCACGGAACCTCTGGAGTGTCCGGGACACTCACGAGACCGAAAGTCGACCACTGGGTCACAAACGGGTCGACCGGAGTCCAACACGACACTCAAACAGTCGCTGGGAGGTAGACTCTCCAATCAATGGAAAACAACGTCTGAACCACATGGAGTACAGGGGACCGCCTCTCGTACCAACACTGATTCACGGTGACACAAGCCGAAGTCGTCACGTCCTGGGACCCCTCACGACACCCCACACCTGGTCCCCACATGATGCCCAGCATCAGTCAGACCACAGGTCAGCACGTGACTCGAGGTCTGCTCACTCGGGACTCAAATCGGCATGAAAACCTACCGGCTAGGCCTCAGACGATGAACGGTCCATCATCGGCCACTCACCAAAGCACGGCTAACTCACGGTCGTGCGGGGGAGAATGAACGGTCCAACCTAGCCGTCCGTCACTCCCAACGAAAAACAGACCATAACGCGCCTGCCTAGGGGCGTTATAGTGCTTAACGGATCAACAGAGGTGCGTTAAGCCCTAAATCACGAAAGTAAATATAACGCACTCCTCCAGGGGCGTTATGTACATAACGGACCAGACATGGTGTGTTATGTCACGGAGCAAAATAAACCATAACGCACTCCTTAAGGGGGGTTATGGGCCTTAACGGACCAGCTCTGGCGCGTTAGACAGAAGGCAAGGACGTTGAGCATAACGCACCTTTCCTGGGGCGCTAAAGTACATAATGGGCCTGCCCAGGCGCGTTATGTGACCAGGCCCCCAACGGTCACAACCAACGGTCGGAAGCCATAACGCACCAGCCCTGGGGCGTTATGCCTGACATGGCGGTCAGTTGTGCAACCGTTATGCCCTCAAAACCCAGACACGAAACAGGCGAAGCATAATGCACCTACCTGGGGCGCGTTATGCACAAAGCGGTCTCTGGTACGACCGCTATGACGGTCCGACGGTGAAATGGTGAACTAAACCCAAAAACGTCAACCACGCCCCCATACCTCCACGGAAGAGGGAAAAATCAAGGGGGAAGAGGGAGAGGAGATTTTAATCCCACTCCCAACCAGGACCAGTGCCCCAGTTCCAGCACCTGACGAGGCATCCTCGTCCGTCCACGAGGATGTTGATATGGAGGAGACTCCTGCAGCCTCTTAGCCAATTGAAGAACCTAGCTCACCACACTTTCCCCATGAGGAAGGTCCCTGGGACAAAGATCGTGAGGCATCAGCAATGTTGGCAGACAACTCCGACCAAGCCTCTGGGATGCCAACCGACAGTTGCCAGTCCGACATGGACGGCCCGGGACAGCCTCTATCTGGACCCAGTAGCGACAGCCTTCTAGTCCCATCCGCTTCAACTATTGGCTCCAAAGACCCACAGGTGTACGAAGCCGGCACCGACAATGAAGACTTCATCGACTTTCAGCCTGCACCTCCTGAGTTGGAGGATGGTGGCCAGGCAACCATCGACGAACTTGTCAAAATCAATCTGGGCGAAGATGGAGCCCCTCAGCCAACATTCCTCAGTGCTCTCCTCACCGGAGCAGAGAGGCAGGACTACAAGTAACTCCTGCTCGAATACAAAGACTGCTTCACCTAGATGTACAAAGAGAAGCTGGGGTTAGATCCCTCCACAGCAGAACATGACCTAGCTATATCTACCTCCGCCACACCAGTCAAACAACCCCAGCGACACATGCGCCATGAGCTGGAACTCCAAGTTGCGGCTGAGGTCAATAAAATGGCAGAGGTCGACTTCATCGAGCCATGCATCTACTCAGTCTGGCTCGCCAACATAGTCCCAGTCAAAAAGAAAAATGGTCAAGTCCGCATCTACGTTGACTTTTGGGATCTCAACAAAGCGTGTCCGAAAGATGACTTCCCAACTCCAATCACAGAAATAATGGTCGATATGACCACCGGACATGAAGCTTTGTCTTTCATGGATGGGTCATCGGGTTACAACTAGATCCGGATGTCCCTAAAAGACAAGAATCACATAGCCTTCAGATCTCCCAAAGGGATCTTCAACTACAAGCGCATGCTCTTCGATTTGAAGAATGCCGGTGCTATCTACCAGAGGGCCATGACTAAAATCTTCGACGAGATGCTGTACAACATCATCGAATGCTATGTTGACGACCTCGTCGTCAAGTCCAGAAGGCAAGAAGACCACCTACGCGATCAGCATCAAGTCTTTGAGCATCTCCGGCAATATAGGCTCAAGATGAACCCCATGAAATGCACCTTCGGCATATCTAGCGGCAAGTTTCTCAGTTTCATTGTTCGATACCGAGGAATCGGGATGGATCCCAACAAGATCAAAGCAATCCGGGAGCTACCACCACCCAGCAACCTCACCGAACTCAGGTCACTCCAAGGTAGACTGACCAACATCCGGAGGTTCATCTCCAACCTCCCTGGTCGATGCACACCTTTCAACAAGTTGATGAAGAAAGACGCCCCCTTCATATGGGACTCGGAATGCCAAATCACTTTTGAGCAGATCAAGGAGTACCTCCTCACTCCCCCAGTCCTAGGGGCACCTGTCAAGGGTAAACCCCTCATACTCTACATTGTCGCTATGGATGCCTCGCTGGGAGCTCTGTTGGCACAGCTCAATGAAGAAGGTAAAGAGCAGCCACTCTACTACCTCAGCTGGAAAATGATCAATGTCAAGTACCGTTACTCCCCCATGGAGAAAGTATGCTTGGCATTGGTCTTTGCCATCGAGAAATTGTGGCACTACATTCTGTCTCATCGGGTTGAGCTCATATCTAAGCACGATCCCCTGAAGTTCCTCCTTAGACAACCCATTCTCTTAGGACGACTAGGGAAATGGGCACTCCTACTCATGGATTACGACATCACTTATGTCCCTAGAAAAGCAGTTAAGGGGCAGGGCATGGCTAAATTCTTGGCAGCCCATCCAGTACCAGAAGATTCTCCCTTCAACGTGGAGCTTCCAGATGAGGTACTACCCAGAGATGTCTTGCATTACTGGCAACAAGACGCTCTCACAGCCAGCCTACCTTGTTGGGAGCTGTACTTCGATGGTGCTTCTCAAGGTACTACCTGGAGCAACCTCAGCTCAGGCATTACGATAGGTGCCGAAATTATCTTCCTGACTCCTCAGGGTGGAGTTTTGTACAACTCCTGTGCCCTCATGAAGGCCCTGACCAATAATGAAGCCGAATATGAAGCTCTGATCATCGGACTCCAGATGGCTCTCGACATGGGTGTCAAATGCGTCAAAGCCTGTGGAGATTCTCAACTGATAGTCCGACAGGTGCTTGGCATCTATGACGTGCAAAAATCAGAGCTGGTCGCTCTGACCAACAACGAAGTCGAGTACGAAGCCCTGATCATCGGACTCCAGATGGCTCTCGACATGGGCATCAAATGTCTCAAAGCCTATGGAGATTCCCAACTAATAGTCCGACAGGTGCTTGGCATCTATAACGTATGAAAATCAGAGCTGGTTTCGTACTACGCCATCGTCACCTGGCTAACCCAGAAGTTCTATTTCTTTGAAATAGGCCACGTTCCCAGAAGTAGCAATGCCCAGGCTGATGCTCTAGCGAAACTAGCCGCGGCCATCAAGCTACCGCCTGAGAGTGAAGTGGACATCACAGTCAAGCACAGAAGGCTAATGCCCAGCTCACTCGAAAGCAACTCCGGTCTCATAGTTTACGAGGTCTAAGGCTTCGACCAGGACACTCCTCCAGAAAAAGAAGATTGGCGCGAGCCCATCACCAAATTCAAGAAGGGATGGCTCCCCCCTGACCGGGCTCAAAGGGTCCGGCTACTCCGCCAGGCAACGTCATATGAGTTGATTGGTGACTCCCTGTACCGACTCATCCACGAGAAGGACAAGTCCATCCTCTTGAGATGCGTCTCCCCAGCAGAGGCCCGAGCTGTCATGCGCGAGGTTCATTCTGGGCTGTGCGGTGCACATCAGGCTGGAGATAGAATGAAGCACAACATCAAGCTAAAAGGCTTTTATTGGCCTACCATGTACGCGAACTGTGTCCAGTATGCCCGTACATGTCATCAGTGCCAAGCCTTCGGCCCAGTACCCAGAAGGCCTCCTAATCCACTGCATCCCACAGCCCCTACCTGGCCGTTCGCTGAGTGGGGTTTGGACATCGCGAGGCCTTTCCCGCCATCTTCCAAAGGCCACAAGTACATTCTGGCCACCACCGACTACTTCTCCCGTTGGGTAGAAGCCTTCCCCTACGGGAAGTCACTGGCAAGGTGGTTGCCAGGTTCGTTCGATACAACATCATCTACCGCTTCGACACACCCAGTCGCATAGTCTCAGACAATGGGACGCCATTCAAGAACAAGTCCATATACCAGTTGGTGGTCAAGTTCCACATTGACTGGAGAACCTCTTTGGTCTACAACCTGCAAGCCAACGGTTTGGCCAAAGCCTTCAACAAAACTCTCTGCAAGCTCTTGTCTAAGATCGTTAGCCACCGGTAGCATGACTGGGGTGAAAAGGTCTCCGAGGTGTTATGGGCCTACCGGACACTCTACAAAACCCATGCGGGATGCTCGCCGTTCTCCCTCATCTACGGGGCAGAAGCCGTCATCCCTGTCGAAATCCAGCTAGCATCCTACCGCGTAGCAGTACACACCAGCTTGGCCGACTCGGATGAAAATGAATACCATAGAAGGCTAGAAGAGCTTGCCGATCTGGAAGGCAAACGGCTCGAAGCCTACAAACACCTGCAGATGTATCAGGCCCGCATGGTGGGAGCCTATGACAAGCTCGTCAAGCAACGAGCCTTCCAGCAAGGCGACCTCGTCATGATCAAGGAGAGAGAAGTCATGGCAGGGCATTCCAATGACAAGCTTCAGCCAAATTGGCGAGGCCTATACATCATCTGCGATGCTTATGAGGGTGGGGCCTACACAGTCATAGACCACAAGGGCCACAAACCCTTCCCACCTATCAATGGCAAACACATAAAGCTGTACCATGCACTAGAGCACGAGTTCACACGCCACATCGGATAAGGCATAAGCTCCCAGTCCCAGCCATTGGAGCTGGTCTTCTCTCTGAGAAGACCGAACCAGTCACTCTTTCCAGTCCTCCTCTACAGCCAAGCCAGGGGGCCAGGTGGACCTCTCCCCGAGTCATCGTCAGATGCCCTCAGAAGCCAGCCTCCTGCTTTCATCCTCATAGCGACAAAAGCGGGGGCACCACTGCATCAACCACAGCTCAGCCGCCAGGCTCTCAGGTAAGTAAAAATAAAAAAATAAAACAAAAAAAATAGAACAATAAAACAACAGTAAAATGGGGCTAAAAATAGAGATGCCCGAGTGGACCCAGTCGTCCCCCTTCGTGAGGAGTCGGCTAGGGGCAAAAAGGCCAACAACCCGGCTAAGGTGAAACCCACAAGGGTGCCTCAGCCAAAATTGGTAAACCCCTCAACGTGAAAACCCGCGAGGGCACATCGGAAAAAGTTAAAGGGGGTCGGCTCTGGTGAAAACCCGAAAGGGCGCTGGGGTCGATAACGGAAAAACTTCTCTCCCCCACCAGTCAAGGTGGTCTTCACCTACTCTCCAGTAGACCGCGGGATCTTCCCATGTCGATCGATAACCGACTCACATGCATTTTTTTGAATTTTCTTAAACTTCATTCGTTCTTACCCCTTTTGGCATTTTCATATTTTTATTGTAGAGGAGTGGGCTGTTGAAAGGCCAAGAAAAGGTGTGCCGGCGAAGGCACTGGATGTGCGTTGAGGAGGCGTACCGACGAAGGTGTTGGAGGGTGCACCGGGGGAGGCTTGGGTTGAGTGTGTTTGTAAAGGCTCTGAGGGTGTATCGGCAAAGAGTTAATGAGTGTACCGACGAAGGATGCTGGGGAGAGCGTGCCGTTGAAGCTATTGGATAGGCGTACCGACGAAGGTATGAGAGAGGTGCACCGGTGGAAGGGCGAGGTCTGTGCATATGGGGCTAGGGGCTAAAAGGAGGTCAATGTACACGGGGGTAAGGTCGACGCACATGCTGACTAAGTCAGTGCACGTGCGGGGGAAAGTCAGTGTAATTATAGAGTATGTAAGGGGTGAGGGTTGGTGCACGTGCAGACTAAGGTCAGTGCACATGCAGGCTAAGGTCAGTGCACATGCAGACTAAGGTCAGTGTATGTGCTGATGAAGTCAGTGTACATGCAAACTAAGGTCAGTGCACATGCAGACTAAGGTCAGTGTACGTGCTGACGAAGTCAATGTACGTGCCAACTAAGGTCAGTGTACATGCTAACGAAGTCAGAGCACATGCAGGCTCAGGTTAGTGTACATACTGACAAAGTTAGAGCATGTGCAGACTAAGGTCAGTGTACATGTTGACGAAGTTAGAGCACGTGTAGACTAAGGTCAGTGTATATGTACTGACGTCCGTGCACGTGGGGACCGGGGTCCGTGCATGGTCCATGCATGTATGCAAAGGTAGAAAGGCAAGGTCTGAGCAGGGTCCATGCAGAGCTTGTGTTAGGTTCATGCAATGCAAACCAAGTCCATGCATATGAATGCTGGGCCAATGCAAGTCCATGCACATGGGGGCAAGGGCCAAAGAAGTCAGCGTACACGAAGGTAAGGTCAGTGTACGTGGAGTCAGGTTGTAGGTGTGTCGACCACGGAGCTCAAGGGCGTGCTGGCGAACGGTAGGGTGGATTGTGCCGACGAGGGGCATTCAGGGTGCACCACTGAAGGGTCAGAGGGTGTACCGTTGAAGGATTGGTTGAGAGGTGGTTGGGGTGTTTTAAGTGGCATACCGTTGAAGGGTCAAGGGCGTACCAGTGGGGGAAGCAAGTGTGTTGGCGAATGGTGTTGGCCTAGTGTACCGGTGAAGGATTGGGACAGGTGTACCGATGAAGGCCCACTCCTCCTCCATTTCTCTTAAGGCCTTTTTTTTCTTCCTTTCTTAATTTTTGTATAGTTTTATACAAATTGTCCCTTCCTCCTTCTGTCACTACTCAGCCTATATCTTTTTGTGGTGTCCATGGTTCACTTACCTTAGTTAAAGTGTTCTATTACTTATTGTTCCATTTGTTTGTTGCTCTCTTTGGTCTTTTAACACATCATTATTTTTTTGACGAAAATTTGACAGCATCTCCCCTTGACCCAGGCGTATGGGAGATGCGGGGAACGCGCCCACATGGAGTGGCAGAACCTAACAATAGGAGGTGGACATCCGCAGATGGCAACACCCTTAATGAAACCTCGAAAAATGCAGAGGGGATGATGAGAGAGAGAGGCAACTCTCGGACTGGCTATGGATAGCTGGGGTAAAGGGCAGGAGGAAGTGTACCAGCCAAAGAGCTCAAGCCTGTACTGGGCAAAAGGAGGGGGGTGTTGAGTGTGAGTCACTGAAGGACTGGGAGGGACTAAGCGTGCCGCTGAAGGGGTGGCTAGGGCATACCGCTGAAGAGTAAGGCTGGGTGTGTCACTGGGAAGAAGGCAAGGGGTGTGCTGGTGGAAGGGTTGTTCAGGGGTGTACTGGCTAGGAAGGTCAAAAGGGGCTGAGGGTGCACTGGCCAAGGACTATACTGGTGGGGGGATGCAAAGGGGGCTGGTGTGTGTGTGTCGGTGAAGGCACCGAACAGGTGGTTTAAGGCCAGGGGGGTTTTAACTGGGGGGGGACTAGGGACTAGGAATTTAGGGACGTTTTGAGGGACAAAGACCAACGATGGTGTTGGGGCTTAGGGTTTCAGGGAGGAGGAAGGAACTCCCCTTTAGGGTGAATGGACGGGGTGGAAGCCAGAGGCCCTTCGAAGGGGACCAAACCATTAGGAAGAAGAAAAGAGACAGTGGAAGAGTACAAAAAAAGGGACCCCAATCCAACGAGAAACAACGCAAATAACTGGGGTAAAGAAAGAACACACAAGGTTTTATTCATGGCAAATAGGGACTCCCAAAAATGATCTGAAACCCACAGATCCTGATCCGAAAAAATATCTAAAAAATCCTGGGCGTTACATACTGGTTTCGGCAAGAAGGGGGATCCGCTCCCTGACTAGATTACATGACTTGTATGTCATGAAAGATATTTATATGAGGGCATGAGAGCTCGATTACAAGTGCTTACAAGCCACTGGATAATTTCGTCATTTATGACGGTCTCCGGGTCATTGCGTTATTGTGTGGGTAGTTCTGTATCCATACATAGTGTCCTTCAGAGGACCTGTGACTTAGCAGGCTACCGCCCGAGGGGTGTCACAGTGTATTTTCGATATGAGACAATGTCGTGACCGAGGAAGTAAGGGTGTCGTGGGCACCATTGTGCTGGAGTGGTCAAGCGTTGCTACGATCGAGGCAACCGAACGGCGCAAGAACCACTTGTGAAGGTAGCGACCGGGCACTGTTGAGACAAAAGCGACCGACCGTTGTCGAGACTGGAGAGGTCAGACGGCGTGAGTGCCGCCCTGTCTGGAGCGACCAAGAATCGTTGAGCTTAGAGCCATCGGGTGTCGTGGGCACCGTTGCGACCAGAGCCGTTGAGCTTGGAGCCGTCGGGTGTTGTGGGCCCCGATGTGATTGGAGTAGCTGACAGTCGGGTGCCCGAGGCACCGTTGTGACTGAAGGAGCTAAGCGATTGGGTGCCGCTGGACATGATGTGACTAGAGTAGCTGGCAGTCAGGTGCGTCCTGCACCGTTGTGACTGAGGTTGTCGAGTGGTCGGGCGCCACAGGCCCCATTGTGACTGGAGGAGCTGGTAGTCGGGTGCTGGAGGCACCGTTGTGACTGAAGGAGCTGAGCGATCGGGTGCCGCGGGCCCCGATGTGACTAGAGTAGCTGGTAGTCAGGTGCCAGGGGCACTGTTGTTACCAGAGTAGCTGGCAGTCGAGTGCCGAGGGCACCGTTGTGACTCAGGTTGTTAAGTGGTCGAGTGCCGCAAGCCCCATTGTGACTGAAGGAGCTGACAGTCGAGTGCCGTGGGGCCCCGATGTGACGGGAGTAGTGGGTAGTCTGGTGTCAGGGGCACCGTTGTGATTGAGGTTGTTAAGTGGTCGGGAGCTGCAGGCCCTGTTGTAATTGGAGGATCTGGTAGTCGGGTGCCAGAGGCACTGTTGTGATTGAAGGAGCTGAGCGATCGGGTGCTGGGGCCCCGATGTGACTGGAGTAGCTGGCAGTCCGGTGCCGGAGGCACCGTTGTGACTGAAGGAGCTGAGCGATCGGGTGCCGGGGGCCCCGATGTGACTGGAGTAGCTGGTAGTCAGGTGCTGGAGGCACCGTTATGACTGAAGGAGCTGAGCGATCGGGTGCCGAGGACCTCGATATGATTGGAGGAGCTGGCAGTCGGGTGCTGGAGGCACCGTTGTGACTGAAGGAGCTGAGCGTCGCGAGACCTTGATGGTCGTGCTTGGGGCCCACCTGGGACTGACTGTCGGGTGCTGGAGGCACCGTTGTGACTGAAGGAGCTGAGTGTCACGAGACCTTGATGGTCGTGCCTGGGGCCCATTGACAAGGCAAGGGCCTGACACTTCATCTTATGCCGGGACTTGTGAAGTATGCCTATTGTCCGAGTAACGACACTGAGGGCACATTTATCGAGGTGACATCAAGGTGGCATACGATCATCGAGTCAGGGGACCGAGCAAGGTGCTTCCATCCCGCAACATCAGGCAGTGCATGATTATCGAGGCAGAGGCCAGACAAGGTGCTTCCATCCAGCAGTGTCAGGGTCATGCTCGAACACCAAGGTAGGGCCGAGCAAGGTGCTTTCATCAAGTAGAGTCCGGGGTCGTGCATGAATATCGAGATAGAGCTTAAGTAGAGTACTTTCACAAAGCGGTGCCAAGGTCATGCACGAATATCGAGACAGGACTCGGGCAGAGTGCTTTCACCGAGCGGCATCAGGGGTCGTGCATGATTATCAAGACGACTTGCGTTGATCAAAGCAAGGGGCCGCCTTTTAGGAGGTTGGTGTTTGGGCTAGACGCCATATGAGGGATGATCATGTGGCATGCCCTCGGCGTGAACCTAGCAAACACAAAACCAACCAACCAAGTCCTTCACACGCCTTTGTCGTCTGGGGGGTGAGCTCCTTGCATCCTCTGCTTGCCCGTTTGGCTTACAAAGGGGTGGATTTTTGATGTGACACGGCCCAATGATGCTATGGATACTCCAAGGACCTAAAATCCGCAAGCATTCAAGCTCTCGCAAGGGCTCACCACGTAGCCTAGCTCACTCGACGCACATGCAATAAAACACTACGCATATTAACTCTGTGCATATTTGCTCATGCGTAGTTCATGTTAGTTCATGCATGTTGTTTGTTCACTCGGTTGTTAAGTGTTTGCACAATGAGAGTCCATGCATGATGTCAGTACACTTCTCAAGTCCGTGCACGTTGTCTGTTCATACCAAGTCCATGCACACTTTTCCAATAAAGTCCGTGCATGTGTTCCTTTAAAAAGTCCGTGAAGGTTTCTTATAATGAAGTCCGTGTATATTTCCATCTGAGCATATATAGTCCATGCATGTGTTTCTTTCAGCAAGTCCGTGCACAATGTTCCTTCAAAGTCCAAGCACATAGTGCTATCCAAGTCTGTGCACTTTGTCTCACTTTAAGTCCGTGCACATTATCTAACTCAAGTCCGTGCACGTTCGTTGCTTTACTACATTTCAAGTCTATGCACACATAGTTTGTGCACTTCATTTGCTTCATTGCATTTAAAGTCCAAGCATATAGAAGTCCGTACACTTTGCTCATACAAAGTTCGTGCACATTTCCTACTCCAGTTGAAACAAAGTCCTTGCACACGTCTTGCATCTCTTACACAAAGTCCGTGCGTGTTGCACGTCCTCAAGGTTAAGTCCGTGTAGGTTGTAAGCCCGTGATTGTTTTAGTTACACAAAGTTCGTGCGTGTTGCACGTCCTCAAGGTTAAGTCCGTGTAGGTTGTAAGCCCGTACATGTTTTAGTTACACAAAGTCTGTGCGTGTTGCACGTCTTTAAAGTTAAGTCCGTGCAGGTTGTAAGCCCGCGCATATTTTAGTCTGAGTAAAAACATAAGTCCGTGCATGTTTTGCTTCTTGAGTCCGTGCATGTTTGGTGTAAACACCAAGTCCGTGCATGTCTTGGTTTGACTACCAAGTCCGTGCGTGTCTTTGGTTTGGCCATCAAGTCCGTGCACGTTTCTTCTGAACCAAAGTCCATGCATGCATAGTCCGTGCACATTCCTCGTTTCACTGCATCCAAAGTCCGTGCACATTTCTCGTTTCACTGCATTTGAAGTCCGTGCATGTCATTTAAATGAAGTCCACACACATCAAGTCCGTGCACGTTTTCGTGCACTTGGCATCTTAGAGTACATGCAAACCAAGTCCGAGCACGTTTATCTGCTACCAAAGTTCGTGCATGTTTTTGGTTTGAACAAAGTCTGTGCACGTTTCTCAGACATGCTTGTTGAGTCCGTGCATATATAAACACGAAGTCTGTGCACGTTTTGGTTTGACCACTAAGTCCGTGCATGTCTTTCGGAAGAACACCAAACTCCGTGCATCTTTCCTTTTGGACTGAATAAAGTCCGTGCATGTTTTCAATAAAGTCTGTGCACGTTTTCAATATAAGTCCATGCATACTTGCTTATATACGCACTATGAAGTCTGTGCTTTCCATGAAGTTGTGCCATTGTTATAACATGACTGTGTAATCCCTAGGTCAGCCATATGGTCGAGCGTCTACTGAACAATCTGCTAACCGTGGACCCCAAGGTACCAGGTTAAGGGCACGTGATCAAAGGACGCTCCTAATTCACAGATGCGTCCACGTGGACTCTTATTCATCCAGATTCTGACAAGTGGGATGATTCTCCTGAAGCTTCCAGGCGGGAGTGTTCCCTCCACACGCCTAGGGCATGAGCATGCATCTTCAGACAGAAGGAGTATATAAAGGATCCTTCTATAATTTAAGAAAATATATCTCTCCACAAGAAGAAAAAGAAGAATCACCAGAGAGCAGAGAGAACAAGAGAGTTCGAGAGTGAAAGAGCAGCAGATAAAAGAAGAAGAAGAAGAAAGAAAAAGAGAGTAGTAGCAGAACAGAGGTGGTGATAGCATACAGAGAGAAGAGAAGGTGAGAGCAATAGAAGAGAGAAAGAGAGATTGAGAGAGAGATCATGGAGAAGAAGTTGAGGATCTATTTCTACTGGACCGTGGATCAAATCCAGGCCAGTCAGCTCCGAGAGAGAGCCACATCTGTTGTGGTTTCTATTATAGCTTTCAGTTGCTGTGTGTTCCCCATTTCTTGTTTTCCATTTTACATTTCTTTGTTCTTCTGATCCTCTGGCTTGAGGTCGGGTTCCTCCTATGGACTCAGGAGAAGGGAGACTTGGTGTCTCCAATTTACAAGTGACTGGGTGTCATTTGTGGTTTCCCTCTGGGTATCAAAGGAAGGGGGACTTGGTGTCTCCAGTTGCAGGTGACTTGGTGTCACTTGTGGGTTCCCTCCGGCTTGGAGGAAGAGAGGCTTCGGTCTCTGGTTGCTAGTGCCTGCACGATTTCCCCGTGTGACATCAGGGTATATTAAATGGTGGAATTCTCGCACCGGCTTCTTTCGGACCTCTCGGAATGATTGCTGGGATACAACAGAGAGGAAGTTCCTGAGTTCTCAACCTTCTCCAGTGCTCGAGATTGACCCGGCCCATCTGAGGAGACTGAAGCATCGGAAAGATGACGAGGTGCAAGCTTATCTGGCGGCATGGAAGATGGCAAAGCGTAGCACCCCAAGACCACAACTAGAGCTTCCCACCATCAAGAAAGATGATTTTGTTAAGACTCTTTAGGGGTTATGCCGCGTGGAGAGTGGTAGACTGGTGTTACAGTGGCTTCCTTTGCCTGTGGAGGAGTCTCTTGCATCCCCTGCTCCTTGGCGCCTAGAGACTGATCGTCCCTATCCTTATAGGACATTCATCAGGAAGGAGGATCGGCGGCTAACTTTCTATAATCATACTTCTTGGCTTTTTATGTTGTTGGGCATCCACGGCCTCTCCATGAGTGACAAGGCCGAGGGGATATTGAGCCACCCCTTGTTCATTGCCTTTAGATACACCGATGGATGGGGAGTGGACCAGCACGGCCTTTACCATTGCTTGCTAGTTCATGGTCATAAAGACCTGGCCTTATTGGCCGAACATTGTGTCTCAATAGGGGATGTTTGCTGGTTGGTCTGCAAAGGGGCCTCCCGAAATAAAGAACCCTCACTGTATTATTGGTCCCTTTCACCCTTGTATTCCAGACCAGCAGGTATGTCTTCTCTAAGTTTGCTCCTACCTCCTGCTCATATTTTTGATCCTTCTTCGGGTATATGCGGCGACCTGCTCTAATGGTCACCGTGTTGTGTTGACGCTCCTTTGTGCAGACTGCCCCGATTCGAAGAGGATTGGGGAGTATAGAAAGTTGATATCGTAGGCTCAGAAGCCCAGCTATTTTGAGACTCCAGCTGCTATACTAATGACCACTCCTTTGCCGGCTGGTGGGTCGAAGAAACGGGAGAGATCTCACATCAAGATGGTGATAACCCATGCTAAGAAAGCTCGAACAGAGGCCGTGGATCGGTGGAAGAAGGATGCGGCATCCCAGCCCTCAGTGTCTCTTCCCCAGGTCCCGACATTCGAGGAGTTCGAAACCTCGCGACAACAAGAGTAGCCTGCTCCTGGTATAATCCTTTTGCTTTATTGTCTGGTGCAAAAGTCGAGGACTGACTTTGTGGTTTCAATCCCTACTTCTGCTTTGTTTAAGCTGTGGTGCCTCAACCTATTCACGTCATGGAAGAGCCTGTTGCAGCTAATGTAGCTGAGGTAGGGGAAGGTGGTACAGTGACCGTTCTTCCAGCAGAGGTGGATTTGCCCTCGCCGACACCCAGCCATGAGGGTGAAGGTATCCCATCTCTGCTACTTTCCTTTTAGGTTTTTTGCAAGTTGCCTTGACCTTGCAGGCTAATCTCTTTAGACAGACGTCGCCCCTTTTATTCCCGTTGAAGTCCACCTTCCTAATGCTCCAATGCAAGGGGAGTTGACGAGCCAGGCTCCTCCTAAAGAGTCGACAGTCTTGCCAGCCGAGGAGAGTCTTCCTCAAGTGGCCCTTGACAATTTAGCACATCTGCAAGTTCGAGATCTGATTAGTTCATCCAATAGCCCACCTTTCGAGGAGCTAGTAGACTACGGGACCTTGAGTGATGAGGAGCCTTGAGAGGGAGAGACAGGGGAAACTACTCCATCAGCTTCTTATGGAAGTGACGTGATAGCTTTTAGTCCCGCGAGGCTCAAGACAAGCCTTGTCATTACCCCGAGACCTTCTTTAGAGGAGGGTGAAGTCGTATCTGGGCTGACCTGCCCATTGACGAAACTCCGTACAATGACTGAGTTGGGTCTTGTGTCGATTTAGGTGAGTCACCGCACTTGGCTCAGACACCTTGTCACTTGTTTTGCATTAATCGATGTGGGTTCTGACATTGTCCCCTTTTGCACAGGAATCCATCGTTTCCACAGGGCCGATTTTGTCATTTGATATTATGATACCTTCATTTCCAACTTCGCAGTTGGTGTCCACCTTGTTCTCACCTGGTGAAGGTGCGGCGCCCGTCTGGAGGCCGCTCGTGCTACACTTCCTGACTGGGTACCTTCAGACAGGGAGCCTTGGTGATCCGGTGAAAATCCCCGGGCTTGAATAGATCGTGGAGCAGTTGCAACCCTCGCCCCTGGCTCTTGAACAAAGGCCAGCTGAAGACATTGGTAATGACAGGGTAGCTCCTTCAGCAGTTGAAGAGGCAGTAGTTGAAATGGGTGATACTCTGGCAATCACTGCTAGAGTGGAGCCTGAAGAGGTTATTCAGGAAGAAGGACAGAAGGCGCCTCCCCCTGCTGGTCAAGGGCCAATTTTATCTCCCTTGGAGGGTTCCAGCATTGCAGTTGAAGTGAGGGCTGAGACCGTGGCTATTATTTCTGCCCTTCCCCGGCCCTTAGAGGGGAGTGGAGGGGAAATGACATCAGCTTTGAGAGAAATAGTGGTAGTTTTGAGCTCCTCAGTAATGCTGCCGTCCTCCTTGTCCAAACCCTCCGATGCACTTTGGGCTGATATTGACAGTAGAGTAGAATTTCATCTTCCTGAAGTGGCACCTATGGGCCCACAATCTTCGGATGAGATGGTGTGGCATTTCCTTAATGAGGTGTGGCAGAACATGCTGACATGTCACAACTGAACCTATCCACAACTGAAGGCGATAGCCAAATGCATCTCTACTGCACTCCAAGGTTTCGGGTGCCCCTTGGAGGAGTGGATGCAGCGGGTGACTCTACTGCTCAAATTTTGAACAGACGTGAGCACATTGATCACATCGCGACTGACAAGATGATGGCCTTAAAGTTTCAGCGTGCCAAGTGCCAGGCTGCCCTTTGGTCATCTAAAGAGGCGGAGTGGCACAAGAAAGAAGATGTCGCGAGTGCCACTAGGCTCGTTGAGTCTTTGTAGAAAAGGGCAGCGGACCTCGAAGCGGAACTGGTCCGCCTTCAGGGTGAGTTGGAGGAGGCCAAATGGCTCCGAGCATCAAGCCTGGATGAGGCTACAGTGGCAGTGGGGGAGGCTACATCTTATCGAGAAGAGTTGGCAAGGCTCAAAGACGAGGAGTCATGCCTGCAGGAGCTGGTTCACTTTCCATCCGTGCGATTGCTTAAATTCGAAGATATCTTCCATCGCCCCATGCAATAGTTCTTTATTTCTTCGTCCCTTTTTGTGTGTCCTTATGTATCCTGGGGGATGCCCTGAGTACCATGACCCTTCTCCTTTTAAGCAAATGAAATTTCTTCCTTATCTACATTGCACATGAGCTTTTCTACCTTTCTTTCTATTTTTCTGGCTAGTTCAAGCGTAGGTGTGTTGCCCATTCAACTAGCCTATGGTATATAACTGCCAAAGTAGGAGAGCGCTCACGCCTTAATGGAAGGTATGAGGGGTTCGCTCCATCGCGGTGCAGCTCTTCCGAGGGCTAAACTGTCATTGTCATGAGCCGAATGCCAGAGGGTAGGTCGTGTATCAATCAGCAGGGCCGGAAGGTAAGGTTAGTATCGATGGTTTGTTTGTCAGTCTCGCCGATGATGACGAAAGTCGACGTTAGGTTTGTTCGTCGGCATAGGTTAAATGACGACCTAAAGAAGTTCATTTGTCGATCTCGCCGATGATGATGAAAGTCGATGTTAGGTTTATTCATCGGCATGGGTTAAATGCCGAAGCAAAGAAGTTCATTTATCAATGGGGATGGAAGGTCTGAGTCGATGGTTTTTTTGTCGATCTCGCTGATGATGATGAAAGTCGATGTTAGGTTTATTCGTCTGCATGGGTTAAATGCCAAAGTAAAGAAGTTCATTACAGGATAGGCATAAGGCTTATGCCAGTGGGATGTGATTTATCTACTGCCCACAGGGATTCCCGTGGGACATGAATGGCGAATGAAATAGCAATACCACTTCCATCATCACTTCATTACACTTTTTTTTGAATCACATTACTGACTTAAGCGCTCTTTCGGGTTGTCATCGAAGCCAGCCCCCTCTTGCTTTTGCCCACGCACCCTTTCGGGTTTTACGTGGTGGGGTACCAAATTTTACCTGCGGCGCCCTTTCGGGTTTTTACCGTAGTCGGGTTATAGCCATTTTTGCAATTACTCATCGTGACTGGGTAAGGCCGATGAGGCATCTCTATTTTAAGCCTCATTTGTTTTCGTCATTCATTTTTTTTGACTTGATTTGTGGGACTGATGCCGAAACGGGTGGAGATTTGATCATCGATATTGGCTAAATGTCGAAGTGAAGATAGGTTTACTCATTAACAGGGACAGAAGGTCCAGGTTAATGGAATATTGACCAGTCTTGCTGATGATGACAAGGGTCAGGACTGGTTTTTTCATCATCATTGGTTAAATGCCGAAGTAAAGAGGGTTTATTCATTAACAAGGATGAAAGGTCCAGGTTAATGGGATGCTAACTAGTCTTGCCGATGATGACAAGGGTCAGTGTTGGTTTGTTCATCGACATTGGTTAAATGTCGAAGCAAAGAGGTTTATTCATTAACAAGGACGAAAGGTCCAGGTTAATAGGATACTAACTGGTCTTGCCGATGATGACAAGGGTCAGGGCTGGTTTGTTCTTCGTCATTGGTTAAATGTCAAAGCAAAGGGGGTTTATTTATTAACAAGGATGAAAGGTCCAGATTAATGGGATGCTGAGTGATCTTGCCGATGATGACAAGGGTCAGTGTTAGTTTATTCATTAACATTGGTTAAATGTTGAAGCAAAGAGGGTTTATTCATTAACAAGGGCAAAAGGTCTAGGTTAGTAGGGTATTGATCGGTCTTGCCGATGATGACAAGGGTCAGAGTTGGTTTGTTCATCGACATTGGCTAAATGCTGAAGCAAAGAGATTTATTCATTAACAAGGATGCAAGGTCCAAGTTAATGGGATACTGACAGGTCTTGCCAATGATAACAAGGGTCAGAGCTGATTTATTCATCGACATTGGCTAAATGTCGAAGCCGCCGTGAGAGTGAGCCGTACACGTGAGTCCGTGTTCTTCCTTGTATGCTTGCTGGTCTAAGTCCTTGGTTCATCAAGTCATCCAATATCATCTTAGGGCTGTGCCACATCAGTTAGGTTCCCGAATGGACCTTCCCAATCGATCTGACGCTCAGACTTCCAAACCCGAAGGTCGCCTAGGAAGCACTTTGTCCGAGTGGGTTATTAGGCTTGAAGCAAGTGGGCACTGAGGGGGCTGTCACTCTAAGGAGCCGAGCCTAGTTTGGTGTGGTGGGACCTCGTTTGGCCGCTCTCTCCAGGCGATAGAATGTCCAGCTGGATTGCTCGTCCTACGTGTAAAAATGTGACCGATGCTAGTGCTTCAACCATCAGGTCCACCAGCCTGCCTCAGACCTCGTCACCCTTACCGAGCCATACCCCTTCGCTCAGTGGGGGATCGACATCCTGGGGCCATTCCCTATGGCTCAGGCCCAGAAGAAGTTTGTTATCGTCGCCATCTACTACTTCACCAAGTGGATTGAAGCCGAAGCCACTGTCAGGATTACTGAGTCAGTCGTATGGAGCTTCGTTTGGAAGTCGATCATTTGTCATTTTGGTATCCCTCGAGTGATTATGAGCGACAATGGTTGGCAATTTGATTCTCACTACTTTAAAGACAGATGTGCTGACCAAAATATTCACAACCACTTCACCTCAGTAGCCCACCCTCAGGCCAACGGACTGGTAAAAAATGCCAACAAAACTATATGAAAAGGCATTAAAACTAGGCTCGACAAGGCCAAGGGAAGTTGGCTCGAGGAATTATCGAGCTTACTATGGTCACACCGAACTACTCCAAGGACGGCCACTAGTGAAGCCCCTTTCCAGTTGGTGTATGGCATGGAAGTCGTAATTCTGTTGGAGATCGCCAACACATCTCTCCGAGTCACCAACTTCTCGCCTGAGGTGAACGAGCAGAAATTGCGGGAGAACCTTATTTCGGCGAGCGAGATCCGAGAGATCGCAAGCATCCGAGCCACGGAATACCAACGGTGCCTCACTCGGTATTGCAACGCCAGAGTCTGAGATAGACACTTCTAGCCAGGAGACTTCGTCCTAAGAAAAATCAAAGCCTCTCGACCACTAGAGGCGGTGGGCAAGCTGGCCACTAACTAGGAGGGCCCCTACTGAGTGGTTGAGACACTGGGGAATGGTGCGTACTGATTGTCCACCATGGAAGGAACACCCATCCCTCGGACATGGAACGCAACAACATTATGTAAGTTCTATTTTTGAGCCTCTCTCAAAAACACACATGTAGGCAATATAGAGTAAAAATAATCCCTTTTCCTTTCATTAACACTTATTTGATACATCGGATAGGCCACGACCATTATAGTATGGATCAAAAGAAATAATAATAGTACAACATCTGCTGGTACAAGCTGATCACTCGACGCGAACTCGGTAAGCACTCTCAGGCCGAGCCACTGACTCTACCGAGTGTAGAAACTGGTTCGAATAATGGGATGACTGACCCTGTCTGCTCGAGAAATTTAGAGAAAAGGTGCCAAAGGAAGAGAGGAAGAAGAAGAAGGAATAGCCAGAGAAAACCTCCTCTACCAACTCTTTGGAAGGACCCTCTATGGGATACGATGAAAAAGAGGATGGTAAAGGGCATCCCGTAAAGAGTGAAGGAAAAGAGGTTGGTCGAAGAGCAAAGAAAAAAAAAAGAAAGAAAAAGAAGGAAACTGGAAGAGCTGCCCCTCTAGGGGATGGGATCAAAGGTGGAAAGAAAAAAGGTAGGGGAGGGAAGGGAAGGAGGTGAGGCGAGCACAAGGACAAGGGTGCGGTGCCTGATGCCCATATCCATTTGCTTCTACCTCGCTCCTAAGATAATGTCGACGGTCCAGAAGTTGGGAGAAGACATGTCGTCGCATGTTCCATCCTCTCCCAAACCGCCCGTCGATTGTTGAGCAATCTACCAAACTAGAGTAGCAGGAGTCTGCCCCCTTACTGCTATCTGCATCTTCGTCCTCTGAAGCGCCTTCCATGTTTCACCAAGATCGACAGCTCAACACTTCACGGAAAGAGAGAACTACAAGGGATGGCCTTAAGCGATGGAGAGAGGAGGAGACGCCCTTCGAGACCATTTATAGGCCAAAGGAGAGCTGTTGCCTTAAATGGCTTTTCCCTTGAAGAAACGTTGTCACGCCTCGAACTGATAGCAGCAGAACATGTCGTTTGCTCAAAATGTGGTAGTTAAATAGTTGTGAATGATCAAGAGCAATCGCATAAGACCAAATAATTTAGAGAAGAAGGGAGATTATCTATGTCCATATACAAGATTTTTTTTCCGACATCAGTATTCTTTTCTTTGGGTTCCCTCTGATACCCTCCATCTCTGCAGTCAATAGACTCATTTATAGACTGGGCATTTTTAGCTAAACTTAAGGATCAGTCTTGTTGTGGGTCCACCCTTCTAGGCTTGGAAGATATATAATCCTGCACTCCTTCAGCTGGAGAAATAGAGTCACAGACATTAGGCAATTGGAATGAAGGGAGCTCACTAGAGGAGCTTGGATGAGTAGACTCTGCAATACACTGAGGTGGCTTGGACTTGTCTATAAATTGTTGATTCTGCAAAGTCCATGTGTCAGCTAGAGATAGTTTTTGGATGGCCATATGATCTTGATTAGTAACCAAAGATTCTGCCAACCCCCCAGGCTTCCTAGGAGCTTCATCAGAAAAAGTGTGCAAACTATCAAACTCCTGCAGAGTGGCAAACTGATTCTGCTGTACCACCTCCTATCGAATAGGTTGTGTGCATGAAATCCGAGGTCTAAAAACCTGTTTAGATTCTTTGATTTCAGTACCAGATCTACCTAGAAATGCTTCTCCCTTACCCTATTTCTTCTTACAGTCAGCATCAAGGTGACCTAGCTTATGACAGAAGGAACATAATTACGGAACCCTATGGTAATTCACCATCTGCCAGAAACCAGCCCCATCTAAGTCGATCCACAACCTGTCCTTGCGCTTGGCAGAAATGTCCAACTCCATACAAGCAAGGGCTTCGGATGTGTCTGTCATTGCCTATGTGTTGTCATGAATTCGCAACACCTGACCAAAATTCCTAGCAATTGTTCTCATGTAATATTCATGGTAGAGGTTGGCAGGTAATCTGGGGAAACCAATCCACACTGGGGCAATGGATGGGTCTGCATCAAAATCAAACTCAGGCGACCAGCGAAAGAATCAAAAGAGGAAGCCCTTTATGTAAATGTTCTTTTGTATGAGCAGCTTCAGGAAGTCTCCCTCGCATCCAAGGCGAATGAGAACATGTCTCGGATTCAAGCGGCTGATGACAAAATCGACAGATAGAGAGAGGCACTACATCAGACAAGACTTTAGCTCTGGGATAGCCGGGCGTCCATACGTGCTCTTCACAATGATAGCATGGTTGAGCATCTTCATTGAAGCATGAATTTCCTCTTTGGAGAAGAAAGCTGCAGGTTCTCCAAGGTCTGTGAAGCAAGGTGCCTTAACAGCAATCGGCGTTCTAACTTGCTTTGACGACGAAAGAAGAGTGTGGGCGTATGATAGTCGTGCGCCTAAGGAACCAGAGCCTACAAGTGGGGGAGGAGGCTCCCCCACCACGTTGGCCATGGCAGGAAGGAGAGTCAACCAGAGCCAGGACTGTGGCCAACAGTGGCTAGGTCAACTAGGGGAATCCCTTCACTATCCAAACTGAGGCTATCTAACGTTAGAAGCACCAGCAGAATAGTGAAGCAGCTGAAGAGAATCCTGGCACACTTCTCTGTTTGGGATATATGTTCCCTCGATGAAGAAGCAAGACAAGATATCATCACGGCCCTGTAAACCTCGACATACTTTCAAAGTTACTTTGTTGAACCACAGCCAAGGGTGGCTATGACATTTACAGAGGAAGATATGCTTCTGCCTTCTGTCAATCACAACAAACCCCTCTATATGACAGGGCAACTAACAAGCAGCCAATAAACAGAATACTGATTGACCCAAGAGCAGCAGCCAATATACTCCCCTATCGGGTATATCAGAAATACTACTTCAATGTGCACCTGATCGAGGTCAGGGATATGAGAATTGTTGGCTTCAACCAGAAATTTGATGTCCCCATGGGCATGGCAGAGTTTGAACTCTCGCTCAGTGACCTCACTACTAAGGTGCAGTTTCATGTAATAAACTCTGACACGTTATACAAGGTGCTATTGGGTCGGTCGTGACTGCATCAAAATCAAGTGGTGGCCTCTACCCTCCACCAGTGCATAAAATGTCCTCAAAATGGGAAATAAGAAAGTGTGTTCGCTGATTTGCACCCTTTCGAGGTGTTTGAATGCCACTTGCTAGATGTATCTCTGTATCTGTAAAAGCCAAAGAAGCCCAACCCTCCAGCCCAGGACAAGGGGAAGAAGAAACTAGAAGTTGGCGACGAGTTCCCTCTACCGTCGTCGGGCTATGTGGCTCCCCCAAAGTTGTCACTTATATCAGAAGAAGAAGGAGTTCTCAGGGCAATTCAACTCGGCATCCACCCTAAACTGGGGGCATTAAAACTTGAAAAATTATTATTTCTCGATGATCACCTGTGGAACCAAATGTTTAACTGGGGATGCGTCGCCAGGACGCGACACGTGTGCTCGGGAGATGGGAGACACGTGGAGAGAAGGAGGTTCTGCAGGTACGAGTGAGCAGGTGACTGTGGGGAGTCATGTACTGGACATCTTTCCCCACCGACCGCAAGCAGTCAGTGTTTATTTTACATCGGGCAGAGCCCAAACACCTTTGTTTCTACTGTCGAAGAGAGATTCAGGGACCCTGGACGCTGCGACGTTGGGAGGGCTTAGTCCATGCAACAGCGATAGGGCAACAGCAACACAGCAGAGATAGCTAGTCCCAGCGAGGAGGGGGATCCACTCCCTAACTGGATTACATGACTTAGATGTCGTGAAGGGCATTTATATGGGGCCGTGAGAGCCTGATTACAAGTGCTTGCAAGCCGCGGGACAATACCGTCATTTGTGATGGTTCCTGGGTCATTGCGTTATTGTGTGGGTAATTTCGTATTCACACGTAGAGCCCGTAAAAGGACCTGTGACTTAGTTGGGTGCCACCCGAGGGGCGCCATAATGTCTTCCAATCATGAGACAATGTCGAGGTTGGAATAGTAGGGTGCCGTATAGGCACCATTGTGCTGGGGTAGTTGGGCGTCACCACGGTCGAGGCGACCGAATGACATAGGCACCACTTGTCGCTGGAGCGGTCAAGCGCTGTTGAGAGTTGAGTGGTCGAACAGCGTGAGCATCACCATGACTGGAGCGACCAAAAGCCATTGAGCTCAGAATTGCCAGGTGCCGTGGGCCCCAGTGAGACTGGAGTTATTGAGCAATCGGGCGTTGCGGATCCTGATGTGATTGGTGTAGTTGGCAGTCGGGTTCTGGGGGCACCATTGTGGCTGGAGTGCTTGGTAGTCGGGTGTCGGGGGTACCATTGTGGCTAGAGTGCTTGACAGTTGGGTGCCGGGGGCACCGTTGTGACTGAGTGCTTGACAGTCAGGTGCCGGGGGCACCGTTGTGGCTGAAGTGCCCAACAGTCGAGTGCTGGGGGCACCGTTGTGGCTGAAGTGCCCAACAGTCGAGTGCCAGGGGCACCGTTGTGACTGAAGTGGCTGGCAGTCGGGTGCCAGGGGCACCGTTATGACTGTAGTTGATTGCAGTCAGGTGCCGAGGGCACCGTTGTGACTGAAGTGGCTGGCAGTCGGGTGCCAGGGGCACCGTTATGACTGTAGTTGATGACAGTCGGGTGCCGAGGGCACCGTTGTGACTGGAGTGGCTGGCAGTTGGGTGCCGGAGGCACCGTTGTGACTGGAGTGCTTGACAGTCGGGTGTCAGGGGCACCGTTGTGACTGAAGTGGTTAGTAGTCGGGTGCCGGGGGCACCGTTGTGACTGGAATGCTTGACAGTCGGGTGCCAGGGGTAGCATTGTGACTGTAGTTGATGACAGTTGGGTGCTGGGGGCACCGTTGTGACTGGAGTGGCTGGCAGTCAAATGCCGGGGGCACCATTGTGACAGAGGTTGTCAAGTGGTCAGGTGCCCGCGACCCCGATGTGACTGGAGGAGCTGACAGTCGGGTGCCGGGGGCACCATTGTGACTGAGGTTGTCAAGTGGTCGAGCGTCGGGGGCACCATTGCGACTGAGGTGGCTTGGTGCCATGAGACCTTGATGGTCGTGCTCGGGGCCCATTGACAGAGGTAGGGGCCTGATGCATCATCTTGCGCCAGAACTTGTGAAGTATGCCCATTATTCGGATAATGGTGTTGAGGGCACGCTTATCGAGATAGAGAATCAGGCTGGGCATTTCGGTTGAGTCATGTACGATGGTACACGATCATTGAGGCAGTGACTGGACAGGGTGCTCTCATCTAACAATGTCTGTGTCATGCACGAATGTCATGGCAGGGATCTGGCAGGGTGCCTCGATCGAGTGACGACTAATAATGCACAACTATCGAGGCAGGGACTAGTAGGGGTGCGCTAATGAAGTGACATCTGGGTCATGCACAAATGCCAAGGCAGGGTCGAGTCGGGTGTTCTCGTAGAGTGACGTCTGGGGGCGCATGACTATCGAGGTAGGGCACGGGCAGAGTGCTTTCACCAAGCGGCATCAGGGTCATACACGACTATCGAGGCAGGACCCGAGTAGAGTACTTTCACTAAGCAAGATCTGAGGTCACGCATGATTATCGAGATGACATACGTTCATCACCACTAGGGGCTACCTTTTCAGAGGTGGGTGTTTGGGCTAGACGCCGTATGAGGGATGCCCATGCGGCATGCCCTCGGCGTGAGCCTAGCAAACACACACCCTCTGGCCTTGCTGGCCCTCTACCAGCAAGGGACCAGCCCTCACATCCTCCACTCGGCATTGCCGAGTTACCCACGGGTTCGGGGTGAGTGTCGGGTGAGTCGGCCGCCAATTACGGCCCGTTTGCGTTCCGAATTATGCTTTCTAGTAGGTCCAAAGCTTGTGTCACATCAATTTGTTAGTCCAAAAGACATAACAGTAAATTCATAATGCCCGTACCTGCTTCAGAATGTAGTTTTGTGAATGTCCTCATCCTTGATCCTCAATTGATGATAACCTGATCGAAGATCAATCTTTTAGAAATAATTGGCTCCAGAGATTTGGTCGAAGAGCTCATCAATCCTCGATAGTGGGTACTTATTTTTTATGGTGAGGTGGTTCAGCTGCTGATAATCGATGCATAGCCTTATTGATCCATCTTTCTTCTTGACAAACAACACTGGTGCTCCCAATGGGGAAGTGCTTGGTCTGATGAAGCCTTTCTTCAATAATTTCAGAACTTGTTCCTTCAATTCCTTCAATTCTGCGAGGGACATTCTATAGGGTGCTTTGGAAACTGATTCGACACCAGGAATAAGATCGATAGTAAATGAGACTTCCCTCTCTGGTGGCAAACCAGGTAAGTCTTCGGGGAAAACATCGAGAAACTCTCGAACAACTTGAATGTCCTCTAATCTAGCCACCTTAGCTTCCGTGGCAGTGACGAATGTGAGGAATGCTTCACATCCCTTGTTGATAAGTTTATGGGCTCGAAGGGTAGAGATGACTGGTGATCTCTTCTGAGGGGTAATGTAGGTTAACTCCGGGTAGTCTACAAAGGTGACTTTCCCATTCCAGCAGTCTACAGTTGCTCGATGGGTGGATAGCCAATCGGCACCTAAAATGACGTCGTATTCCTGTAGATCTAAGCATATCAGATCAGCAGGTAGGTTGTGGCCTTTGACCATGACCTTACAGTTCGGGTAATGATATGTGATGTCGGCTTCCTTCCCTAAAGGAGTAGAAATGGCCATGTTCATCCATTGGGGTTCCATGGAGAATGAAGCAGAAAATTTCCTTGAAATAAAAGAGTGTGTTACGCCAGTATCAAATAGAACTTGAGCAGATTTGGAACAGATAGATAATGTACCTTCCACCAGTCCGCCTTCGGTTACTTCTATCTCCTGTAGAGCTTGGAGACGTCCTTGCTTCTTCGCCAGGCGCTTTTCATCTTTGGTTACTTCCGTTTGTTCATTTAGCAGAGGGCAATCAGGAATCTTGTGCTCCCGACTTCCACAATGGAGGCATGCTCCCAGTTTTCTCTAGCACTCCTCGGCCTTATGACCGGGCTTGTCACAATAATAGTAATTCTCTTTGGCTGGCGTAGTGATGGAGAATGGCTTGTTGTTCTGTTTGGGCTTCTTATCCTTGGAGGACTCTCCTCCACCATTGGATCACTTCTTGTTGAAAGAAGGCTTGAAATTGTTGGAGCCTATAATGGTCTCCTTCTTGTGTTTACCATGGATTTTATCAGGCAACTCCGTGGCATCCTCCAGCAGTTGAGCATGACGGACAATCTCTAGATATAACTGGATATCCATCGGAGCCAGTTGGGTGATGAACTAGGGCCTAAGCCCGTTCAAGAAGCGTCGAGCTTTCATCTTCTCCGTACCCACCAGGTGAGGTACGTACCTAGCCAGTCGGGAGAACTGGGCCTCATACTCGGCCAAATGTCAAGGTTCTTTTTTTTAGAGAGGCAAACTCCACGGCCTTCTTCTCTTGGATGCGGTCGGAAAAGTATTTATCACTAAAATGACCAACAAAGTTGGCCCAGGTGATGTTTCCTTCAAGTAAGGTGGCTTCTATTGATTCCCACTAATTTCTAGCATCTCGCTCCAGCTGGAATGTAGCTAGCAGAACTTTCTCATCATCTGCGCACTGCATTACGTGGAAAATCCTTTCAATCTCCTTAATCCAATATTCAACATCATCTGGGTTGGAAGAACCCATAAACTTTGGGGGATTCAGGTTTCTGAAACTCCTGTGGAGATCTCCTACTCCACGATGAGCTCCACCTTGCGCCATCTGTTGCAGCGCTTGAGCGAAGGTCTGGATGGTTTGTTGCATCTCACGCCACTGCGCACGTTCAGCAGCCATAATCCTACAGGGATTTAAATCTTTCATTAGTTTCATATTTTCGTTTATCACGTTGGACAAGATAGGATAGGATGTATGTCAAGATAGGATATCCTATTATAACTTAATCCCTTGGCTCTACCCAATCTCACGGGTTTAAGAGTTGACCTATCCTTGAATGGGTTGCCTGAGGAGGAACTTCAGGGGGTCGTGCTTGGATATAAGCTCAACCCGATGAGACAGGAGGTAATGTCGTAGCTTTTTGACGGCAAACACCAATGCCAAGCATACTTTTTCCATAGGGGAGTAGCGGCACTCAGCACTAATTACTTTCCGACTAAGGTAGTAGAGTGGCTGCTCTTTACCTTCCTCATTGACTTGTGCCAACAGAGCCCCTAACGAAGCATCCATGGTAGCGATGTAGAGTATGAGGGGTTTGCCCTTGACGGGCGCTCCCAAGACTGGAGGAGTGAGAAGGTACTCCTTGACCTGCTCGAAAGCTGTCTGGCATTCTGGGTACCAAATGAAGGGGGCATCTTTCTTTATCAAGTTGCTGAAAGACGTGCATCGATCGGAAAGGTTGGCGATGAATCTCAGAATGTAGGTCAGTCTACCCTAGAGTGACCTAAGTTTAGTGAGGTTTCTGGGTGGCGGAAGCCCCCGGATCACTTTGATCTTGCTGGGATCCACCTCAATTCCTCGATATCGATCAATGAAACCAAAGAATTTGCCACTGGATATGCCGAAGGTGCATTTCATGCGGTTCATCTTAAGCCCATATTGCCAGAGACAGTCAAAGGCTTGACGTAGATCGCATAGGTGGCCTTCTCGCCTTCTGGTTTTGACAACGAGGTCGGGATGGATCTACTGTGAGCATCCTCTAGTGATGGGAGTATGTCAGGAAGGATCTACTGTGAGCTATCGCGCCGCTCCTTGTCAAGGAGTTGCACTGCCTTGCCCTTGTTATTGGGATCAGGCTGACCGTGACCAGCCGTAGACTCTTGGAACAGAGAAGCCAATGACGGCTCTTCGGAAGATGGCTGAGGGGATGGTCTGTGACGACCCGGGATCCGAGTACCGGAAAGGAACTGGCGCGACCCAAACCTCGCCCCGCCTCCCACGAGCCCGGAGACTCGGAAGGGATAAAAGGATAGGTGTGGTGTACATAGAAATAGGAAATAAAACAGGACAACAGATATAATAACAGAAATAAATAACTAACTACAACAGAGTCCAGTCTAACAAAAGTACTGTCTAAAGTAGTAAAATGTACCACATGCCAAGTGAACACTCGGCCCGGCAAGCTGGCAACTAAGAACCTCCACGAAATGTCCTCGAACCTCGAGGAAGAACCTCCACACCTGAAAATCAGTGGTGAACCTCCTATCACGAGCTCAGTAGGGATCCCATGGAACCCCAACCGAGAACAACGGCGGTACGAAAAGTTGTAACTACAGCTAGAACAATAACAACAGTAGGAACGGTAACTACGGCGGCTGGTAAAACCTCGGCTCTACAGCTACTCCTACTGTATCAGAAAACACGACCCGGCCTCCCTTTGGGGGACAATCAAGTCACGCACCTGACGTCCCAATCCCACGGTCGGGGGACAACCAGACATGAACCGCCCTAGTCACGCTACTAGGAAAATGCCACGATACCTCAGTCATGGAAACCTGCCCTCACAACAGGGCCCAAGCCGAAACTACACAGTCTGAAAACACAATCACGACCTCACTATCGTGAATTCTATGCCATCTAGGAAAAAGTCCTCAGTGACGCTCACCGGAAACCCTAGACCTCGGCTACGGGAATGCTCTCGAAAATAACACCCGAAACCCCATCTCGCAGATGAGAAACGAAAACCTGAGACACGACAACTCACGTCACGTGACGGGAGTACTGCCCACCAGAAGAACAGACTGGATTCATCCCCTGACGTCTTACACCAGGCCCCCGTGTCTCGCTATGATGCCCCAGGCGGAGACAAAGACACTAAAGTGACCAGGAACACAAAACAAGGAATAGCTGAGGTCGCGCTCGTCAGCGCAGGTCCGACACCCTCAGCCTCGTGTGTACACTCAGACCATACGCCCTAGGCCTATCCTCTAGCTGGTTATTCCCCCTATGCCCCGACTCGACTATACATGGGGGCCCTATGGTAACCAGCCTAACAACCGTCTCTCTCGGGTACGCCGCTCCACCACTCCCGGGTGGGTCAGCACGCGCGTGCCGTAAGAAAGCTACGACTAGTGGGGGCTCACAGAACGTGAACATAGAAAACCAAGCACGCACCCATCGCAAGTAACACGAAGGAAGAAGTGGCTCGCGGCCACTGGACTCTGGACAGTCCACTAGACCTATTAAATTCAATGGTCCTTGAGTCACAAGACCCGGGTCAAGACCATCGCACGTGACGGCACAACGCCGTCAATCTGGCCTAATCCCTAGGTCTGAAACCACGGTGACACGCAAAAGTGCATCGACCTCATATCAGTCCAATGCAAATGAGCATCGACCTCATATTGGATCACTACAAAAAGTGCATCGACCTTGATCTGCCAAGGTCTGCCTGAGACAGAAATGAGCATCGACCTCAGTCTGCCTGAAACATAAACTGGCATTGACCTCATATGCACTGCTACAGTGATGTGTATCGACTATGTGTGCATGGAGCAAAATGTGCATCGACCTTGGTCTAGTATTGCAAAAAGATGCATCGGCCTGATGTCTGTACCAACCTTGAATGGTTGAGAGCAAAACTAGCATCGACCTTGATGTCTGTACCGACCTTGGATGCTTGAAAGCAAAACTAGCATCGACCTGGTGTCTATACCGACCTTGAATGCTTGAATGCAAAACTAGCATCGACCTAATGTTACTATTCCTGGTCAAGGTGGCATTGCCTTTGTAAAGTAGCATCAACCTTCAGTTGTTGGAGCACTGAAGTGGCATCGACCTCAATTACTGTGCTGAGAGGCTTGAAGACTGAACTGGCGTCGACCTTAGTTGTTGGAGGGCCGAAGTAGCATCAACCACAGTTACTGTGTTGAGAAGAGATGCTTTGACCTTGGTTTTGGGAATAGCAGCATGCTCAAACTTTCGCTTCTTCTGAACAGTGATATGCTCCGACTTTGCCTGCGTGCTAGCAAGAATTGCATCGACCTTAAATATGGATTAGGCTAAAACATGCATTGACCTTGAACAGTGATGTTTACAGACCTTAAATGCATGTTTTCTATACTAGCATCGACCTTAGCTATGTGCAGATGAAACAGGCATCGACCTTGGTGAGCAAGTGAATAGTGATATGTATCGACTTTAGTTGCTCCACTTGGTAAACTAGCATTGACCTTACTTTACTGACGGGCAAAGTCGCATCGACCTTAATTGCTTCACTTGGACAAACTAGCATCAACCTTAATTCACGCGTAAGGCCAACTAGCATCGACCTTAGTATGACTATATGTAAAACACACATCAACCTTAGTATGCTACACGATAGCCTAGCTACAGTAAACAGTATCGACCTTAACAAGTGTGCTACATGAACTAGCGTCGACCTTAAAATGCACAAAATAGAAATCTGAGATATCTATACTGACCTGGATATGAATCAGACTTGGATGTACATTGACCTTACCTATCAGATGATAACTCACATTTGACCAGTTGACCTTTTGACTACTTATGAACAATAGCGTTGACCTATGTTGACTGACCTGTGTTGACTTTTCAAGGAACAACTTCACTTCTTCATGGGCCAATCAACACATTAGAAATACCATTAACAACAGTATTATCAACCACTTGTGTGACTCATAGTTCAAGCATCATTAAAACATATTTAGAGAATTTAACCATAACCACAGGGGCACAACACTAGGAAGACTCTATTTAAAAGTGAAATAGAGACTCCCTCCTAAGGTGCCATTTAAAGAAATGAAGACCCTCTGCAAGGGTGCCATTTCCCTATAATCTAAAAATTTTGGGGCTTCTATCCAACCTTTGCCAAATGATCCCTGGCCACCTCCTTAACCTTGATTTGCCTTTGTGTCCTATGCATCATGCATTTTAAGCAGATGGTCATAATTCATCCTTTACACTTGATATGTCCTTAAACTCTATTCCCGGAAATCTACATTATATTTCTACAATGTGTAAACTTCTTGAAATTTCATATTGGCTATATAAATGAGAGTGGATGTCTAAAAGTATACATAAAATGCTGTGCATATAGGGCCCAGTCTGGTCCTGGGAGGAGCACCCGAAGGTACTTGTGCCCATGAGAGTTTATTGAACATGGTGTTTAGCATTATACTGAAGTACTTACTTGACTTGACTTGAGACATTCTCACTCACTCTCTCGTGACATGCTTGACTTGCTTGACTTGAATTGCTTGGCCCAAAAAAAGGTAATTACTTGCTTGAATGAAATAAATGAAATAGCCAATTCCATTACATTACTTGTTATTACACGAGCTTGAGATCGCTTGCTTGAATATTGACTATCCCCTTCTTGGAAGGACTTGCTCGAATGTTAAATTCTTGGAAAAAAATTGCTTAAATACTGATTTCTTGGAAATACTTGTGCAATTACTTTCAAATTACTTACTAGTCTCTTGTTGATACATCTTATTGAAATTCATGTGATACTCTCTTGATACAATTCTTGATATTCTTGCTTGTTCCAACATGCATCATTATACCTACACTGAACATGTAATTAACTTAAAGATTGTTAGAACTTGAGATATAATTCCTAAACTAATGCATGGAAAATATCAATCGCACCATGTTTAGAGCATAAGAAGTGAGAGATGAAAACAATAAATAATTAAAAAGATGAGTGTGCGTGAGATAAAACAATCAAGCTAAAACAAACTAACCCAAATTATATTCCAAAGTGATTAGCACAAAAGAGACCCAACGGAGGAGAACTTGTTTTAAAGATGGATGAATAAGAAAGAAGTAAAGAAAACAGCCTAGTGAGAGAGGGGCCTCCACCCTCCCTTTCTCCCTGTTACGTTGCCACACACCCTAACAGCACCCAGGTTCCCACTGCAGCAGGGGCGAAGGCCACACACGTTGGCAGAAGGGGCTCGCCGCGACTGCAAGAACCACCACGACGGCAACATCACATGCAGCAACACGGAAACTCCACCGGGCGTTGCATGCACCCCACGTCGAGGAAGCTCTCGACGCACGGAAGCCCGCACAGCAGAGGACGCTCGCCGCGGACTGCAGAAGCTCCACCAGGAAACACCCACGAGAGACCGTGCTCCCGGGATGGGGCTCGCTGTGGGCTTCGCAGTGGAACGAGGCCGACGTCGCTGCGGACGACGTCGCCTTCGCGTGCTCGGCTGCGGACGGGGCTCTGCTGCGGACGGGGTTGCGGACGAGGCCGATGTCGCCCAGGAGGCTCGCTGCGGCTGCTACAGGTGGTTGCACAGCTGCAACACGGAGAGGTCGCGGCAAGGAGGACGACGCTGCACCGTCTCCCGTCAACCGCAGGCGACCGTCTCCACGCGCGGCAGAAAGAAACTCACGTTGCAGATGGCAGACGAGGCAGACGGCAAACCGATCGCGACGCACAGCAGGTGCACACCACGTCGAGGGACCGCAGGAGAAGCTTCAGCTGGCTGCCTCGGACAGCACCCAGGAGATGCCACTACTAGCACCGCAGCAGCAGAGGATCCTCACCGGAGAGAAGCCTGTAACAAGGCTAAAGAAAACCGTAACTCCTAAACAAAAACTAGAAAAAACTGCAAAAGCCAAGCTCAAAACAGAACTAAACAAATGCCAAAACTCCCCAAAAACAGCAGACGACCCCTCACAAAGAAAGCCAAAAGCCAACCAAAGTCCCCCCTGCGAACAAGCTACAGAAAAACCCAAGAGAAACAACAAAAAAAAACAGAAAAAGCTCCCTTGCACCGGTTCCCTGCAGTTCCCATTTATAGAAGCATGGGCGACGCTAAACTTCTCCCCCGAAACCACTTCCGAGATCAAATGCCAATATCTTTATCCCGCCGGTGCCACCCACATCATCTTCCGCTATCATCTCGCATGCAGTTTGGATGAAGAGCAACCTCCGCTTCGTTAGTTGCTGCCGCATGTGGAGCAGCTGCTAATTCTACGGCATCCCCTTCCTTATCTTGTTGACGACGTCTACATGAGGCACTGTTGTTTGAAGCCACTGCCATGCACGTGAACGAAGTGCAGCTTCCGTGGAGTTAAGCCATTGATCTTGCCAAAATAAGCATCTGCTAGCCGTGGCCATCTCATGCATCCCTACATATATATATATCCACGTGATACCCGGAACCACCATGCAGCCACGCGAACTAGCTGCTGCCAACCGTGAGGACGCCACCCTTGATGTTTGTTGGATGTTTATACTGCCATCGCACCACCAGCCATGCACATGCAACTAAGCTTTTGCATGTGTTGTGTATCTTGTATAGCCATCCACGTGATGCTTGCATGTGCTTCATCCAACGTATTTGTGGCCAACGTGATTATGTTACATGTGTTGCACCAATCAACCTGCCATTTAAAAAAAAAATGCATATGTGATATATAATGTTGTTAACACACTTAATCAAATGCACATCTTATTCACCTATATGCACTCAAATAATTGCCAAATATTTATCATTTTTCATGAACGCTCAAGTGTTAATAAAAATTCTATTTTTGTGAACATTTTCACACATAATCAACATTATATTTCAAATTTCATCACAAATGTGTGACATTAGTATGTAATAATATGAAGTAATCACACCCCCCAACTTACTCATTGCTAGACCCTTAGCAATGCAAACAATTATAAATTAGGACTAACAAGAGTTCATAAATCGCGTTTCATAACAAGAAGGTAAGCATCATGATTTAACTATAGAATACTACAAGTTCAAGCAATAAATGTCTGGAATAAACTTCGTCAATCCATGTAGTTAGACACTTCCTCAAATTACACTCATAATTTTTTGTATCTCTTCGTGTATGTGATCTAATTTGATTAGTGGATATCAGACAACTGGATGCATGAGCCTTGCCAGCTGTCCCTGCAGGGACCTCAGCTCCCGCAGGTTCTTCGGAGGTGGCAGCTCCTGGATGGCTTTTATTTTAAGGGGGTCGATCTCGATCCCTCTATGCCGGACGATGAAGCCTAGAAATTTTTCGCTGGAGACGCCGAAAGCGCACTTCATGGGATTCATCTTCAGCTCGTACTGTCGGAGTCTCTGGAAGATGACTCTGAGGTCACTCAGATGGTCGCCTCTCCTTTTCGTCTTCACGACCAAATCATCAATGTGGCATTCGACCTTGTTGTAGAGCAGGTCGTCGAATATCTTGGTCATCGCCCGCTGGTACGTGGCACCGACGTTCTTGAGGCCAAAGGGCATCCTTTTATAGTGGAAGATCCCCTTAGGTGACCTGAAGGCTATGTGGATCCGTTCGTGCTCGGCTATCCATATTTGGTTGTAACCGGATGAACCATCCATGAAGGAGAGGGCCTCGTGGCCAGTAGTTGCATCAATCATTACTTCGGTGATTGCCACCGGGAAGTCATCTTTCGGGCATGCCTTATTTAAGTCGCGGAAGTCCACGCAGATCTTGATCTGCCCGTTCTTCTTCTTCACCGGGACGATGTTGGCCAACCAGGTGGTATATTGGTTCTCTGCCACGAAATTGACATCTATCAGCTTGTCGACCTCTTTGCAGATCTATTTTATTAGCTCTGGTCGCATGCGCTGTGGGGGCTGTTTCACAGGCTCCATCTTGGCGTCAATAGCCAGTAGATGCTGGGTCACCTCAGGGCTGAGGCCAGGCATTTTCTTGTAGTTCCAGGCGAAACAATCGCGGAACTCTTGCAAAAGTTTTACAAATTCTACCCTCTCCTGAGGAGACATGAGGGCACTCAGGAAGGTTGGCCTGGGATCATCTTCCGTGCCGAGGTTGACTTCGGCTAGCTCGTCGGCAGTAGCTTGACTGCCATCTTCAATTTCCGATGGGGCTGGTAGCAGGTCGGTGAAGTCCTGATCTTCGCCTTCCTCAACCTCAAGCACGCCAGGGGCCTCTTCTGGCTCATCCTAGCCTGGTGCCGAAGCAGCGTTCTCTTCGCATTGCTCCGGGGTTGCAACCGACGAGCAGGTGGAGCTAGCCGGCATGGGAGGATGTGAGGCCTCTCCGGGGTCCTCCAGGTAATCATCATAGACAGCTTCAATCGGTGCCGGAGCCGCCGCGTCTTCAGGGACCTGACGTTGAATGGATATAGTGTGGACCCCTCTCATGGAGCCACCTACCGTGTGAGGATGCGGCGGGGCCACTACATAATCTCCCATTCTTAGCTCATCCCGGTTAATCAGGTCCTGAGCTATGTCTTTAAAGACGTAGCACTCTTCGATGGGGTGCCCGAGTATCTGGTGATAAGGACAAAACAACAGGTCACAGCTTCTCCAGGCATCTTGAGGCCTCTTGGACCTTGGGAGTGACACCTTGCCGTAGTGACAAGCCCAATCGAAGATGTCCCGGGTCTTCTCTTTCGGGAAGGAATAAGGCTTCCTCGGCTTCTCTTGAAGTGTACGGCCTTGCCCGGCTGGTTGTCTAGCTGTAGGGCTGACCGTGTTCATTGCTCCCTTTGCCGACTGTACGGGTATATCAGGGTGAGCAGTCCGGGACCACGCCACGTCTTCACCCCACGAGCGGAGAAAATCTTGGGTTAAATTCGCCACTTGTGCGGCTACTTCGGCTACTTGTGCCTTCAATCTCTCAATCTCATGCTACTGCTGGCGGTACAGAACGAACAAAACAGGGTCATGTCGGGACGCACCCGGGATCTGACCCGAGCTGCCATTGCCGGCCGAGCTAAGAGGCAGAGTCGAAGGGGCCTTGATGGCATGGCCCCCCGAAGCTGATTCCTTGGAGGAGGAGGAGGTTCTTCTTGCGCGCCCTTGGCGAAGAGGATCCCAGAGGAAGATTTCTTCATCTTGTGCGTCCTCAGGCGACAGTGTATGTTGTTTCTTGTGGCGGGCTTCTTGCAAGGCGGTGGTTCCAATGGAATTCCTGCCGAGTGAAGTTGAGGCTGATATCATGTCGACCTCGTAATAATCTTCTGCTGAGAAACCCAGTCCTGGGTGCCTGGTAATTTGCAGGAGCCTCCGGTCCAGGTTCGGCGGGTTCCACATTTGCTCAAACATTTCCTTCCGACTGGCGGGCTGGTAGAGGGGGATCCTTTGTTTCCTGATCACTCCGACCGCACGCTTGGCCATATAAGGGAGTCCCGAGATCGGGACGTGGGGGTCATGAAGGTCGTCAGGGAATTGACAATCATCGTCTCCTCTGACGGGTAATACATCAAAATGACTCAAATAAAATATAAAAGCTACATGACATGACTCAAAGAAATGTAAGATCACGATGGCACTTGATGACGATCCATCCGGGCTTCAAAAAAATGTGGAGGGGGTAAATGATGTCCCCATCAGTTAGAGAAGGAGTAGAGGCAACACCCAAAAGTCCCAAGGAATTAGAAGATGTCCCGAAATCGAGATGGAAGGAAAGATCTGGAGGTTCTGGATGAGAAGAGGAAGAATCAAGAGAGGTCCCAAAGTCGGGGTGAAAGAAAGGCATAGGCCGAGGCCTCTAGGATTGTGAGAGGAGGGAGAATCCAGAGGCCCTGGATGGGAGGAAGAAGAGGAATGGGGTTTGCGGACCCTAGAAGAGAGCAGAAGATAATAGAAGTAGGATCTGAAGTGGGAAGATACACCACCCAAGGGTGGGAGTTGGGTAGAAGAAATGATGGATAGAAAGGAGAGGAAGAAGAAGTGGACCCCTGACTACACAACATGCGACCCTTGAACTTGCACTGCTGCCTCTTCTTGGCTAAAACATCTTGGAAACGGGCCCGCCTAGCATGGGCTCGAACCTCTGGGCTTCTTATCTTGAGATATCTTCTCAAATAATGGGCCCATCTAGCAGACGGCCTGGCCCAATTATGAGCATGCAGCCTTGCTGGGGCAGCTATCCCTAGACACCCGGTGCTAACCATAGTCGGACATTCTCAGACAGATAACTCCTCAAAATGTTGAATATCATGGAACCACGAAATCTTGTCTCTTGGCACAAGCAGCATGAGGTTCGACAACTCCACTTGGTAATCAACTGTGAAGCACAACTCTCTTGACAAAAGAGCAGGACGAAACTGGAGGAGAGTAATACGTGGCGTTGACATGGCCGGCTCACTGATAAATCGAGGGAGATTACATAAGAAGTGCAGAATGTCCTTTAAAAATGTAGGAGATACGGCGAATTGCCTCTTGAATATAGAATCTAGCAAATTCTTGGCAGCCATATGAGTTAGCACGATGCGGGTAGAGAACCCTTCTTGGCTAGTGAACTGAACAGCTATAGAGGGAGAAGTAACAAGAGCATCAATTGCAAAACCCCCGATGAGTAATGAGATTGCCACCGGCCTCGCTCGAGAAGAGACTGGCATCAATGCAAAGGAACTCCTCTTGACAACCATCTTCGGATGTACTTGCTCATCCCCAAATTGCCAAAGATCAGGATGCGTATTCACATGTGGCAAATAAAATCTTGAATCTTGAATTGAACAACGGGCACTGAATCGCCCTGACTCGGCTCATCATCTCCCTGGGGACTAGACCCGAGGGGCACAAGAGGTAATGCACACCTGCTCTATGGGGTGGAAGTAGGTGGAGGAATGAAGATGGGAGTAGGTTTGAAAGGCATAACAAGCACTAGCAGGATGATAGCGACAACAAGCTCGGGTGGTGGAGAAGGCAATGGTGGAGGTGTAGGAGTAGATTGCTCAGGTTCGGGCAGAGATGATGATGGAAACAGTGGAGAGGAAGGTGATGGCAAAGCTGAAGGTGACAAAGATGGCAGAGACACTGGAGAAGACAAAGGCGGTGGAGATGGCAAAGGTAGTGATGGTGATGGAGAGGGATTAGAGGATGGCGATGAAGGAACTGTTGGTAATGAGAAGGGCGGTGGTGATAAAGCTAGAGAGGGTAAAGAAGAAGGCCGTGGTACCCACCGCCGGTGTATTGACACAATGCGTCAAGTGGTATTGGGAGTGGAAGTGGTAGTAATTGGGGTGGCAGAAGAAGGAGAGGCACTAGCCTGAGTAAAGGATTGGATTTGTGAAGTTTGTGGAGATGGGGGAGGAGGCAGCAAAGGCAATGAGGTAGTAGGAGACAGAGATAAAAGTGATAGAGCGGGTGTAACACTAGATAAAAGATCACAGGGGTACCCCGGGTCTTGTAGTGATGGAGACGGTTGTCTGGGTGGCGCTTGATGTTGCTGCTTGCTGCGAAGGTGTAGAATAACATTGTGAATGGCGGCCCAATCGATCCTCTTTTTATCTTCCAAACCATAAATATACTCCCGAAACTCGGGACAATCCTCAACTGAATGCCCCTGCTGGCGGTGATAATCACAAAACTGAAGCATATCCCTGTCTGCTGGTCTGTAATGTTGGATATAATGGTATGCTTTGATACCAATTGATATGTCCTGAATGGTGCAACCAGATGTAGAATGGGGGGTTGAATAGATCCGGTGACAAACTATGGCCTATTTAAAACCTAAGGGAGAACCTGAGCATCAATCACTCCTTGCTCCACGACTGTTTCCGATGTAGAGGGGGAAGAGGTAGACTTCAGCGGTAGTGAAGAAGACATTTCCAGATCAGAAACACTGTCCGTGCCGATTAAAGCTCTTCCGCCATTCCAACCTCCGAAATTATTGATGATATCCTCTGAGGAGGAATTGCCGGGAGAATTTACCGGGCTAGATACAGAGATGGAGATAACTCCTCCTTTCATTGCCACGGCTGCAGAATTTTCATCCCCTCTACGTTCTTTTGAGGGTGTGGACCTTCCATTGACTGTAAGTCTATTTTGTCCTGCTGTCTCATCTGTTCTTCTTCTCTCATTGCTTGATGCCGCGTTGGTCTTGTTTATAGGAGACCGCCATCGCCAGCTCTCCAACAAGTGCTACTTTCGAGACTGTTTCATCCGAAGCCCTGACTACCAGTGCTGTATTGGCAATAGTTTGTGTGGGGACTGCAGAGCTCATCCGCCCCGTGCCAGTGAGAATATAGTTTCCTACAGATCTGACATCGTTGGACTTGGGCACTTCAGGAGATAGCTCCGCTCCCATCAAGGTTTCAGATCTGAGGGCTGAAGCAGACCCAGCCAGGGGTTCAACATTTGTGCCGGCTACAGTAATGACCATTGCACCGGAATCCGCAGTCCCTGCAGTATCTTTTATGGAAACTGAGCCTCTGCCGCCTCAAATCATGGCCGCTGGGACTCTATTGCTGAAAGATGCAGCTGTCACGGTCGAGCAGGAGTTAGCAGTCATTACAGCAATTGGTTCATCATTGGCAGTCAGCTCTGAAGCAGAATCTCACAAAGAAATAGCTCCAGTAATCACCAGCTCTCCTCTTACGAGCATTCAAGTAGCAACCCTTGAGGAGGAGGCGGTGGAGGAATCTCCAGTCCCAGAGGAAGCCATGGAAGAAGTTCAATCAGTCCCTCCAGCGGCTCTTCCGTCCTCTTCTTCCCAGCCAGACGTTGCACTATGGGCAGATATCGACGGCGAGGTGACTTTTGAAGTGGCCCCATCCAGCTCTCTTGACTTTGCTTCTTCTGAGAGCTTTGTCTGGCAGAACCTGGACATGCTGCGTTAGCTGGTCAAATCTCAGCCCGGATTGACCTATCTGTAGCTTAAAGAAATCGCCAACCGCTTTACTGCCGGCTTGCAAGCAATGGGCTGTCCCCTAGAAATATGGGCTCAGTGTGTATTATTGTTGCTGAAATTTGTACATCGCCGGGATTTCCTGGCGCGTGTTTCATCAGACAAGCTGGTGTCCTTAAAGATGCAGAAGGTAGAATGCAAGTCTGAGTTGGGGAAGATCAGTTCTGCTCTGCGGGAGCGCCAGGGCTAGCTGGAGGCACTGACTGAGCGAGAGCGATCCATTTAGGATCGAATCAGCATTCTAGAAGCGGAGCTTAATGAACTCCGAGCTGAGCTGCCACAAGTAAGAACTGCTCGGCCACAACTTGTTGAGGAAGTAGCATTATTGGAGGGGCAGATGGCATCTCTGAAGGATGAATCTGTCTGTCTTCAAGAGGAGGAGTCTCGCCTACATGAATTAGCATCTGCTCCCTACGTAGGCCTTCTGGATTTTGCTGACATTTTCCAGCATCCGTAGACGTCTCTTTCTTGTATATGCCTCCCTTAGGGGCAATTTTGTAACACTTTTTGCTCTTGATAATGAAATGATACTTTTCATCGTCTCATGTGTCTTTATATGGGTTGGTAGCAGTTTGGCACATCATGTCACGGATAACTCGTGTTGAGCAGGAGAGCGTCCGCCCTTTTAGGGAAGGGGCGGGGAACTCGCTCCACCACGTAACGGTACCTGGACGGGTGCTCAAACTGGGATTTCGGCCACCTGTGCCGTGAGTGGGTGTTGCAGAATGTTTATTTGGGATAAACAGGTGGTTTATTTCTGGTGGACTGTAAGCTGGTTTGGCAATGTGCCGATTGACCAGCGAGCTATTTCATCATCGATATTGGGTTCATATCGATGCAACAAAATATTTGTAGGTCTCATCAGAATAGACGTAAGGTCTAGTCTGGGTAGGTTTCAACTGTTATCATCGCAGGTGGGACGTGAAAGGATATATATAGGTTTCATCAGAACAGACGTAAGGTCTGAACTGGTTGGGTTTCATCATTGATCGGGCAAGGTGCCAATCGATCAACAGTAGGTTTAATCATCGATATTGGGCTTATATCGACGCAAAGGAGTTTATAGTTTCATCAGAATAGACGTAAGGTCTAAACTGGATAGTGTTTCATCATTGATCGGGCAGTGTGCCGGTCGATCAACAGTTGGTTGAGAGAGCAGAAAGTCTTTCTCCGTGAAGGTGATGGCGGCCGTGAAAGCCTCGTACGTGGCAGGTTTTATTTCTGCCACGTGTGCTTCATAGACTTCCGGCTCTTGGAGTATCTTGATAAGGGTTTCCCTCAAATCTCTGCTCCAAGCGATGGCTTCCCAGATCGTGATGCTAGTAGGGAAGCACTTTATCTGGTGGAGAACCTTTTGGTTAGCCCGAGCTCGAGCGTCCTCTAGTGATGGTAGTATGTCGGGCTGGGTCTGCTATGAGCTGCCGTGCCGCTCCTCATTGGGGAGTTGCACCGCCTTGCCTTTGTTACTGGCATCGGGCTGACCCTGGGCACCCGTAGACTCTTGGAAGAGAGAGGCCAATGATGGCTCTTCTGAGGGAGGCTGAAGGGCTAGCCCATCCTTGCCGGACGGCCCTGCTTGTTCTGCAGGACAAGTCAGAATTGTTGCTGGGACAGGGATGCTGGTGGCGATCTCCTCAGCGGCAGCTGGGTCGAAGATGCTGGGTTGCATCGGGGCAGGTTGTTCTCCTCAAAAGAGGATGACCCGTTCTGGATCGAAGGCAGACGGGCAAGGAGGTGGCTCAGGGACCCTTCTGCGGCCTCTACCGCATCCACCACCGTAGCCCCAGCCATGGCCGGTGTGTTCTGGGACTGGCTGTAGTCTTAGTGGAGTTGCAATCCTTTGTCGGGTTCTGGCTACTACCGGCTCGCCTCGTTGGGAGGCGTTGATGTTATCTGGAGGTGGAATAGCCACCATGTTGCAAGCGCAGCTGCGAAGCATCTGTTCCAGATGTTCCACCGTGATCTCTTTATCCTTATAGAAGAAGGAGAGCTCTTCTGGAATGAAGAGAGTTTCACCTTCTTTGACTTTCTGGATGATCTCCTGGACCCAGCCTCTGAGGCGAGCTCATTTCAGCATTTCTTCCCACAGGATGTAACTATCGAGTGGGATAGGCCCGGTAGGGTGAAGAGGAGTGTATTCCTCCAAATCGTTGATGACTCGCTGCAACCTCTGGAGAGGCGTTAACTCTGTTGGGGATTGCAAGGCGGCTGCTTATTTGGCCTATTTCTTGAGCCGCCTCTTGAGATTCTTCCTTCAGCTCCTCTCCTATTTCTTGGCAATGGTTGCCTCCAGGGGAGAAGGAGGAGGAGGCACTGGGATTGAGGCTGACAGATATCTATGGGGATACCGTCGAGGCAATGTGTTTGCAAGGTGAGGTCGGTGACTCTTCTTTGCCCAAATCTCAATCCAGGCACCTTCCGATCGTTGTAGTAGGAAGGTGGCGTTGATCGCCTATTCAATGACCTCGAGTGGTAGTTCCTGATTGGCTGGGATGCTGAGATTGGTGTCCGGGGATGTAGGCATGGTTTGATGCCTTAACCTCGATGGCTGTAGGAACCTACCACGAATCGACTGACTTGTGCTGGCGTCCGAGGACATGTGCGTGGTTTGATGCCTTAACTGCGATGGCGAGGGAGGCTTCTCCTATTGAGCAAACATATTGGTATTGGCGTCTGAAGACGTATGCATGGTTTGATGCCTTAGCCGTGGTGGCGAGGGTTTCTGTTGAGAAGTGGTTTGAGGAGCAAGAGTAACATCGTGCCTCTTGGCCTGACCTCTGTGGTCTGACTGTGGGCAAGGTCGAGCGACACTTGATGAAGTCTTGGGGCCTTGCTGCCCCTGTTGGCTGTCCTGATCTCGCGTGCCAGATGGCCTTTGTGATGGCAGACCTGACTTGCAAACTGTTGGGAGGACCTAGTCCAGTTGAGCCAGAACCTCGCCCAACTTCTGTTTCCCCTTCCTATCCTCGAGCATCGGAGACAGGAGTGGAATAGTGGGAGGGTGAGGAGATCTTGAGGAGCTCATCGTAGCCTCACCCATCAGGACATCCTCTCAGCCAAGAAGGACTCAGAGGAGTCTAGCAGTGTCTTCTCTAGAAAACAACAGAGACTCTAACTCCTGCCAGGGTCACCATTGGGTGGCTGAGGTGGCAGGGGCCGACTGATTGGCCTGTGATGTCAAGGAATCCGAGGAGATCGGGGGAGAAAGAGGATGAATGACATTGGTTGAGAAGGTACTCGGCCCTGTCTCTTGGCTGGCATCTTGCTCTATGTGCCTCCGCAGCCACACGAGAGCTTCTCGATTGTCGATCTGAAACTCGAGCCATTCTGGAGCGTGCTGGTAAGGCAGCCCATGCCCATTTTCCTATGGAGGATCAGGCTACTCTGGTGTATTTCTGGCAGTGCTTAGAGTTTCTTCGACAGCTTGTCACAGTCAAACAGGTGCCATGGAATTCCCCTCAGCATCGATTTACTCCCACCGGATCTGTTCCGAGATGAGGTACTGGACTTCCTCACAGGACTCAATCGTATGGCAGATTCGTGCATGCAGAGGGTAGTACTGGGGGTGGCTAAAGTCCCAATGAGTGTAGTTTGCTAGCGGGTCACGGGGCAGGATTTGCCCCCTCATGACGAGGACATTGAAAAGCTGTCGGGTTCTTTCTCGGGGGAAGGAGAGGGGTCTGCGATCATGCCAGGGCCTCCACCCTGGATACCAGATCGACCGCTCTCTTGGGTTAACACTGGGCTCCTCTGATTTGTCATCAAAGAGAGAAAACACAGCCATCATGTGGATCACATTGGCCAGATGGTGAACCACATGCACTGCTTTAGCTGGTCTAGACCATGTATGTGGCTGTGGCAGATCGACAAGACCACTCTTCATTTGAATAAGGCCGTCTTGAATCATCTTCTATGCCTAGGTCTTAAAGACATAGCAATCGTCAAGGGGGTGACCCAACATGTGATGGCATGAGCAGTAATTGAGATCATCAGTTTTCTGAGGTTCATCTGACTTGCGGACTTCAGGTAGTTTAACGATCTTCTGGGACATGCAGAGGTCGAAGAGCATCTTCGTATGTTCCTTCTTGAAAGAGAAGGGCGTCTTCATACGCTCTGAGAAGGAGAGAGCGGTCAGCTTGTCCGCTGGCCTTTTGTCGGAACTACTTGTCCCGACTCCCTTACTGGCTTTAGTGGCGAGAGTGAAATCGACGATGTTCACTTCCTTGTCGTACTGGCGTTCTCGCGCTTGCTTACCCTTCACTGAGGTGTAGCTCAGGTTGTGAGCGAAGAACATTTATATTTCAACGACCGTCAAATTGAGTTGGTCAAAGCCCTTGATGTTGGTGCCGAGAAGCTTTTCGCTAACCTCGGCCGCCAAACCTCGGCGATAGATAGTGATGGCATCCTCTTGGACTGGCGGATTGACACACCTCATGCTAAGGTCTCGCCATTTCTTGATGAAGTCGAGGGCGCTCTCCCCTTTCTTCTGTCGGAGAGAGCAGAGCTCGACAAAGGATACCTTTCGCTCGGTCGTTTGGAAACGGTCGAGGAACTTCTTCTGGAGATCCACCCAATCAATGACTGAGTTGGGCTTCAGGCAGGAATACCATTGGAAGACAGTTCCCGTAAGTGAGGTGGCGAAATAGTTGAGGAGGTAAGACTCATCCAACGTAAGTTCGCCCATGGTCGTAATGTAGTAGGTCAAGTGTTCATGCGGAAACCCGTGACCATCAAATTTCTGTAACTTCGACTGCTTGGCGTACTCCAGGGGAAGTTTCTTGAGCTGGTGATGCAGCAAGTAGGGGACACTATAGAGGTCCACCACTGCAATCCCTTCTCCAAACTAGGTGAGTTTGGTCTCAACGATCCGCTCGATCATCTGGCGTTGTGCCATGAGGCTTTCTGGCATCGGCGTGTTGGATGGCCGTGGTTGAGCTTCGGCCAAGGGCGTGCCGAACCCAGTTATTGTAGGGGTTCGGACGGCTGTGACTGAGGTGTTGGTGCCATTTTGTACACATGGCAGGATCGACGTCTCCGTCGAAGGCCCAGTAGGCAGCTGGGGGTGAAGGTCACGCTCCTGCAATAGGTCTTGTAGGAGGGCCTTCAAGTGCTGGTTCTCCTTCATAAGAGTCTCAAGAGTCACCTCTTGGGCTTCATTGGCCAGAGGGTCATTGTTGACCGGCTCCGCATTGACAGGGATGGCACGATCCTCGACGGGAACTTCCTCTGCACGTGTCGATGCCTGAGGTCCGGTAGAAGTGTCGACGTGGCCGGTAGGAGCCGGCTACTGGGTCGGGTGACGCGGCCTCTTGAGTTGAGATATAGGCTCGTTCAGGTCGTCAGTCTGAACCTCAGGCTAGTGCCCGGTGGCATAACACGCAAACACCTTGACTGGGTCACTGAGGAGCTAGACTGTCCGCTTCTTCTGAGAGCACCTCTTGGGACGGACGGGTGTCCCCAGCCTATCAAAGACTGAGGTGCGTTGTAGTTGAGTCTCCGTCATGCCATCTGCCTGAGGAGAACTCAAGGCTGGATGTCGGTGGGGCCCAGAATGAGCCCATCTCTGCCTTTGCCTGTCTAAACGAGAGGCACCAAATGGCTGGGCGCCGTTCGATGATGTGGCTGCAGAATCAATCGCACCTTGCTTGGCGCGGCATCCTAGTGCCCGAAAGGGGTTGCCAAGATGTGCCTTCCAGACAGCTTGAGCTTCCTCTGGGGTAATCCAAATTCTTCTCAAGTCAGACTGTTGGTCTCCCTTGTCACTGTCTCTTCGACGGGACTTGGGAGCTCAGACACTGGACCGACACTGGTGTCTCTTTGTCACTGCGTGAGCATCTGCCCTTCTGAGTTCTGCCTTGTCTTCTTGCATTTGACACAGAAGGCTAAAGCGGTTAGTAGTAGGGATCGTAGAGACGACCCGCTCTGGGGGTATGATGGGTTCCCCCCCGTCCAGGCGAATTCATAGATTCTCGACAAGGATAGTCTTGCCGAAGTTGCTGGTGGCAACGGCAGGTCGCTTGCCTTTAAGGCCGCAACAATGCTTCTTCTGGGGAGCCGAAGACAATTCTGCTCCAAGGTGGTAGACTGAGAAAACTCAGCCCGTGACTGCTGGTGGCACAAGGCCATCGACTGGCAATACTGGAATCGGTCCCCAAGACCCGAGGTCTATAGTGGAGGCTGGAGGTGATGGTGGAGGGGATAGGGCACGCTGTACAAATCAACGGTGGCCACACCCTCACCATGTTGAGCAAACTTCGCCTCGACGATGCGCTCAATCATTTGCTTCTGTGCCATGAGGCTTTCTGCAGCTGGAGTAGCAGATGACCGCGCATTAGCTTCATGCTGCGGGACTTCAAAGTCCACCACCAGCGGCAATTTCGCAGCGGTGACGGAGGCGTTAGCCGCGGCCGGGATGGGAGACGGTTGCTGTTCCACTCCAGTGGGTGCCGCCTGAGGTGGGACAGGAGCTTCCTTTTCATGCAGTAGCGCCTGTAAGAGATTCTTGAGTTCTTGATTCTCGTGTCTGAGCTCTTCCAACGCGGGAGTCTATGCTTCTTCCCCCGAGTCTTCCTCGTGTCGGGGGTGGCTATCCCCATCGACATTGTGGACATCTTCCTAGCGCTCTTCATGCCGTGCCAGTTCAGGCTGAGACGTCCCTACTCCTGGTGCCTGCTGTGTTTGCGCCAAGCCACGGGACCCTGGCCTTGGCCTCCTCGAATGTTGAAGAGGCTGATTGAGCTCGACCGAGATGTCCTCGGACTGTTTGTCGCCAGAGGTGGCATAACAGGTGAGCACTTTGACAGAATCATCAGTCACCCGAACCACCCATTTTTTCTTGGGCGGCTGCCTATCAGGCTTGGGCGGCATCCCTAGTATGTCAAAGACAGAGACTCGGGATGTGGAAGTTTGAGGGGAGCGATCCTCCTCCGTGTGCGTGGAACTGGCCCACGGAGAGGTTGGTCGCACCTTTTTACTGGCCCCTCGGTGCTTTTGCCCCCGTAGGGGCTGAGTTGTAAACCCCGGAGAAACCGAGGCCTCAGTACTTGTCGGACTCCGCACTTGCTGGAGATCCGACATGCGGAAGGGCTCCTCCGCCCTTGCGCGCCTTATAACCCGGGCCTCCTCCTTGGTGACCCAGATCTTCTTTAAGTGGAGGTGGCGCTCCTCCACTGGGTTGCCCCCTGTCCTTGCTCGGGGAGCTCGTGGCTTGGGCCGTTGCGGGGGACCCTGAGTCGCCGCCGGTACGGCAGGCTTCTTCTTCCTCGCTCCGTCCTCCCGAACTTGTCGGAGGAGTTCGAAGCGGTTGGAGGTGGGAATGGTTGGGACATGACGGTCCCGTGGCAGGATCGGCTCGCCTCCATCAAGCTGAATGCGGATATCTCCGACAATTACAGTCTTGCCGGATGCTGTCGCTGCAGGCTGTGTACCCTTGCGGCTACGGAACTGCCCCCGTTGAGCAGGAGCGGCGCTGGCGACGCCCGCCGTAGACCTGGCGTCATTTTGGCGGCGACGCTGCCCCCGTTGAGCCAGAGCAGTTCCTCTAAGGGTGGCTGCCTTAGAATTGGTGCCGTTGCGGCGACGGCGCTGCCCTCGTTGTGCAGGAGCGGCGCCAACAGTAATCTGGTTGACCGAGAAGACTCGGCCATTTGATGGGACAAAAGGCCTGACACCCCTAGCCCGTGAGGAGTTGGCCGGGCGAACTCAGCCGGCTGCTGTTGTAGAGGGCCTGACACCCCCAAGAGCTGCCTTGTCGGCCGAGCGGACTCGGCCAATTGTTGAAGTCGAGGGCCTGACACCCCCGACGGCTGGCTTGTTGACCGGGCGGACCTGGCCGGCTGATGAAGCGGAGGGCCTGACACCCTTAGTGGTTGTCTTCTTGGCCGAGCAAACCCGGCCGGTTGCTGAGGCGGAGGGCCTGACACCCTCAGTGGTTGTTGTTGCAGGCGTGGCTGAGCTGGTCTCAACCACGGGCACCACGCCCAGGAAGAAGGGCGAGCCGACGACTGCAGGAAAGTCACCGAAGACGATCGGGGTCGCCAGGTATCCGAACCTGGCGTGGCTGGGGATGATCTGAGGGCCGTAAGTGACAGCGGCCATCGCTGCTGTTGCAGTTGTTGGTGGTGGTGGTGCGTAGCACAAAGGCAGAAGTGCGCCGAGGCACAACAAGCTCTCAAACTAGCGGAGAGATGTGTATGCCCTCCCCTTCCCGTCCTGTAAAAGGAAGAGGAGGGAGACCAGAACCTTAAAGAATGTTTAGAAACTTTCTTTGACAGAAAGAAGAAATGCGGAAAAGGTCCCACCGGGCGTGCCAATCTGTTGGACCACGAAAATTTTTCACGTAGGAAAAATAGACAACATTTTATAAAAATGTGTGTCTATGCTCTTTTTGAAAAGAAGCATCCCCCTGATACAGAGGGTGATTCCGTGGGTGCGCATCGTATCAGACGATTTGGGTTCGGGTGCTGGACCTCTCCCCACACGATTCTCAGAGAAGTAACGCCTTGGTTAGGGGCGTGTTTTAAATAACGCCTTGAGCAGAGGCGTGAGTAAAGTAATTAACGCCTTTCTGAAGGGCGTCTTATTCCTTAAGTGGCGCCTTGACCAGGGGGCGTTACTTATTAAATTATTCCAATTAGGACTCTTGGCGTCTTTCTCTCCGTCTTATCCGGAATAAATTGACGTCCTAACAAAGGGCGTTAGCTATGAAATTAACGCCTCTCATTAAGGCGTGACTTAATATTTTCTTTAAAATTTAAGTTTCAAAATTCAGGGTTGCTACAGGGAGAGAGGGAGAGAGCCTCTAAAATCATGCATACACCCGAGCAAGGAACGCGACAGCAGATTACAACACCCAGAGGTGAACACCAAGGAACTTACAATCCGTCTCATGGCTGGGTGATCGATCATCACATATTGAGGGTACATTGCAACACCCCTCGAGCAGCATCTTGCCAAATCATGGGTCATTCAACAAACATTATGTACAAAAGTGAAAATACCCGTTGTAGGCAGACGTGGGAACATGCGGGAGGAATACACATGCATATGCATGTATGTATGGGTATGTAAAAGGCCAAAATATTGAAATGCACATAAGCAAAATGTGTATAAGCGATTGTTTTGGACATACACGACGCACGTGGAATGGACTGGTAGGGTGACGATGATGTGTGTGTGAGATACTTGTACTAGGATAGTTGAGTGTAATGCGAGCGTGCCAATCAAAACTCGACAACAACTCGCAAAACCAAGCTTCAATGGGGATGTGCATCCAAGACACGACACGTGGGCACAAAACTACGGGCGGCACGTGAATTGGGTTTGTGGGCACGTGGTAGTTGTTTGGATAGCTGGCGCCAAGGAGGAGTTCCGCGAGTGTAGGTGAATCAGGCGATGTGGGGGATCGGGTGCAGGACATCATCTCCATTGACCACAAGTGATCGATGTTTATTTACATCAGACAGAATCCAAACATCTTTGTTTCTACTGCTGAAAGAGGACTAATGACCCTGGGGGTCATGACGTCGGGAGGGCTTAATTCACGCTGCTACCATGAGACAACAATTTAGCCCAGAAAATAGGGAGCAGGGAGACCAGTCTCGACTCAGGATGTTGAAATTAAGGGATGTGGATTCCAGGTTTGACTGGACGAGACACAAGCTCGGAAGACAGAGTGATAGACACTGGCTCGATAAGGAGCTGGCAAGTACTAGCTCGAAGGCTAGCGGCTGACACTGACTAGGCAAGGAGCTGACATGTGCTAGCTCCAGTGTGAGACAAATCAGGGTCTGGCGGACAGTGGAAGACTAGAAGTCAGTTGGGACAGAAGTTGAGTTCTCGACTATATTTCATTAGTGGGTGCCATGAAAGGCATTACAAATGGGCATTAGAAGCCCAAGTACAAGAAGTGCAAGTCACAGGACAATTTCGCCATAGGTGCTGGTCCTCGGGTCATTGAACAGTGGAGTAGATTTCCACTGTTTTACAAGATGTCTCTTGTGAGATTGTAGGTGCTGCGGAGCAATCGAATGTTGGCTCAGACGCAAGGTTGTTGATGCTGACTAGCGGAGTGTAGGACAGGCACGGCTTGGGTCGAGCAGTCAGGCGCCGGCTCAGGAGTCATGTACTGGCATGTCTGGGGCGTCTGCTTGTTCGAGTTGTATCATGCAGACACAGTCTTCGGAGGTGATGTAGTAGACTCAGAGGAAGTGGTCGGGCACGGCTCGAGGCGAGTAGTTAGGCACCAACTCGTAGGGTGAGTGTTAACTCACATCACGTTCTGGAATCAGTATGTTTTGCCCAAAAAGTTCAAGTTCTTTGCTTCCTAGTTCTTCTCATGTTGACTCCGGCCAACTGGTGGGGCAGTCAGACACCGGCTCAAAAAGAGCAGTCGGGTGTCGACCTTGGGGGTGTCAATTGCAGGTGGTTTTGACATTACGTGCGTGTATTTCCACCACTACAGATTGTGTGCATCGGGGACTTGTGAGTCGGCTAGACGCCGTATGAGAGGTGTTGATGTGGCATACTCTCGGCGTGTACTTAGCCAAAATAAACAAGCCAACAAGCTGTCGCGTCGCGTTCTTTACATCTTCCATGAACTCGAACTTGTCTTGTGCAGGATGTCCACTGTGGCGACTCGGGATTCGAGCACCGGAAAGGAACCGGCGCGACTCGAACCTTGGCCCGCCTCCCACAAGTCCGAAGACTCGGAAGGAAAAAAGGGATGGTGTGAGGGTGTGTAAGAAGTTAAAGTAACTGCAGAGATAGCACAAACCCGCACAAGCGGGAATCGGAAAGCCTTATCCCGGCAAAGGCCGGGCCTAGGCCCGTACAAGCACCGGAAAATCCGGGACAGGCCGAGGAAATTCCGGAACCGGCCCGGCTGATTCCTGATTCCGGATTCCTGATTCCTACGGAAGCTAACGCTTCCGACGCTGGCGCGTCGCCGAACAGTCAGCCGGCTGATCCGATTTGGGGAACAGGCTTGGCCTTCCTGCGCCGGAAGGGCATCCCCGAAAAGTCGGCCAGAGGACTGCTCGGCAAGCTGCGGCAGGCCTGCGGGGACGTGGAGACGGGATCGCTCCTGTCGCAGGCGGAAACCGACGACATCGCAGACCCCGCGCCGTGGCTGATGGCGGCTGCCTCGAAACGACGAAGTCGCGCAGGGCCTCATTCGGCCCCAACGGTGATGGGCAAAACGGCGCAAGGCTTGATGGCATTGGAGGACTTCGCAAATGGCGGAACAACTGGATTGGTTGAGGCGGGAAATCGGGCAGGGGCTGCAGCGCCTCATGTGCCTGGGTTTGGAGCGGACCCCGGCGGCGGAGGTAGTACAGCTCACGGCAGCCGTGTGGCTCGAATCGATTACCAAGGGCCGCGTGTGGGATCGGGAGGCCGATAGCTGGCGCTTCGGCGCGGGGTTCGCGGAGCTCTGCGCCACCCGCCGCGCGTGGCCGGTTCCGCAGGACCTGCTTGATGCCCTCCCGCCGCGTGCAGCTCTGGCCATTACGAAGCAGCCGATCAAGGCGGATCCCGCACGGGCAGAGGCTGCAGCGGCGGAGCTCGGCTGGAACCTTCGGGCCCGGAGGCGGGCATGACAATCGAACAGGTGTGGGCCCTCCTCCAGGAGGGCTGCAACATCGCAGAGATTGCAGCGGCGGCGCATGTCAGCGCGCTCTACGACCAGTATGCCGGCAGCTTCGACCAGGATCTGCTGGGCAATCTCGATTATCGCGGCCCCGAGGTGATCCTCGACGGCCTGACCCGGGTCGGCATCACCGGGCCGATCGACATTCTCGACGCCGGCTGCGGCACCGGTCTGGCCGGCCTCGCGGTGAAGAAACTGGCGCGGCGGCTCGAAGGTATCGATCTCTCGGAAAAGATGGCCGAGCAGGCCCGCGCCCGCGGCGTCTATGACGAGGTCATGGTCGGCGACCTGCTCGCGCTCAAGCGCGACACCTATGATCTGGTGATCGCCGCCGATGTGCTGATTTATCTCGGTGATCTGGCGCCCGTCGCCGACGCCGTTCGTGGCGCGCTGCGCGAGGGCGGCCATTTCGCCTTCACCGTTGAACAAGGTGATGGCGAGGGCTATTCGCTGCGCCCGACCGGCCGTTTCGCCCATGCCGAACCTTACCTGCGGCGAATCGCCGCCAATCACGGCTTTGCCGTAACCTTGCTGGAACCCACCGTCACCCGCCGCGAAGCCGGCGCGCCGGTGCCCGGCCTTCTCTGTCTGCTGAGCCTGTCATGAGCCGCAAAACCCCCGCTTTCCGTCCCCGTACCGTCGAACTCGAAATTGTCTCCATCGGCGCCCGCGGCGACGGTCTCGCCCGCTTGGATGGCGAACAGGTCTTCGTGCCGATGACCGTGGCCGGCGACCGCGTGGTCGCCCGCCTCGAAGGACGCCGCGGCGACGGTCTGACCGCCGTAGGCACCCTTGGTGTCGATGTTCACGCCGGGAGCCACCTGGCCGAGGCCGGTGACATCGGTGATTCCCTTCTCCAGCAGCGCGCTGGCGGGCACGGCGGAAATGGCGAGCGGCGTACTCTGCAGCGACTCTTCGCGGAACTGCGCGGTCACGACGACCTCCGCGATGCCGCCGGCCTGCTCGCCCGCGGTGCTCGCCGCCGCGCTCGCCGGCCTCGCCCCGGGCCTACGCGAACTCGCGCTGAAACTGTCGTTCATGCCGCAGCGCGACAGCGCCGAGCAGGTTGATCATGAGCAGAACGCTGTAGATCCTCGCAAACGAGCCCGCACCAAACAGTCGGCTGACGAGATAGGCGAGCACATCGCCTTCGCCGCCGAACATTCGCACTTTCCGCTGAGCGTCGCCGATCTGCAGCAGACCGTTCGTAGCGCGACAAAGCTCAGGCCGATCGGCTCGCGCCATTCGTTCAACGACATCGCCGACACGCCGGGCGGCATCGTCTCGCTGCGCTGTTATGGCGCGAAGGCCTTCGCGGCGGAGATCGCCCAGGCCGCCGGGGTGAAGCTGGGCGGATAGGTTCGCGGGGGGTTGCGGGCGCCGTACACCCACACCCCGACCCACTCCCTCAAGGGGGCGGATTTCTTGGCATACAATATTCCCAGGCGCTTCAACTAGCTTTCTTATATATACCAAGCTTCCTCTACCGAAGAAGTTTTTGTTGCTGTCGTCCACAAGTGCCACGCTTTAGAGCATTTACCAAGAACATTCCTAAGTAGCATGAGAGCAGCCCAACGCATGTTGACCTCAATCCAGCGTTGCGGACATGATGACCACGATAGGCTGTCCATCCTGAGATGACAACCGATATTCCATGTGATGAACATGGATGTTTCGCTGCAGGAGATGGGTCAGCTTCTAGCAGCTAATTGGGGTAACAAAAGGATGCTTGATTGTGTGGAAAGTGGATAGGAACCCTGCTGGCTGGCTTGCAGGATGGCTGGAGAATTTGACTCATGAGCTCACCAGCATTTTGCATTGAGCCTTACATTGGCTAATATTTTCAGGATGATTGACCGGATTTCTTATAATGTCCAAGGATAGAGATAGAGCGATGGATGATGTGCAAGGAATTCTTGTAATGGGCAACAAGCTGGACTCTGTTGTACATTGGTAAATCTGAGTGGTGTCAGGATGGATGAGGGCGTACATAGGTTATTGTGTCTGTCACATACCCTTTTTTGCATTTCATGCTATGTTGAACAATCTACCTTTGGAACTTTGTGGCTCTGTTCTTTTTTTTGGGGGGGAGGGGGTTGAAAGTGGATGGTATCATGTGAGTTAATAAGGCAAAAGAGATGTCCAAGTACAGGGGTCAAAGCTTCCAAGAACCCATGTACAAAAATTAAGGACCACACTGAGGAACCAACTCTTCCACTGTTCACGTTCATCTTTCATGGGTTCTTTGCCATCTTCTCTGGGGGCTTCTTAATCCTTCTTACACTTGCTCTTCTAAGACATCTGCATCGTTTCCAAAGGCTTTGCTCCATGAGGAAATAAAGCACCAAGAATCGCAACAGCTGCACCAAACTATGCAGCAGCCACAGAGGCCTTTGGGGTTATATTTGGCTTCCAAGAACTGGGTGGCGTGCTAATTCTTTTGCTCCAGACTTGGATTAGAATGTATTTTTTATTTTTTAAGATATGCTGTGGCAAGAAAAAAAGAACAAGTAAAAGAAAGAACCCATAGGGGTATGAATGCGGTGTCAACTAGGGCAGCTCTGTGATTGCTTGTGGTCGGGATCCATGGTAACATTTGATCTCTGGAAGCAAAAAATTGAAAGAAAAAAGAGACAGTGATGAGTGACAATCTGATGCTTGATGGAGGATGGTGGACAATGGAAAAGAAAATGACATGGTTCTTTTGCCACACTTGATGGACGATGGTGGAGAATGGAGGATGATGGAGAGCAAACATCACTATTCTTTTGCTGTGCTCGATTACGGATGGTGAGGGAGAAGCCAAAGGTACAAGGAGAGAGTAGAAGAAACTGGGGGAGAAAAGGTGTTGTATCCTAGGGAGAGGGGTTTTTGAGCTTCTGTCTCTTGATTTCAGCAAGTTAACATCCAGTGGAATTGTTGCACTGGAGTAACTTGGGTGGAAAAGTATTCATATTCACTTGAGTAGGTCAAAAGTCTGTTGACCAAATGGAATAGTTACTCTGCAGACCCTCTTCACCCTTCATTCAGGCTTCTTATTAGGAATCAACAGGTCCAAATAAATTAACACAATGGACAAACTGGTGTACTCCTGATGCAACCATCTTCTTGTACTGCTGATATGGCCATCTCCTTCCTGTCCATGTACATATTTGTTCTAGAGAAGAGGCAATGGCAACATAGAAGACGGTAGATAACTGAAATGGGATGCATAGGTCTGGTTGCTTGTCTCAGCTATTGTTTGGGAAATTCAGAAGTGATGACAACTTCTTAACTCAAGGAAAACTTGCAAAACAAAGGCTATCTTGCAATTGAGCCCACTAAAAATCGTGGGTGAGAAGGTTAACATACCAAGAACAAAGGAAAACTTACCTGCTTTCTAGCATCTACTAACTTCACACCTTTTGGAACTTCTGCTTGTCATTTGCAGCATGTGAACTTCACTGATGTTTTTATCCTTTTAAAAATGCATTTGCAATTGTGGAATGTGCATCTTCCAAGTTGCATTGTATATCTAGTTGGTCACATAATAAGCAAGTAACAATAAGTTACTCATTCCATTATTGATGGACAATTTTGTCTACAGCATCTTATTTTAGCTGTGTGGACTATGAGAAAATCTCGTGCTATGAACTTGTTGATTTTGCATCATGGAAACCTTGTACTCCCATCGTCTCATCTTCAATTATTCTTTTTCCCATTCTAAATTCTTCTTGTCAGCAAATTCATAAGCATCAAGGAATGAGGGAGGCATTTATATAAATACTACGGCAGGTAGAAGAAAACACCTTGGTAGCAGGTATGGGATAACCAATCAAATCCTTAAGTTGAACTGCAAGAAGCATACTTTCAACCCTCTTCATTATTGAGGGCAATCTTTGTGCACCCCGAACAAGAGGTCCAGGAAGTGGATGGACAAAGCAAAGCTCTGGGGGAAGAAATACATAATATGTTTTGTCTGAAGCTTCTTTAGATTCATTTTCCTTCGCTGCAAGACAATGCAAACCATAACACTGTTCAAAATGTAGAGTAGCTAAAAAGCAAAAGGATAAATTAACTGACAAAAAGGAAAATAGTTTGGCATCGCGGTTACCTTCAGAATGTTCAAATCTTGGAGAGAGTAAATTCTTGCAATATGAAACACCCCTCCCCCGTAGAAGAGGCTGTTTTTTATAGATCAGCTCAACACCATACCTGGAAAAAAAGACGAGGCAAAAATGGGCTGACCACAATGCACCTTTCTGTTGTGCATGAAGCATGAAAAGTACTATTCATTCAAAGAAAAAGCAAGCCACCATCAATGTGAACATTCACGGGGAACCCTTAAAGACCTTATTTTTCACATTGAACGGTAGAAAGCAAGCCACCATCAATGTGAACATTCTCGGGGAACCCTTGAAGACCTTATTTTTCACACTGAATGGTAGATTGCTACTTCTTTGACCAAAAATACTTCCAAGCTTCTTCCAGCACAACAGCTTAGGTGCACTGTGGCTACCCATTTCTGACATGTAGCATGATCAAGTGACTAGCCATTGAAAAGAAATTAGAGAATTATCATGAAAATCAGAACTTCAGAAGACATGGACATCATAGAGAGTTGGATCATACTTTTGCCTGTAATAATCAGCATAGGAACTGTATTCCAGAGGCCCCAAGTAGCCCTCTTTCCTGGGAAATGAATTCTCTGCATTCATGTCGTATCGAATGGAGTCCACATAAAATCTTTTTCCAGAGTGTGCAGCAGTTACAATTCTTCCAACAAGATCTTCTACATCAATATAAGAATCGGCCATCAACAATTTCCCTTGGATCAGATCCCCATTGCTTTGTCCACCAACACCTCGACTGGGAACTAAGCCAGAAGCTTTCACAACATCAAACTGTGCTATGGCTCCCCTAATACCATATGTCGGGTGAGCTTTAAGCCCAAAAGCCATTCCATGTCGCAATTTTCCAAATCCATATTCCCTCCGATCCCCTCCAAGTGTCCTCTCATTGGTGCCAAGGTAAACATCAGGACGTGCCCTCTGAAGAGGGTTACTCCATGCATCAGTGCCCACAATCTTCTCAACCATATACCAGTCAATTTCTTGCAATGGATCTAAATGCTTCTCAGCAACTATAGGGACAAATAGATATGCTTTTGTAGGATCCCATGGAGTAGTGGATGGATCAACATCCACGTCAAGCACAATGCTCATAAGTCGAACATGGAACCTCTTCAATGAATCTAGCTGCACCAATGCAACCAGATCTCAAAATAAGAAATGCACTGGCAAAGTGAAATTTAATACTAACTTTCCCATTTTTATGCTAATCATGGGAAACAATGAACTCACCTGCGCTTCTGTAATCTCTATAGGTCCCTTGTAGACAAGAGATGCCTTTGTTATTATTTTCTTAGCAACAAAGAGATCCATTGACATAGATAGCACCTACAGAGATATCCACTGTTAGACATCAACATAAACCCATTTCAAAGCAAGTTAAATACAAATTTTATAGTACCTCCTCATCAAATTTGTTGCCAAAGAGAACTGCAAATTCTGAAACGTGTGTGAGAAATGGATCTTTGGAAGTGCCATCATTTACACATTTCACAGAATACATATACAATTGGTATGGCTGACAGTCTGTATAACCATCCTTTGGAGATAAAATCCATTCTCCCTGGAAGGAAAACTCATTGTCATACTCGAGGCAAAGCTCTAATAGAAAACAGAATCCCACATAAGCCAAACAGAGCCCAAACAAAGAAAGTCTGGGAAAAGAACTAGAGAATGGAACTGGAAGAACTAAGCAAATGGTGGAATGTAACAGAATATAAGGATGAATTTTTCGCAATAAAATAAGGATCAATCCATTTGATACATATTAAAGGGGCATGTAGAACATGAAGATACACTACAAACTAGGAGTAACAAGAAGAACCAAAGAAATAGATAAAGAATTCTTCATCTTACTGTGACAATTATGGGAAAACATAAAAAGCTGGACATGAAAAAGGACGATGCGAACTTTTGCACAACAACATTCTGGAGCTAGGAAAGGATAAGAACGGAAGGAGAAAACTCCACATACACACTTTTGCAAGCGGCTTGAAAATAGAAGAGAAATGCCTACAGTGACCCATTTAAATGTTCAGATACCCCTTAATCCAGAATCCAGGGAAGATGAATGTCTGGCTGAAGTAGAGAAAGTTCAGAAATAAAAACCATGACAAACTAGGACGACTCCTGCTTCCTTCATTGTGTCATTCACATATTGAAACGGCAATGTGCGCCTGCGCATCAGAAACAATCGCAGCACTGGGATCTACAAATCATTCAACTGCAAATTGCTTACGGCCTCCCGAGGTAGGTCTGATGCCCGACCTACTCTGTCTTGGTGTAGTGTCGGACGGCAAAGGCTAAGGCAAGGATCAAGAGGGGGCTAAGGAACTGTAAGATCCTTACCACAAAATCGGTAGTTTTGTTGGGACCATGTGGAGCCTGCTGTTGTGGGATATAGGATCGTTTAGCGGGAACAGTTGAAGCATCAATTTCACCAACATAATAGCTCTCCAACTGTTCCCTTGCATTGTTGCTGTGTCCCACGTCCTCAAAATCGTTCGTTGCATCTTTGCCTGCAAAAGCGTGTAAGATAGACATGGTTGAATGGAAAAGAAACCAAAACCCACTTGGTTTCTGCCATGATTCTTCGGGAAGTTTGGTGTCACTGATAAGCGCAAGGAAGTGATTTCACTTACCAGTTGCAGCTAGCAGGACTTCATCTCCTCCAGGGTGCTCATCCATAAATAGGGTCACATCATACACCTAAGGTGACGAATTTGACGGATATTAATCTGAAATTAATATATGATCTCCAATTATCACGGAGAATGCATCATAACAAGTCTTGCGTTGTTAATCTCACTTCAATAATTGTTGAAACATTAGTTTTTACATTTATTGGTACATTCTTTTGGAAGGTGGTCAAAAGGATCACAATTCAATTGATACAAAATCATATTACAAAAATGTTTTAGCCCCTAGCTACGAAGTTCATGATCCAGTGGGTTGCATCACCTGTAACCAAACCACAATTTTGTGAGAGCTAAAAAGACACAGAGTATTCACTTCACAGAGGATGGAGCATTTTGACAATCTTAAGAAAAAAATCTGGGCCTATCCACTATTCAGTTCCACCTTCTGATTGACACCTGCTAATCTGTTAAAAGCCTCATTGTCATCACCGAGCTGCATGATATTAGATGCAACTCTTGTCTGGATCTTCTACCATGCTCTTTACACACAGCAAATCATCCTGTAGGTAGAATAGTTGACCACAATGCTTTTTACCTCTGGCATATGATTACAATTTGCCTTCTTCTGACAGGGACAAATAGTATTTGGGCTCCCACCATTCTAGTTGGAGAAAAAGGTGGTTTATAGCCACAGGAGATGCATCTATTACCCATTGAAGTCTTCCACTTTGGAACTCTGCCAGATGTCTGGCATCTGAACCAAGGAATTTGGAATCAGATCAGATTCTGGAATAAGTTGGGCCCAACTCGATCAGGATCAAAGGATTGGGATTGACTTACTTAGCCTGGGATTTGCTGCTCTCAGACCAATTCAAGCCTATCATTACTTTTACCAAGTTCCCCTGAAACTGCGTAGGCATTGGCCAATCTGCACTGGGATTGGTCAATCTCGCAAACCATGGTCTGAAGGCTCCCGCCGCCAAATTTCCATGACAAGATTCCACTTTAATCCATACTACTATCCTCATCATCTAGTCTTAAATCCTGAATCCTAATCTAATTCATTGAAATAATAGCATTTCAGGTAATTACGTGCCTCTGTTTCAGATAAGTTTCCTCTAAATCATACACCTGACTAATCCCCTTGCTATAAATTTCAATGTGACATCTCACTGACTTGACTTTTCCACAGGCGATTGCAGGAATGTTGCCGTAACTGGTTGCCAAGGTATTGTCACCAAGCCATGCCCTCCCAGAAAGCATTAAGCAGTTCAATATCGGATGTATTTAATATGGTTTCCCGGATCTTGAATTGATGTATAACTGTAGATACACACCTTCGAATTCCACATTTCTCATTATGCGATTCCATGGAGTATCCTCTACTCCACACCTCCATTGATATTTTACAAACAGAGCTTCGTTCAAATTGATAAGGCAAATTGATACCTCCTCGTATATGCTGTTACAAACCTAACCTATTTAATGAGATAATGTTCCTTTCTTCCGGGTGTTTTTCTTGTGCAGAGTAAGGAACTTCCAATGGCTTCAACCATTACACCCCTCACCCCCCCCCGCACCGCCCCCCCCCCCCCCCCCCGAGGCCCCCCCCCGGCCGGGCGGGGGCGCCGGTTCCCCGTGACGAGTGAAAATTTGTGATACACTGCATGAGAGCTGTCTTTTTGAAGGCTTGGTAGGTGCAGCAGCGTGTACAGTGTACATGTTCTGATTACGCATCGGATCAGATAGGTAACGCAGGGTTGATGCATGTTTTTCTGGTGCTACAGTGATAAATAACATTTTAACGCTGGGGTCGATGCTTTTCATTCATGAAATATGAGATCTATGACTATTTGTTGTATCGTTGTAATAATTTTTATCTTTAAAAATTAAATTAATTTTTAATATTATAATTTTAGTTAAATGATTCATAACCGCTCGATGCGATACAATCGACGGGTTTAAGATTTTAAATAGTATGAGGCTCGTCATTCCGAAAATCTCCACGGGTTTCCCCATGACAAGCGAGAACAAAAACACCAAAGCCCCCATAAGTTGCGGTAGACTCGAAGAAGGGCGTTAAGACATGTAAAAATAGCGGCAACATAAGCACATCTTTTGTTTGCAACTTATTTTCAACATTCACGTAGCTCCGAGTGTTAACAATTCACCCCGTTTATTAACAATCTTCCCTCTCACTTTGTACCTACATCAAATTGTGATCTACGCGTGGGTATTCATCCTCTCACATGTAAAGACTATGCACACCCGTGACAAGAACAAGACATAATTTACCTACTTCTAAAGACACAGCCGCTGTCAAAATGAGATCGTTGAAGCTGGATGCTTGGTGGCCTTCAGGAATGCGCCACAAGCGATGACGACATCCGACACATGCAAGCTGGAGCTGGGTAAGTGTAGATGGACTGCTTCTCTCTCCTCAGCCTGACCTGCCCTTGCCTGTTGCTGTGACCAGCTTGCACAGCCCGCTCAAACTCGCTCCAACCCATGGTCTTATTCAGAAAGAGCTGTCCCAGCAGCACCATGTTGGGTCGCAGCGTCTTCAGGTTCTCATAAGTTCGATGGCCAACCTACAGCATGACCAGAGCTCGGGTCAGTTTGTGTGGGAAATAAATGACAGACCCAGTGGGTGCCTGCCTTAATTTTCCCTCTTGATCAGTAAGGGAAGAAAAAAGAGAGATATTTACCATCGCGTTGTGCATATTGCCCGGGGAAGCGGACACAAAAACGTCGCTGTGCATGCTCACATGGTAGTCCAGAGCAGCGAGAAGGGAAGCCTTCCCTTTGACCCTTGCGAGCTCTTCCTTAGAAGCCAGGCTCTTCTTGTCTTCCATCAGTGGGAACAGCCGCCTGAGAGCTGAGAGCCTGGCCTCCCCACCATAGACCTGTGGGACAAAATTCTTAGCCCTTTTACTAGGTTTACCCATATGGATTTTTTAACTTCAAAAACAACACGGTGAAAAAGGAAGCAACTCTTATGAACAAATGGTTGAACGGTTAAATGAATCAAAGGACCTTGTGAGAGGCAAGGTAAAGGCGAGTATTCCTATCAAACCCCATAGCTGCCAACATCAAGCCGGTTTCTTCTGGAGTCAGCGGGCATCGGCCCTGACCCCGCAGTTCCTCATCGGTGAACTGAGAGTTCAAGACTCTCCCTTGCCAAATAACTTGTCTATACTTAGCCAAGGCCAGCATTTCAGCTTTGCCGCCACCAAAATCGCAGGCCGAATGTGCAGCCATGTCCTGTACATCACCAGGTTTAGCATGACAGAAAGTAGAAACTTAAGGACACATAAAAAATTAGTCAATACTCAAGGTCTCATTCAAATGCTTTTAACCACAAGCTCCATTCAAGGTCCAATTAGATGATATAGATTGTTGATCATGGGAAAGAACATTGACTTCACCTTGTCAAATCGAAGATGTAATGCAACAAATTTTCCCTCTCTTCTGTCAGCATTGTTGTGGGATGCCTCATGTAGGGAATCAATATCTACATCTGAGTCCGGGCGAACAGGATTCCTCAGACGTTGGATAAGAGCATCCCCCAACTCAGTGATATGGGGGACAAAAGCCAATGCTTGAAAGTTGACTTTACAGCGTAGCCATTGAATGTCTTCAGGCAAGTTATCAAAGGCTAGACGGTGTGAAAAAGGGGCAATTGCAGCAATGCCATACCTACAAAATGAAACGGAGTCATATTAAACAAATCAAGTTGCAACTTGCCTTCTTGCCTTGGAAGAGATATTAGCCAACAGGGAAGAGACTGGATGAAGTAGGGGCGGTTTCCTGTTTATTTATTAATAATCCAAAATTATGAAGGGAAATATTAAGGAAAAAGGGAAAAGACGAAAGCCTAGAAGTGATCTAGATAGACCCAACACGACTAAAACGTTGTGCACACAACATAACGCTAACCTCGGGCAAAGCCACGGGAGGGCTAACCTAGAAAGGTCATGACGCTTGAGAAATACGAGAGTCACATGGAAGTCACGTGTCACGGATCTGAAGTAGTCCCCTTACTAGAAGAACAGCCAGCTGCGTCCACTGACGTCTTATGCTGCGCCTACTAGCGTCTCGTCTGCCTGTCGCCAAAAAGCACGGCTGAGACCGAGACACTGTCAGAACCAGAGCAGAACTACAGTCGCAAGTGACTAGATAGGGTAACACCCATCGGCGTCAGTCCAAGCCCCTGACCACGTGTGCACACACCAGCTCGTGCCTAGAGTCGGGCCTCTAACTAGTATTCCCCCCTTGCAGATGCTGCAGTACAGACCCGGGGGCCCACAGAACTAGCCTAAGAACCGTAAACCGGGAAGTGCCCCACTACAAGAGCTGACACACCGTAACGTGTCGTAAGGCTACGAGTAGTGGAGGATCACGAGACACAGACTCTAAAATGTGAGTGCTGGAGTACAGACAGGTAAAGAAATATTGTCTCACATACTACGAAGTACCAATGGCAGCACAAGACACTGCCGATAGACTCAGGACAAGACAACTAGACATGAAACTACAACGATCCTTGAGTCTTACAACTCAGAGTCAAGATCATCATACAAAGTGGAGCAAATCACCAATCGGTCTAATCCTAAGCTAGAAGAAATGACACGGTCGAAGGAAACGACACGCAGAGACCTAAGGGAACATCGAGAACCCTCAACACAATTGGGCACATAAATCGAGGTTAGACGATACCTCACGACATCCAGAACACTGTCTCAAACTGGACAGAACCATCGAGACACAGACAAGGTCACCTGTCAACCATTGGGTCATACAGGGTTGACTAGAACAAGACAATGACAATAAAAGCAGTACGGAATACTGCTCACCGCACGAACACACCTGGCTACCTCACATCATGGTTTTAGCCCTCATAGGACATTGCGAGACATCCACAGGACAACGGGAAAACCACAAGGTCAAGCCAAGATGAACGAAAACCAAGACGTCAGGAAATGACGCTCCACATAATGGTAGTCCTAGACTGAGTTGTTAGGAAAACTGTGACAGTCTGAGAACAGACCACACTCAGTCAACCATCAACTGACCATGCCAGTGCACCACCGACACACAAACACTACCCTAGGACACAAACCTAAGATAGATGGGCACAGCACAGGCCATCACGGCCAACTGACAACTCAACAAACACAGCAACATGGGTAGTCAACATTGGGCCGCTCATGGGGATGAGCGGTCTAGATCGGACCACTCAAGGGAAGAAGAATGGTCCACAATGGACCACTCAAAGGGGATGAACGGTTGGGATCCAACAGCCCAAGGGAATAGACCCCTACACACTAAAATAGATGGGCGGTTAGGGCTGGGCCACACAAAGGCATGAGCAGTTATGGACTAGCGGCTCAAGCCAACCGACCTACTGCAGTGTTGGTCAGAATGGTTTTGACCAAACTGCCTATCTGAACCGACACAAAACTATTGACCAAAGGTCAACTCGGATAAGCAGGCAAGACCTGGCCGCTCAACCCAAATGGGAAGGTGAATGGTCCGAGAAGGACCACTCAATGGGGATGAGCGGTCTATCGAATGACCACTCAACCCAAACCGACACAAGATAAGCAGTCTAAAGACAGCCGCCGATACACATGAACGGTCTCTGGTGCGACCGTTCAAGTGTCACGGCGAGCAAACCCAAGGGTTCGGCCCATCCTGATCTTTCCACGCCTCGTTCATGCTGAAACGAAGGGGATACAACCACAATCACCCTGGCAATCACATAGACTCCGACCGGAGTCAAAATGACGCAGGAATCGCAAGAAACGGGCGATTCTAACGAAATCACCCAAAAAGGGTATCCGGACTTCCCAGAGCCCTACTGGTCAAATGGGACCACCAATCGAGACAAAATTAGTGACTATAGAACGCTGACGTTCCAGGGAGTCCATTGACACTAACTAATCGCAGAACCGTCGCCGTTTTTCGACGAAGCCTACGAACACTGAAAAACTACAACAAGCCCAAACTCCCTCATTTTAGCACCGAACAACGTGAAACTGTAGGAAAAACGTGCATGAATGGTAGGTGATCCATATCCCTACCTCCACCGAAGAAACCGTGCCCCGAAGCGACTAATCCACGCCGAAAACGTCAAAACACAAACCGTGCCAATCTCAGAATCCACCGAGGGATTGCGCCACGCCACGCTCAAACTGACGCTCCATCCCATGAAAAGATCTCCCCAACGCGTCCCCACCTCGGCTAGCTCCGCAACGGTGTGTGCCTCGCGCCGAACGGACCAGAGACGAGAGAGAACGAAGAGAGAGAATGAGATGAGAGAAATGAGGGAGGAGAGAGGGTGTAAGTGGTTTAAATAGAAAGAAATTAGGAAATTTTCCTAATTTTTGAAATTTTGATATTTGTGTCAAAAATACACTAATTCAGAAAAGTATGCAAAAATAGTCGAAATGATCCTCTCAAAGAGTACATCGCCGCTGTAACGTGCTCGAGTCGATGAACTGAGCAATAAACTCACCACAGGGTTCCGTAACTAGTACGAGAGAAAAACCTACACGGATCGTAAAACTCAACTCAGGACCTACAAAAGTGATCCGAAACTCTCCAAAAAGGATCCGAAAGACCTAATAAAGATCCGAGAAGACCCATTAAGGATCCAGGGCATTACATCCTCCCCTCCTTTAAGAAATTTCATCCTCAAAATTTAAGGACTAAGCAAAGGAGAAGTAGGGAAGAACAACCCAATGACACCAACATGAATCATGAGAAACACCGCTCAGAGGAACACAGTAAGACCATAATCACAAGCACATGCTCAAGACTGAGCATGACACAAGTGAACACAAGTCCAACACCTCCAAAACAAGGCAACATCGCTTACGTCTCATAGGGAAAGAGACACGACCAAGCCACGATAACAGATCTCAAAGAAACAAAACGACAGATACGGCAAGCATCAGATTAAACTAGGAGACATAATCCTCATAGCCGACGGATCGACAACATCATCAGCTCCAGTGCCAAAGGCGACAGAAAACACCTAGCACACAAGACACCAACGACAATAGCACCAGACCCTAACATAATCAAGTCAGTCCTCACTCAGAAATTACATCCGATCGAGTCGCAAGTTAACTCTACCAGAAGAGAAGAGTACAACAAAGCTAACCGACAAGATCACGGTCCACATAGTACTAAGACAGACACACAAAATCAGAGAGAAACAACACATAAAACAACAACAATGGTAGCACCTGTAGGATCCTGACTCCGTACTGAATATGAAACCATGGAACACAATTACAAGCTGGGTCACATCAAGGCACAATAACAGCCGAGCACACGACTGCAGGGGACGAGTCATGAATCGAGTAGCTCACCAAGAAAAGACCCACGACAACAAGAAAATGACAATCTCAGGGAAACGCAGCTCAAGGACCACGATAACGCCTCGAGGACACAATACCCAAGAAAGAAATATAGAGCAGAGGGTACTCAATCAGTAGGAATGCCGACAGACTCCCCTAATACTCACACAAGCCAATGCTAACACCAGAAGGACTCCAGCAACAGCACGGCAATAGATGACATCAAGGCACGGGAAGCCAAGATGAAGTCACATCGAGGAACATAATTCTCTCGACTAGCCAGAATCTTACGACAATGGTCCTCGGCCCATGGGTTATTAGCCCGCACGCTTTCACTGCGCACTCATACAACGCACACAGGCATCAAAAATATCTCGGTATCCGCATCTCAGCACACACTCGGCACCATCACAATTCATAAAAATCACAAATAGCATGCCATGAGTATTGATCCAGCGAACAATCGATCACAAGAAGCCAAAGTGCAAAGAAAGAGAGTACCAGCTTCAGCACAAAGCACAAGGAGAAATGCCAATCTCAGCTTACCCTTACGTCCTAAAACAATAAATGAGCCTTCGCAACATATCGGTCGCTGGACACGGCACGATAAATCCGGTATACAACGGCTCTTAACACTATAACGGAGTCCAAAGCCAAGTAACCGTAAGACAAGGAGAAGGTCAGGCTCAGAATAAATACTGTCCACACTTAAGCAGACATAGGATAAAGGCATCACTGAGACAACAATTCCAAGGCTTACCTTGAAAAGACTCCACCAAACGGGATGAGAAGCATCAAGCTCACTAACAGAAGCTCACCAAGAAGAAAAAATCCTAGGTCGCCTGAGCATCTTCTCAACCAAGGAATCTAATCAAGCACTTCAATTAGAAGTAAAACGTATCAGGAGCTGAACAGACTCAAGCTGGGGTGACCAAAATAACTTTAGAACGTGTACGACCATCATACCAACTAGAAAAGTCAACAGCAACCTCAACCAATGACGGGAAAACCTCGAACAATGTACCGTAGATTCAATCCTTTCGGTGAATACTGCCAAGTACAACATGATCGAGACAGACATCATGATGAAAAGAAAGGACCTCATCACATCCTGACAAGAGAAGAACCATCTCGCACAGTGCTAATCCAGTACACACAAGACGATACACGAAAATTGAAGCGATCATGAATCACGAAACCTAAGCCAGCCGCTGACTGTACTGGACTTGCAGGACTCCAGAAACTGTATATCTCAGATTCCCATGTACTTCACACAACAATGCTCTGATACCAACTGTGTCGACCCGGATCCCGGATACCAGATACCAGATATACCCGATAAGACTACTGAGTTGACCCAATACCACTTGGAACCCGTGAAGCCTCCAAAGAGCTGTAAAGCTCCGAAGGGATAAAAAGATTATCATGTAGTACATTGAAGCCACAGAGATATAATAGTGAGTAATTAAATTTCATTAGATTGGTTTGCTAAAGTAGCAGAAATAAAATTATTTTTAC
>JANBPO010000669.1:0-11920 GCA_024336825.1 Amorphophallus titanum | reverse complement strand
TCACAAAAAGATAAGGTAAAGATATCTTGTTAGTTCAGATTTATGTTGATTATATTGTGTTTGGGTCCACTAAACCTCAAATGTGTGAGGATTTTGCCAAACTCATGACTAATGAGTTTGAGATGAGCCCACTGGGTGAGCTTCAATTTTTTATTGGCTTGCAGATCAATCAAAGTAGTGAAGGATGCTTCATCAGTCAAGCCAAATTTGTCAAGGAGCTGCTAAACAGGTTTGACATGACAATTTGCAAGGCAATTGCAACTCCTATGGGGACAGCTACTTCACTAGATGCAGATGAAAAAGGTATACTTGTGGATGTAAAGAAATATAGAGGTATGATTGGTTCATTACTCTATTTAACTACATCAAGACCAAACATCCAGTATAGTGTTTGCCTATGTGCTAGATTCCAGTCTAGTCCTAGAGAATCTCACTTGACTTTAGTCAAGCGTACCTTTAAATACCTTGCTGGCACTCAAGACTTGGGATTATGGTATCTTGCATCATGTGAGTTATCTCTTATTTCATATTCAGATGCAGATTATGCAGGTTGCAAGCTGGATCACAAGAGCGCAAGTGGCTATTGCCTATTTCTGGGTGGGTGTTTAGTTTCTTAGGCTTCCAAGAAATAACACTCGGTTGCTCTCTCTACTGCAGAGGCAGAATATGTCGCTGCAGGGAGTTGTGGCACCCAAGTGTTATGGATCAAACACCAACTCCAAGACTATCTAATAAATCTTGGTTTTATCCTGATCTTGTGTGATAACACAAGTGCTATCAACCTTGCAAAAAATCCAGTCCTGCACTCTAGGACTAAGCACATAGAGATTAGGCATCATTTTATAAGAGATTAAGTAACTAAGAAAAATTTTGAGCTTCACTTTGTTAAATCAGAAAATCAGGTTGCTGACATCTTCACCAAGTCGTTATGCAACGACATGTTTTCAACACTAAGAAGAGAATTAGGTCTATGTAGACCTTAGTTTGATCAGGTTTAAACTACCCATTGATCTTCTTAATGTCTATGTGACCTATTATTGCAATGATGGCTGCACATATCCCTGATTTATCTTGAAGTGATCTGTTGAATAATTGAATTGCTTATGTGATGATGGTTACATTTTGGGGGAGGTTATTTTTCATATGCGATTATTCCTTGCACTTTGAATGTTCTCCACTACATGTCATATTTTGACTTCATGGTATATCAAATGGTGAGTTGTGAAAAGACAGGTTAGTCTTGTCTGAAAACTCTCCCTATGCGTGAGGACTGACCTCTGCCAAGTACCATGAGTCAAAGCTACATTTAGAATAGGAATGGCATGTCAGTCTTTAGTGCATAAGCATACTTAAAGTTTTTGTATCAAATAAGAACATCTCTTAGGCAGAATCAGAAGGGATCATATTGAGTGATTAAAATCAAATTTAGTGGAAGTGGCAAATCTTCAGAAGTTGTCAGATCCTTTTGAAAGTTGATGCAGAAAAGGAAGGATCAATGTCAGAGTAATTGGCTGAGAAGTTTAAACTAAGCAGGTCAACACTATCTGGAGAAGTGTCGACACTACTGTTAAAGGAGCTCAAAAATTGCTCTCTGTTTTTGATCAGGAGGTCGACACTGCTTGTAGAAGTGTCGACACTGCCGTCAAGTTACTCCACCTTCTGGAGTCAGCTAGCCTATTGGTGTCGACACGCCCCTTGTGCTAGAGTGAATTATGTCTATCCCTCTTGGCTTATCTTGTCTTCTTGGTTTGGAGAATTATCATGGTGGGTGATGAAATTATAGAGATGATCCGTCCACTCAAAGCTCAAATCCCACCTAATCTAGAAGACACAGGTGAGGCATGCTATCCACGTCCATCCGAAGCTACTTCATCTTATATCTCAGAAAAGGCCTCCCAACAGAAGGCCCAAATTGAGTATATCTATGAGCTGTTACACAATTGACTTGAAGACATAAATAACAACATCAAGGCTCTTCATCTGTTTGTTCAACAAAGGGATGAGCAGCTCACTCAAAAAGTAGAATCACTGGCAACCACTGTACTTCAACTTCAACAGTAAATATCTGGTAGCTCCAGTCACATGCCTCCTCAGTAACAACCTCCAACAGCATCATCCCCTCCTTGCTGATGACAAAGGGGGAGAGAATAATAGAGAGTCAGAGAGTTAGAGAGTTAGAGAAGAGATCATCAGACTAGAGAAGAGAAAACCAGGCATTAGAGAGTGTTCATTAGAGATCATTATGCATTGCATATAGACATTGCATTGCATATTGCATCCACACTTGTATGAAAGCGAAATAAATTAAGTCGCAAGGGATATCCCTCCATTTGTCTATCCCTCTATCAAAGAGGGGCTAAAAGGGCCTGTCATGAAGACCTCTACAACCCCCTCTTCTTCCTAGTGAGACTCCGCCCCTAGTTCTTTGCGAGTTTATTCATGGTGGGAGTATTTTCGTGCAGATTGCGGCCTAAAGAAGAAGGGTCTGAGGAGTCTTTCGTCAACTCTGCTATCAAAGGTGGAGAGCCGATATTGTAAATGTTATTGGCTCTGCTGGTCTGATGGAGTACATCTTTCATATAGAGGAGACATGTACACCCAGAGACATCCAGGAGATTGCAAGAAAAGTTGCCCCTGTGCTTGGGGTGAAGCGGGTCATAGTGTTGAAGCCGCCCAAGTCTTTAGGCTCTTCCGGTAAAGCATCATGTCTGCTGTCTCCTTTTTTTGTTTTTGCCCACATGCATACATATATGCACATTTATATGAAGGGCTACCCTTGCCTTTTTTGTTTGCAGCAGACTCTTTTGAGAACCACAGTGATGATGCTTCCTCTGTGGAAGATTCTCCAGACGATGAGTCCAATGCGCTTACGGCTCCCTCTTCAAAACGGCCAAGGGATGAAGATTGTGAGGGAGATGGCTGACCCACTTCTCGCTTGCGAACCGGGACAGCAACACCTAGTGACGGCGAAGCATCGAGTGTGGGATCAATTTACCCCTTGTTTGAAGTTTGTCTTCAATCCTTTTGTCGGTGTTTTGACTCTCTTTGTTTCGTTTCAGGTCCTCCAGGTGCCGGGGCGGCAGTGACTTTTTCCCTACCCCCAAGAGATGTGCCTACACAATCTGAGATGTTTGAGGGTGAGCTAGATCTCGATTACCTGGCTCGCCTTACTGATGATTATACATCGGTCACTGGTGCTTCTCCTCGACCCGTTGCGGATGGAGATTTTATTAACCAGATGTTGGGTATGTTCATGCCCTTGCTTCTTCCTGGGACCTAGAGAACTCTCCCTTCTTTTTAACAATGGTTGTCCTTGTGTTATAGGAGGACATGGGGACAAGGTCCCGGAGTGCAGGCAAAGGGGGCTCCAAGTCTGATTCTAATGAGGTGACCATTAGTTCCTCCTCTGATAGCGAGTGCTCAGACTCTTCTTCTAAGGAGGAGAGTTCTTACCGTTCTTCTGATAGTCAGGACTGACTTTCGAGAGCTCATCCGAGAGATAAGAGCTGTTTCAGGTGAATAAACAGTTGGTTTGTCACCTTTGCTTATCAATTTTTCTTTTTCATTGCTCATTTTTGTTTACGGTGGATTGTGCGGCTGAGGGACTATTCGCTTCCATGAGCATGTTTTCAAAACTCATCAAATTCGACTCAAGTGGAGAGTTTTCTGAATATCATGATGACCTGGGAATTAAGATTGATGGTATGGCAGACAATAGCACTACAGTTGAGGATGGCCATGAGATAGGGGAGCATCAAACGTCATCATCCCGCCTTTTGCACTAGGATTTCTAGTTTGCACCGTTAGCCTAGTTGATCGTGGGATCGACATTCCTCTCTGCGAGTGTCTTGGCTTAGACTTATCAACCTATATCTTTCTTTTGTTATTCAAATGGCTCGTACTTATCACCTTTGCTTGAACACAACTGGCGAGCAGCCTGTGGTGCAACATGGCTTTGTGACTCCCGAGGCTTTTAATCGGGGAGTGCCTGCGCAGGCCTCCCTGATGGGACCAGAGAATGTCAATGCAGTTGATATTGAGTCTTTGTTCCCGTCGACACTTCCATCAATGACTTCTCACATCGAAGGTAACTCTCCGAATGACTGCATATTTTTATGCCCAGCACATTGGATTTTTTCTTGGGTTGGGCATAACCCTGACTGTTACATATGTATATTCTCTTTAGTTTCTTCCCCTATGGGGTTACCAGAGCAGATGGTGGAGGCTCCTACGGCCACACAGTCCCAGGGGGTTGTCGGGACATCATAGGAAGGAGGAGCTGTCTGGTGAGGACATCATAGCACGGGTCCGGTTCGTCCCGACTCACGTTTACCACCATTGGAGACCTCCAGCAACAACTTTAGGATCCCTCTGGCTTAATGACGGTCCATTATCATATGTATGTTCTTTTGATTAGTTGACTAGTTATTTGAGAGAGAGGCCCATTAGCTTATTACTATGGCCTTGGTTCTAATATGGCTGCTGAAGGACGAGCATTGCTTGATGGCCTTCAGTTGGCACAGTTTCATGGTATTCCATTAGCTGTTATATCCACGGATTCTTTGGCTTTGATTGAAATGTTGACATCCAGAAGCAACAACCTCTAAAGCAAAACCCAGCCAATGCCAAGAAAAAGCTAACAACAAGGGAAAAGAAAAAATGGAAGTGCCCCCGAAGAAAAACACTAAAATTCCCAAGAGAGTAGACCAAAGTCTCAGATAGGTCGACACCAGCCATAGCTTAGGTCTACACAACCTCAGGGTAGAAATGGTCCAAATAATAGCACAAGTCGACACTACCCTCAGGATAGGTCGACACCTTCCTGGTCATCCCCCCATCAGTTTGCTAGAAATATCCCATCAGGTCGACACTTAGGTCATAGGAGGTCGACATTGCCAGCAAATAGAGACCGTTATAGATGGGTAGAATAGGCAAGAGGTCGACACGTAAGTGATAGGAGGTCGACACTTCCATTGACCAAAAACCATTTTGAGTGGGTAGAAAAGTGGAGAGGTCAACACTCAAACCCATACAGGTCGACACCATTCTACACTCAGGGTAGTTGTGAATCATACTTTCGTAGGCCAAGCCAACCTCAATACCCCAGGAAGTATAACAACTTCTACCACTCAAAACCCAATCATTGGACTCAATGGAACAAGAATCAATCATTTTCTAACTTCCATCAAACTTCAAAGGTTCAAGAGGCTTCTAGATAAAAATGGAAGGTGAAGAAAGAGAATCAGAACCAAAGCACTCCACCAAGCAAGGGAACCAAGAACGTAAAGAAAATTTGGATTCCCAAATCCATGTTATCATGTTTTGTTGAAATGAAAGGTTTATTGGGACCCAATTGTCCTTGGGTTCCAAACATTGTTACTTAATTCCTTGTGCATGAGTGTCTTATAGCTGTGCAAAATCGATGATATCTTGATAGTGGCTACTCAAGACACATGACTAGGGATAGAACCAAATTCTATCACTTAGTGGAGAAGGAAGTAGGTCATGTCACATTTGGAGGGAACAATAGAGTAAAGATCATTGGTTCATGTAAAGTTGATAAGAACCCCTCCAATTCCATTGAAAATGTTTTGCTTATCGAAGGTCTAGAATACAACTTACTAAGCATAAGTCAATTATGTGATAAAGGTCACTGTGTTGTATTTGACTCTAATGCATGTCGAATCTTAGAACCAAATTCAAATCAAACAAAATTTTCTGGTAAAAGCGTCAACAATGTGTACATGATTCACTTAGATGATCCAGCTCACTTAAATCTCTATCTTGCTGCACCTAAATCAGACCTTGCATGACTGTGGCATCATAGACTAGGTCAGCTACAATGTCCTTCATAAACTTTTAAAGCATTCTATTGTAAAAGGATTGTCTGAACTCAAGTTCAAACAAAACAATAAAATCTGTGATGCATACACCCAACGAAAATAAACTAGAAAATTATTCAAGAGTAGAACTGAAAGCTTAGCTTCTAAACCACTTGAACTAATCCATATGGACCTGTTCGGTGCAACTAGAACTGCTAGCTTAAGTGGTAAAAGATATGGCTATGTCTTGGTAGATGATTTCTCTAGGTTCACATGGGTGTTCTTTCTTGCACATAAAAATGATGCTTTTGATGAGTTTCAGGCACTCTACATGAAGGTGAAGCAAGATGGTAAGTTTAAAATTTCTAACATACTTTCAGATCATGGTGGTGAATTCGACAATGCTGACTTTGATAATCTCTGCAGGACTGAAGGAATAAATCACAGGTTTTCATCACTAAGAACCCCTGAACAGAATGGGGTGGTCGAGAGAAGAAACAGAACTCTCATTGAAATGGCTAGGACCATGCTTGCTGAAAGGTAGCTCCCTAGGAGGTTTTGGGTAGAAGTGGTAAACACTGCTTGCTATATAATCAACCGCTCAATGGTAAGGTCATTCACTAAAATGACTCCTTATGACCTGCTTAAAGGTAAAAAGCCATCTCTCTCTAACATGAAAGTATTTGGTTCAAAGTGTTTTATTCATAACAATGACAAAAGAGATTTAGACAAGTTTGAGCCCAAGAGTGAAGAAGGCGTATTTCTTAGATATTCTGATGGGTCCATGGCTTATAGGGTCTATAATCTTAAAAGTTTAACTATGGAAGAGTCAACCCACATCACTTTTGATGAGACTAATGATGAAAGCTCTTGCAGGAAGGATGATGATGGGGGAATTCTGAACGTGAAAGTAAAAGAATAACTTTCGCAGGAGGAGACACAAGCAAATGAAAATCAAGGAGAATCAAGCAATCCATAGGTCTCCGATGAAGATAGAGGTAACACTCAAACTGATATAAGAGTGTTAAAAGATCACCCTTTAGAAAATGTCATGGTAGTCTGCAGGGGAGGGGTGGCCTAGAGCAAGAGGGGAAGAGAGAGAATGGGGTTCACCCCCTTTAGAGAGAGAGAGAGGGGAGAGAGAGCTTTTCACTCTAAGAACACTCAAGTAGGATTTCAAATTTTCTTCTTCTATTCATTAGCTTCAAATGGAGAAAATGGGATCCTATTTATAGGCATCCCACATTTTACAATAAGTCCCTGACTTTACGACCAATGACAAGAAACCAAGGGGGAAGGGGGCGCTCCTGGGCCTAGCCCACTTAATTGGGCCCACTAAACAAGACTAATCAACCATATGACATCTAACTTAGGTAAATGACTACCTAACCTAGGTATGGGACTCAAATAAAAAAATTACATAATTATGACTCAAAGAAAATATAAAAATTACATGACTCAACTCAAAAAAAATGTGGTAGACACAATGGAGCCATGCTGGAGAGAAATCAGAGCTTTGAAAAATATGAAGGGCGAGGGATGTCCCCATCATACCCCCGGGGTGCGAAGAACTCGACTCTGTCGACTATGGGTTCACCGGGGAAGCGGTCCTCCAATGCAGTTCCAGGTGAGCCACGACCTCCAAACTCAACCTCGCATCCTTAGCCGGGGGACGGCTCTTCTGCCTCTCAATGTGGCTCGGGCACACCCTCTTGCTGGCGATGGTACCCTGCTTGCCTAGTATTACCTCTGTGTGCACACGTCGAACCCTCAGGTTGAGATGTGGAGGCTCTCCCAAGGTATCACTCTCAAAGGAGGGTATAGGCTCGAGGTGCTCCCTAGGATCCACCGCGGTGCCCTTATATAGTGCCTGATCCGCCGCGTGGAAAGTGGAGTGTATCCCAAAACCCGTCGAGAAGTCCAACCCGTAAGCCGGGTTGCCAAAGCCACTCAGAACATGGAAGGTCTAAGTCCTCGTGCCCTCAATTTGGAGGTGACCCTAGGATAGTGCCACTCCAATCTCACCATCACTAGGTTGCCTACTTGGAATCCCAAGTGGCACTCGCGAGCTTTTGCCCGCTCATCATGAACCTCACCGCTCGTTGTGACTTGCTTGCACGTATGCTCATGCCATGCATCATGATGCGGTGTGGGTGTGAAGACTATAGATTGCAAAGGTGGGCCAGGACAACCGAATATGGACCTATCATGTAATGCTGCCATGTAGACTTTGACGGACTTAGGAGGACCGGGGCATCCATAGGTGAATCTATCTTGCATGAATGCAGATGTCGGAGGGCCATGGCACTTGTGTAGGTACCTATCATGCACTAGATCCATCGTGGTGATGACCACGGGTGGGGGAGGACCGGCACATCTGAAGGTAGACCAGCCATGCATCCTACCTAAATTGATATGTGTGGGATGGCCTAGCCTTCTAACCATGCCGAATGATGCGGTGTGCCCAAACGAATACTTTCCTAACCCAGAAATGACTTAAATATGTAGGGGTATGGTTTGGCCCTGGAGCTTCCATTTATATGGGTCGAAGGGGTCTAGGAAGGTGGATAGTATAGAGTAGGACACTACCTCATTCCCTAGGGGTATGTGGCCCAAGGTCATGGTTACCAGTGTGTTGCTCGGGACTTAAAAGAGGTGGGCTTGGTCTAACATAGTGGGTGATGGTGGGAAGGAGTGGGTGGTAAGTGGTAAGTGGTACGGGTGGGCCACATGGGTTTCTAGGCTCCCATTGGAAGGGGTCAAAGTGATCATGAAAAGGATTACCAATAGAGAGGAGCTCTTTGTCCTCAAGGTCCTCAAAAGGGGGTGAGTCATCCTCCTCCATGGGAATAGTTAGGCCGATGTTGTGGGTCGGTGGGTCGGCCATGAGGGGATGACTTGGCTTTCTACCCGAGATAAGAAGCTCCAATTTGAGGAGAAGGTCGGACTCATCGAGCGTGGGGAGGAATAGAAGGAGGTCGCTGGTGTAGCAACCAATGGTGCAAATCGAGGTGATAGACCCGACACATAGGTGTAGGAGGTCAAAGCTCCTTGGTTGGTCGGCCATGGGGGTCAACATGCCAGTGCCATGTTAAGCCCTCGAGAAGGTCCCCTAAGGTTTCCACGTGGTAAGATGATTGGATGGTGGTGTGATAGGAGAAGAAAGGCACTATGGGAAGATTTTACTCCATGGGAGGGCAAACATGGGCTATGATCTCTCTAATTGGGCTCTTTTTTAGCCAACTAACAAGGGGTTCTCCTAAGATGAGCTCGGCCCCAACTTGAGAGGGTGGTGTAAGGTGAAGACCAACGTGCAAGGTTTCTTCTTCAACTTGGACATGGGTGGTCTCCATAGTGGGGATAGGGTCCAGAGGGGCATTTGTCCCCACGTGGCCGAGTGTGTGGGCCACTTCTTCTAATGCCAATGGGGTTGGAGGATCTATGATGGGTGGTTTGGTGATAGCCGACGCATGGTGCGCCCGGGATGTTGAGCAAGGGTGGGCTTGGATTGGTGTAGGTAGGGGAAGTAGTGGAGGCCTAGGACATGGTAGAGTTGGGGTAGGGAGTGGGAGATGGGTTAGGTGAGGAGGATTGGGTAGGTTGGCCTTGGGAGGTATGTCCCTTATGAGGGGAGATAGAGAGGTGGAGGCCAATTGGGTTTGGGTGTGGGTTGGAAAAGGGAGTGTGGGTTGGTTGGTGGTGGCCTTTACGGGGGGAGCCGGGTCGGTTAAGGGTCTCTTGCCCTTGGGATTAGCCGGTTGTGGAGGAGTGAGAGTAGGGGTTAATTAGATTTGGATGGAGGAGTTTGGGTGGTGAAGTGTAGAGGTGCTGGTCGGGGTAGACGGTGAGGGGCGTCATGGAGGTGGGGCCCTTATGGTGGCCTTAGAATGGTCGGGAGAGAAAGGAGGGGTGGTAGTGCTCCTCAGACTATGGCTCTTTGAGTAGGAGGGGGAACGTTTAGGGACATAGATCTTCCTAAGTTATACCTTCATCTCCTCCCATGAGTGAATGGGCTCTTGTCTCCTAATCTCCCTTAGGCCCACTATATGTTGCCACTCGTCCTTGGCTTTACCCAGAAGTCACCCCTTGGCAAAGTGGACTCTCGCGGGGCCATATACCCAAGTCCTTTCAAAGTATTTTTCCATGGTAGCCTCCCATTTTAGGTAGGCACTAGGGCTCAATACGTCAAAGCGAAGGTCCTCAACTCGAATGATGTCCAAGAGTGGTGGACCAATCAGTCCCTTGTGGAGGGCCGAATTGTATGGAATTGACCACAGAGAAATAGCCATGATGATGCACCAGGGACTCTAAATGCATATGCAACCTAGGATCAACTTGTGGAGACAAGTTGAGAACTTACTCTGATACCACTTGATGTGACACGACCTAGGATGAAGGTGGTGACCCCGATCGCCAAGTGGTACGAGGAGAAGGACGAACCAGAATGTCTCCTCGATGGTAGAAAGGCCTCGTTCCGGACTAGCGTGACCGGACCTTCCCGCGACGTCTTTTGATATACCACTTAAGGAAGCGGGTACCATAATGGGTGCGACACACTAAGGGATTGCAGCAATTAGACCAACCCTTGGACCTAGCAAGGCAAGCACTGCACAGACCGCTAAATTCACTCGAGCAGACTCTCCCGCTAAGTGCACACTCGGGTCCGTAGACAGACCAGCCATAGTGGAGAGGGTCCGAAGGGGGACCTTGCTGTTCTGGGGCTCAGCTAGCTTGTGGTTGAACCCCTAAGGGTTCACGGGCGGCCATCATGCCAAGGGCGTGGGATGTATTGTCTCTCTCACAACTCACCCACTTATGTCACTCATATATTAGCAATTTGAGATCGGGCACTCAACTTGCCAGTCGACGGGCAACCAGAAATGATACTAATACAAGCAAAAGGAAAACCAACAGAGGATGGGGCCTGAAACTCACCTAATCAGTGTGAAGATGCCGATCCTGGCCAGAGACAAGGGCGAGCGAGGAAGCGTGGGCTTACCCCCACGCTGCGCCGATGAAGCTTCAACCTGAATAATCAAATTACAATCACTACGCCCTTTGCAAGGGGGTTGGACTAGGGGTGGGGGATTGTAGGGTTACAAGCAAACACTATCTCCCGCAGGGAGGGGCTTTAAGCCGGCCAGGTGGGGTAGGGGAACTTGAGATAAGCCGAATTGGTGAACGTTGTTGGTTCTGCCCGCTTCTGGAACAGCATGACAGGGACTTGATGACGGTGCTACCACAGACTCCACCGACCTTAGATGATGATGGGACCCATGCCAAAATGTCTTGGGTTGCCCCAAGAAGATGCTTAAATTTCTGTAGACTTTTCTGATGCCGACGGAGGTTGAGGCGGGGTGGGGATCAGAGTGGTCGGACCAGGCTCTGGCTATCCCAGAACTACTGCTACTGGAAGAAGTGGCAGCCACGAACACTCCTAGGGTATGATGAGGGCGGGACTAGAGCCATTGCGATCATGGACGAGTCCTCTTTGATCAGAGACCAACGGGGTCATCGGAGGTGGTCAGAGTAAACCGAGAGAACCAGAATAGTGGAAAGGGTCGGATCTGACTCAGGGGAAGCTAACCTGCGCACTCCGGGGAGAAAATTTGGATATCTATGCTCCGAGATCCAAATGACTCCCTTCTTGCTGGTGCTGACATAGGACTTGGAGGAGAAGGCCTCAGCCAAAAATCATGTCCAAAGTCATCCTGCAGCAGTCGTGGTCGCTCCTTCTCTTGGCCTCAGGTTTCTCACTGGAGCAGTTCTGTGCAGTCAGGGAAGATTGCCTCCTCTGGGCAGTAGGGACTCGGGATGATAGCGAGACCACCTCACCTGCGAAGCTACTTCGAAGAGATTTCCAAAAATATAGGATACTCCACCAGAAGATGCTCGGTAAAGACGTGGCAACGTCTGCAACTTGGACCCTTACTGCTGGCTGCGAACTGGCATGAACCGAGTGGAGATAGGTGATGGGGAATGGGGTAGATGGGAGGAAAAATGGGGTAGATGTGTGTGGGGGCAACCCCTGGCTGTGAGGGGGTCAGGGATGGGGCGATCCAAGGTGAGGGAGGGGTAGATTGGGGGCTGGAATGGGG
>JANBPO010000667.1:0-30281 GCA_024336825.1 Amorphophallus titanum | reverse complement strand
GTCGGTCGGCCCGAGCATGGGCGCTAGCTCTTACCAGAGCGAGGGGTGCGTAGCTCGGGCGAGGGGGTATGAGGTAGCAGTGGGTGACCTTCCCCGTTTGGACTGACGCTTGGGCTTCTGAGCAAAGAGGCCGCCTAGGAAGTGCTAGGTCTCGAGTGACTTTATTGGGCTTTTCACAGGGCAAGTAGGCCCGGCAGGGCTGTCACTTGAAGGAGTCGGGCCTCATTTGGTCTAGCAGGACCTTGTTTGGCCGCTCGTATACGGGCTGTGGAAATCCCCCACTCCAAGAACCTCCAAAACGGGATGCACCACCTCGAGGAGGGCCACTGCACCTGAAAAGTAGGGAGTGAGCATCTTCTCATTGGCTCAGTAGGGGTCCCACGGATCACCACTTCAAGAAAATGTCAACAAGCGTAACAACAATAGTAATAACAATAGCAACAATAGTGGCAAAATCTTAAAATAAATAACACGGTGAAACCACGGAGTCTCTACACTACTCTAGCCCTCACTAGGGCACCTCTATCTCATATCAAAACCACCAATCTCACGAGGATTGCTTGACACTGATGATGGGTATACGAAGCCTCAAACGCAGGAGAAAGCCCTCACAGCAAAAGCCACTACGAGAATTATGCCGCTAAAACTCCCTGTCCTAATTATCAAAAAAACCCAAACTAAGCTGTGAGGAAATCTCGGCCTCACAGGAGAGAAAACACGCTAAAGTCACCTGGTCCGAGCATACTAACACCACACTGGAGAACCACGGGTCACAGTCGAAAACTAAACCCACAGTGACAGGAGCACTCGTCACTAGTAACAGCTAGATGTGCCCTAGGCGCTTTAGACCACGCCAACTCTCCCAAACCTGACTACCTCTCCTAAAGAGTGAGGCAAGGGATAGGGTCGGATGCGTCCCTGATGCTTTACACCGCCCACTACACTCACGCCTATCCATCTCACCCAGAGAGTGAGGTGGAGTCGCAAGACACAAGGACTAGTTGGGGTCATGTTCGTCAGCATGGGTCCACTGCCCCCAACCACGTGTGCACACATAGACCATGCCCTCAAGGTCGGGATGTCTACCTAGTTTTCCCCTCAGTTGGACTCTAGCTACTAAGGCGAGGGGCCCTACGGTAACCAGTCTAAAAATCATCTCTCCCAGGTATAGCTCTTGACCACGCGGCCAGAAAGTGTCAGCACTCAGTTAGCAAATGCTCTCGGCCCAACCGGTACGTGCACGACACTCAGGAAGTTAAGGCTAGTGGAGTACTACTCAAGAAAATGTCCAACTCACGCACCCTGAAACTACGGAGTGGCATAGCCCGGTGTAAATAACCTCCTAAGGCCGGTAACAAGAACCAATGAACACCGGCCTGCTAACTTGCACAAGAATCACCCAACTACAATCACAAAACTCACACAGACATGACCCTCCATAGTCATTGAACTCACGCGATAATTGACTCGCCATGGGTACGCAAGCCACGTAGAGGTTATGCTGTGATTGCATAGCCAGAACCCATCATGGGAGACCCATGAGACCCTCAAACTATGTGAATTAATCCTCAAGTGAATGTCACCCTCACGAGGTCTAAAAGGCCCAATTCCCATGGGTTGTGATGGGTAAAATATGGAGTTTTAGGTTCGGGGGGGGGACCACTCTTCTAATGTCAAAATAGCCATGAAGACCAATGCCCAGGGGAGTTCTGTCTACCAGCCAAGGCTGGTCGGTTGACCAAAACTCCCAGGGGTTAAAATCCCTGCACCTGCGTCGACGTACTCTTCTCAGTGCATCGACGTAGCCTGGGTCGGTCGATCGAAACCAAAGGGCTCGGTCAACCGAACCCAACTGTAATTCGGCCAGTTATTTCTGCCAGAACCAGTCGACCTATTTGTCGATCGATTCTGGCAACTCACGCATGGGAACACCCCTCGGGGCTCCGTTCCATGCCCAACTCACGTCCGAAGCAAGCGCGAAGCTTTGGGAACCATTCCTCGACCCCGAATACACTTAATGGGACACATTCGGCCCAAAAATGATGATCAAAACCATGGATTCGACGCTCACCCTGATTTAAGCCCGATTTTTCCCAAAACACGAATAAAACCCATCTCGGGCTCACCATGGCTCGAGACCACGGTGAATTGCCGAAAAAGCAAGGGGGAAACTCTCCCCGACATCCAATCTACCAATATGACAAGAATCATCGCTTAGATCGGTGGAATCGTCGCTCGTCCCCAAAACATTATTAAACCCCAACAAAAGAAAACCCGCTCAATCTGGCCCCAATCTTCTCTGCCATTTGATAGCTTTGGCCTGAACTTGGTGTTTATTATTTTATGTTATATTTGCTAGTTGTACTTGCTATAGCTATTGGTTTTGTTGCATGGTGTCATTGACTGGAATCCCTCCCCCTCCCCCTTTTCTGCAGGCGACTCAGTCAGATCAACACACAGAGAAGTGTGCAAGGTGCTATGGACTGTTGAAGCTGACATTGCCGATGACCAAGTTTTGTACATAACCGGTGATCCAGCTGCATTAGGTTGCTGGGAACCAGAGAAGGCCATTCCCTTGTCTCCCTGCAGAGAACAAGCTAACTTGTGGATGACTGAAACAGAGGCAGGTTACCTAAAGTTGTCTTTTGTAATCTAATCCGGTTAGTGCGTATTGATGGATCTTATATTATTGTTACCTTTCCACACACACATAAGAGCATGACCTTGTCAAGCAGATGCATTTTCAGTATTGCCAGATGATTAAACAGTGGCAGTCCTCCATGTTAGTGTTTTGTAAGAAATGAAATGATCATGTCTCTGGTGATGACATGGATTAGAAACCACTTAAACAATAGTATTTTGAATTCTAAAACTTAAGGTTTTTCTCAATCCATGTTGTATGACTTCTTGCGATCTTCTGGCTACTGTGGTAACTAATTGGAGAAGGAACAAGTTGTTGCTGATGCTAGGTGCCATGTTAGAAGGTTTTTCTATGACAACATTAAGCATGAGTTACATATCCTGTCACTTTCCTGACTCCTCTTGTCCTTGTTGCCTTATTTATTAATTTATTTTTTGAAAGTGGATAGTACCACAAATTGTATTATATACAAGTATAAGCGATGTGTTCCTCAAAGATCCCTGTATAAAATATAGATGACACCAAGAAGGTGTGGCACACATGAGCCCTCTAACAAGTCAAAAAAAGGAAGAGCTGTGTGAATCCACTTTACATACAGTGGAAGCCCACTCTCTCACTTTCTCACAGATGAAAGACGCAACCCTCATTGTGGCTTTAGCTTCCTTTATGAAGGCTTTGTTGTTGTTTTCACCCCATAAGGTCCATAAGCTGGCATAAAGAATAAGCCACCAAATGATTCTATCCCCTTTAAGAGTCTTTTCCTATTCCGATCAGCTGCTATACATTCCCATACAAAGTGGGGGCGCACTGAATCCTACTCGTGACTTGTGACCAAATTTCTTGCAAGAAGGAGCATCCTGTGAAGAGATAGTCCATGGTCTCCTCCGCTTGTCAACATAGACAACAAAGCATGGATGGCAGTTTCGTCCAAAACACATCAGTTTCGGCTGAAACATATCAGTTTCGGACTTGGGCGATCTGAAACCATACACTTAAAACCGGGCGAAACCAGACGCCACAGTTTCGGCTGAAATCGATGCGTTTCGGCCGAAATGTATCGGTTTCAGACTTGGGCGATTTGAAACCATACGCGCGAAACTAGGTGAAACCGAACACCAACTCCCTTCTTAAAAATATTATTTTATTATGTTTCGGACCGAAATCGAAATCGAAACCGAAACTATCATCCTTGCAACAAAGTGTATTGATGTCTGCTAGGAATTGAGCCAGCTCACAAGTTAGCAATCACTCATATGAGATCCTCCATATAAGAAGTTTCATCTTGAGCGGACTCTTGGGGGTCTAGATCTGCGATGCAAAACGACATCACACTCCTCCATTAGAGATAAATATGTATGCTGATTTGACTAAGAAGTTTCCATCTTTGTTCGATCACCACCAGTCATCCATTTTGGCAGGCTCTGGGGCATAATCTTGGAGGAAGGAGAGGAGTTCCTGTAGCTAGTTCATCTCTTCCACCCTAAGATTTCTTATAAAGGATGGAGCCCAAGTCCCTCCAGGGAGATGAGTCAAAAGTATGGGCTATTGAGGCCAATGTGGTGTTGCTAAGATCACAAAAGGTTGCGGGTGAATGGCCTCCAGTGTGTAGTCGCCACATCACCTATCTTTCTAGAACAAGCACTTTTGTCTGCTCCCCAAACGGACTTGGGCACTTGTACACATGATGTCCCTACACTACAAAATACCCCTCTAGATGGGTGAGACAATATGTTGTGAGGTTGGGCACAAGCCCCGGGCCCTGACTTTGCCATAGTATCTCTGTCGAATGACTTGTACCCATAGTCTACCCTCCTCTTCTCACCCCCACAAATCTCCCTCACGTTCTACGAAACAAATCCTCATAGGGATTAGGGAATGTTCCCGCATCCAACCCCTCATGCTCTCTCCTCTTCTTCTCCTCCCTCCCTACCCGCCTTCTTTTGGGGCTTTAGAAGGCCCATTCGTTCAAGTTGGTGGATGGCGCCGATGCATGAAGAAAATGGGCCCAAGCCCATTACAAGTAAGGTGCATTGAGATCCAACTGTGCCGAGAAGGTTGCTCCAAGAGGCGCGCCGATGCAGCTCCGCCCCGGGAATTCCCCGCGCCGAGAAGAAGAGGTCCATCCCTCTATATAAAACCCATGTCTTCGATACAAAGACACACACAGAACGGCAGAAGAGAAGGCAATCAAAAAAAAGAGAGAAGTGCACAACATGAGACCTAAAGAAAGAGAGAAGAGCAGAAGTGTGAGCAGAGGAAGTTTAAGGTGGGAGCTCCGTCTGTCAAATGCCCCCTCGGGGCTACATTCATCTCTATCCCCTCCCTCTGTTCCATTCAGTTCTATCGTTTCTTTATTTTTGTAATTTCAGTTTTTAGCACCGGACGTATCAGGGTGATATGAGTTTGAATTTTGAAACTGAGGCTATGCCCAATTGATGTAATCAGACCTATGGTATGCATTTGATGTTAGGAAATATAATGAGATGTTTCTCGGTCTGATGCTTCCTTCCTCCCTTTCTTCTCTGGGACTGTGATATTTGATAGTTGTTACAGACCTTGTTCTGCTGTGCACATACACTTCCCCCTATTGTGTAAAACCATTTCTATTGTCTCATCGTTGTTTTCACAACCTCACAATCGCGGTGAGAGCCCAAGACAGTCCATCTCATGGCCCCTCACTCGTGAAGTGGTGAGGGATATAGTCAAATCACCGTCTAGGTGTTCTGATGATTAATTGGCTCCCGATGATACCTATGAGTAAAGTCCCTGGATGATCCATTTGAAACCAATCCTCGGTACCCTCTACCTCATTAAAACCCCCAGATAAAGTTTCAAAACCCTTGGAAATCCCCAGAAACAAAGGTCCTCTGAACCCCAGTGAAAACCTCCTCGGCGCCGGTTCCTCTCGACGCCTATGCCCTCATTCCGCGCCGAGTCACCCTTGCACCGAGTGCTGGCCGCGCCGAGAGGCCTCGCGTCGGTTTCCCATTCCGCGCTGAGAGCCTCGTGTCGATCCCATTCCGTGTCGAGACCGTCTTTCATCTCTCTCTGCCATGGTGAAAACCTGATCTTTCAGCAACCTCAGTAAAAACCAAGACCCATTTTTAGCTCAGGACCTCAACCCCACTGAAACTCATGTGAACCCTCTTCTCGTCATGGGTGACCATGGTCCTTCACTCAAATATACGGGAGCTAAATCAATGGGGTGTCACCCCTACATATCCCGGTTGACCCTCGATGTCCTGTTCTGACCCCAATGGCCCACGGAGTTCTACCACTGCATGTTCTCCGGCGGTTGCTTAAAAGGGGAATATTAATAAGACACCATGATGGTGAACATCATCTTGCCTCGATCCCTTTGGATCTCGGGCTATATGCCCGTCTTTCTTTGGCTTCCATCCCAGCACTCCATGGATGGATGTCCTATATCCCCTTGGCACAGTCCTATATAAGGGGAGATGCTACCGAAATGAATCCTGACCTTCGCTATGCCGCATTACCTCTGGACCCCATTGAGTCTAGAGAGTCTTGCCTCTGCATGATCTCTACTGACTCCTTTTCTTTGGGGAATAATAATATCAAATACCTTGGTATATGAATATCATCTCAGTTCTGCCCCACCTCGTGATACTCAGGCACTGATACATCCCGATCTTTTATGGATTCTATCCCGCCTCTACGTGGACAGTCTCCTATTCCCTCTTGGCATGATCTAAGATAAGGGGGATGTGTTGCCAGGATTCATTCCGCGCGAATAATCATGTAACGCCATAGCACGCTAATAATATGAATTCTGTCATTCCTGCTCAGGCTAATAAATCAGAACAAACCCCAAACTAGTAGTCATCATTGCATCTTCTCTGTCCTGCTTAAGAATTAGCGTAATAGTCATGTTTTAATCCACCCCTTGGGCCCTCCTACTTTGGCGACTAATCAAGGGTTGTCGTTCCTTAGAAGGACGTAATTAACGTCATAACCTTTATGGTATGGCGGACTTCCGATCCAGATTCAAACCTCACAATCGACTGAGGGAGTCAGATCGAGCGCATAATAAAATTGTCATGTATGTGACTGGCACGCCTAACTTATGAATACTAGACAAGTAAATAAAGTTAAAGAATAATAAGAGAGATAAACCAAAGGATAAATAAAATAAAATAATCCATTCCCACAAGTTGGCACACCCGGTGGGACTTAGTTTCTCTTCATCTCTTCGCCAAAGTAGGGGGCCTGGCGGCCTCCCCAACCAACACCCTCGAGAGAATCTCTCGATCTCGAGCTAAGACTAACGGAAGAACCATGCCCACACACACAGGGCAACACCAATCCCTTAACCAGAAGGGCCACGACAGTCCAGTCGGTACCTCCACCTTCACGGCATAGGGAAAGAACCACGCCTAACAACAAAAGAAATGAACTGGACCACCAGCACGGTTAACCACACCGAGGAGAAAGCCACGCTGAAACTTCTCAGGTGATGGGAGTACTAACCCACTGACGACGAGACTGGAAGCGTCCTCGGATGACTTATACCGTAGCTTCACATGTCTCCCTACTCGCCCTCTGATGAAAACTGTGACACCAACATAGTACCATAAAGCAAGGACTAGCTGGGGTCGTGCTCGTCAGCACGCGTCCACTACCCCCGACCACATGTGCATACACAGGCCATCTGCTCTAGGTCGGTCCTCTAGTCAGTTTTCCCCCCTAACCAGACTCTGGCTGCAAAGACATGGGGTCCTTAGGGAACCGGCCTAAAACCCACTACACGGGACAAGCCTCCTCCACTCCTAGGTGGGTCGGCATGTGTACGTGCCCAGTTTAGCAATGTCTAGTGGGTAGAGTCACCAAGGAAGAACCTATCGTAACTACGAAAACCACCGAAGTATGACTGGACCACACCAAGCCACCATGAGATGGCTCACTAGCACGAGAACCAAGGACCACTAACCAAACAGCTAAGCCATGACTACCGATCCACAAAAGACTAACCAAAGTACAAGATGGAATGCCAGGACCGCGGTCCATAAGTCCTACAATGGCACCTAGCCACGATCATGGCCCTCATGCAGGAACACCTTTCGCGATCCTGGAACTCATGTGGGGATAGTCGACATAAGCAACCCAACTAAAGGAAGACTGTCCATAGTCTTCTACAAACAGGGGTGGCCCACACAACAACCCAAAACTAGCAGAACACACAGAACCACACGGACACACATTTCGTGCAGCCACCTCTCCCACGGACAACCCGAAACACCAATACCATGGAACACCACGCGATCGAGCTAAAGGGGACAAGAAGGCCAAGGTGCTAGCCGCCAAGGGGACTAGGCAGCCAGACGTTTGGCCGCCTAAGAGGGTGGGCGGCCAGGGCACTGGCCGCTTAGAGCACTAGGTCTGGGCAGCCATCCTAAAGGTCACCCAGAAGGGCTAGGCGGCTAGTGCCATGGCCGCTGACACTGGGCTGAAAGGGTGCCTTGGCGGCCACCCTTTTGGCCGCCTCGATAGTGGGCTCTGAAATTACGGAAAACATGCAGAATGGCCAAAGTGAGGGTCGTTTGCACACTTGGGCAACCAGACCCCTGGCTGCCAAGTAGACTAGGGCGGAGAGCCATGGCCGCCCTGCCCTAGATGCGACAGCCACCCATGTGGCCGTCACTTGTAGTTTCCATGAAAAATAGACAACAAAGCTCTCAAGGAGCTTAACCGATGTCCCATATGCCACCGGACAAAGGGGAAACTCGGGGGAATCGTCCCCCAACCATTCTACCAGTTAAAAGCCAAACACAACCATAAATCAAGGCCAAAATCATCCCTCAAACCCCTCCCGGTATGCTCAACCCCAAAACACGAACATAAACCCCACTCTGCCTCTCCGGGCATGGAAACGGTGGAAAAATGCACGGGAGAAGTTAGGAACCATCCCCCTACCTAGAAGACGCTTTAGCCACACCTCAAAACCTCGAAACGGTGATCCCCACATGGCTGACTCCTCCCAAACATCGCCACTACCTCTGCCTTTGGTTCCGCGCATCCCTGTCCTCACCTCCGCTGCACGCCGTCACTGTAGTTGTACCAGCGCACATCCCCCCACTGCCTCCATCGGCCGCTAGAGGGAGAAGGGAAAGTGAGAGGGAGACGGGAGAGGGTGAGGGAGAGTGAGTCGAGAGTGAGATGAGAGCAAGGACTAAAGGAGTATCTGGCCAATCCACCCATCTTGATACCACCCACATTAAGAAAGCCTCTAATTCTCTACATCTTAGTCCTAGATGACTCCGTTGTAGCTGTCTTTGTACAAGCCAATGAAGAGGGCAAGGAAATGGCAACCTATTACTTGTCCAAACTTCTCAACCCCTATGAGAAGAAGTACACTGCTATGGAGAAAACCTGTGCTGCCCTTGTTTGGATGGTGCAAAAATTGAAACACTATTTTCTGGCTCACGAAGTCCATTTGATTGTCCGGATGAACCCCATCAAGTTCCTTCTGGAAAAATCTGTTCTCACCGATAGGCTAGCACGCTGGCAAAGCTTTCTCTCCATGACATGAAAGTAGTATCATGAAGTGACCTTGATAATCGAGCTGCATATTCCTTGCTTGACAAGACGAAAAGGAACCGATAGCAAAGGATCAAAGATTCCTCTCTACGGAGGAGCGGCAGACACTAAACTAGACGAATGAAGGATAAAAAGAAAAGAGATGAGGGATAGAACTCTCTCGTTAAGGCACAGAGGTCCTGATAATAAGGAACTAGATACAAAATAAATAATGATTAACTGAGATCAATGTGGGTTAAAGTCTTAAAAATAGCATGAAAAAGGGTGAAGATCTCGAAAGGGTGAAGAAGAGAGAATGGAAAGAGGAGGAGAAGACGATTGCAATGATGAAGAAGGAGAAGAATGATCATCCGACTGGGTCGAAGAAAGAGAATAAGGATCATCCGACTGGGTCGAAGAAAGACCAGAGGCGACACCCGGAAGTTTCAGGGAAGAATCAGAGGCAACGCCCGGAAGTCCCGGGAAAGAGGAACCAGAATATGTCCTAAAATCGGGATGGGAGGATGATATAGGTCGAGGACTAGGAGCGTGAGAGGAAGGAGAATTTGGAGACTCCGGATGGAAAGAAGGGGAATGGGGGTTTGCAGACCCCGGAAGGGAGAAGAAGATCATAAAAGCGGGATTATAAGAGGGAAGATACACCACCCAAGGATGGGAGTTGAGTAGAAGAAATGATGAATGAAAAGAAGGGGAAAGAGATGTGGACCCCTCAGTGTACCCTATGAGTCCTTTGAACTTGTGCTGCCGCCTTTTCTTAGCAGAGATTTCTTGAACACGGGCCCACCTGATGCGGACTCAGACCTTCAGGCTTCTTGTCTTGAAATATCGTCTCAAGTAATGGGACCACCTGGCAGACGACCTGGCCTGGTTATGAACATGTAGTCTTGCTGGGGTAGTTGCCCCTAGACACCCGATGCTAACCATAGTTGAACATTCTCGGATAGATAACTCTTTAAAATGCTGAATATCATGGAACCACGGAGTCTTGCCTCTTGACACAAATAGCATGAGGTTTGGCAACTCCACTCGGCAATCGGGCTTGAAGCATAACTCCCTTACTAGAAGAGAACGATGAAGTTGAGGGAGAGTGATACACGTCGGTGTCATGGCTGGCTTGCTAATGAACTGAGGGAGATTGCATAAGATGTGCGGACTGTCCTTGAAGAATATTGAAGATACGGCTAATTGCCAGGAGGTGATATCATTAAGGGCTAAGATGAAGCGATATTCTGGCGTTGCATTAGAAATCAACATCTTGATTAGCTCTCCCTCCGGAATGTGCCCCGGGACTTGTATAGCCAAGTGACGCCAGTGGTCAGCAAAGGTGCAGAATTCCTCTTCGGGCTCCATCATCTCGTGGGCCAGATCCACCATGGAGAACCTGGGCCCGACCTGGTCCTGAAACTGTTGAAGGAACTTATCTTGGATAGCTTGGAAATTCACAACTTGCTCTTGCGGAAAAGAAAAGAACCAATCCCTAGCCGGGCCTTCCAATGACAGACCAAATAGATACGCCATCAAGCACGGGCCATGTCATAAATTGGGCCGACTCATAAACGAACTCTTTTAAGTGCACATAGGGGTCATCGACTCCACCACAACGGCGATATGTAGGAATTTACGAAGGTGGTGGAAGCTGGAGATTTTGAAATGCAAAAGGAACACTCAAGGAGAATTTGGGATCAATTCGACGTTGGAGTTCATCAAGCTGGCATTGGGTTTGAGCAATCATCTCCTGGGTAGGGAGAGATCGAGAAGAATGTGGGCCAACTTGAGCAAGAGATTGTGAATTAGGACCAGGATGATAATGGGCCGGATGAGAGGATCCGGGCTAAGAAGAAGAGAAGCCCATTCCGAGAGTGGAAGGATATGAGGGCCTGGAAGAGACGTTGGCATAAGGGCCGAATGGGCCAGCAATAACATGAGCAGAAGGAGCAGGCCCATTAGGGTGAAATTGGCCATTAGAAATTGGGCTAGCAGTATATGAAGGAGAAGAAAGAGGTCCATTATGAGAAGAAGGCCCATTAATATGAGATGCAATGAGACATTGGGCCTGGGTCGGGTCCATTTGGGAAATAAGGCTTGAAAGATGGGCTATGAGATTAGCCTGTTCCTTGCATGGGGATCACGGGAAGATGAGCCTGTGTGGGAAGAGGACTCCACGCGGGAATAAGAAGAAAATTGGGGAGAAGGATGATACAAGGGGTTAGAATGATACTCCATGAGGGCAAATGGGGGTGGGGTTGATGCTGGCCTAGGAGATGTGAAAGGGTGTGCCACCCCGGACCCTCGCCGTTATCACCCGGCCCCACCGGGAAGACGTGTGAGTCGAGTGAGCTAGGCCACGCGGTGACCCATTGCGAGAGCTTGTAGGCTTGTGGAACTTAGGTCCTAGGAGTGTCGTTGCATCAGTTGGGCTGTGCCACATCATTATGTATTCCATTTCTCGCGAGTTTCGTAGGCCGTAGTGAGCCGAGTGTGTTTATTTTGCACTGGGGGTTCAAAATGCATATTTTAGGGCATGCGATGGATTCATTGAATCGAACGTCATTTTCCCACTTTATTTAGTCACTTTTTGGAGTTTTGGGACCCTAGGGATGGTCCCCTATGTTTTCCCCCTCGACTAGGGTTGAGAGGGCATGGAAACCGAGCTCTAGGGCTGAGCTCGGACGGGTTCCCGCCGTTTTCAGTTGACCAATCGCCGGGCGTTGGTCGACTAAACGGCCCAGCACGCGGGGCTGAACCCTGGCAGGTTCGGTCGACTGAACCCAGTGGGCCAGTCGACTGAACCCTTGTGGGTGCGTTGACGCCCTACTAGGTAGGGTCAACGTAGTTGGGGCAGTCGATCGACCGCCAATCGGCGGTTCATCGAACCCCTTTGGTCGACCGACCAAGGGGCTTTGGTTGACTGAAATGCAGTGTCTTGGCCGTTTCAGCCCCCAGTCAGTCTGGTTGAGACCTAGTGACTGACCTAGGGCTCCGTAGATGTCCCAGACACCCCGTGGAGGCCATGACCAAGTTTTTGAGTGTCCAAAAGTGACGAGTTACCTTGATTAGCATGCCTGTGCGTTTTAAGGGTCCAGATGACCCTCTTCTGTTTCGGGCTTCCATGTTTATGCTTAATCGAGTCATTGTAGGTCGGTATGAGTGCGGAAGGCTATTCCCACACATCATGGCTTTTCTGGAAAGTAGTTTTTGTGTGGGCCATGCATGTGGCCTGTTGGCTGCGAGTCCAATTACGTAGCCTAGGGATGGAGGGTTCTCCATAGCTTCCCTTGGGAAGGGATTAAAGTGGGCGATCGTGAGCCTCTGCAATAATTATATTATCATGATTTTTGACCTAGGGATAGGCCAGATTGATGCAACGACCTTGACCCTGAGTCTTATAACTCAAGGGACGTTGGGTTTAATAGGTCTAGTGGATTGCCTAGAGTCTAGTGACATCGTGCCACCCATTTTTCAAGCTAATTATGATGGGCTTGTGTGTAGCCTGTCCGTGACTCCGGTGGTTTCCATTGAGAGTCTCGCACTTAGTGGCCCCACTAGTTGTGGCTTGCCTGGCCGCTCACGTGCCGACCCACCTGGGAGCAGAGCAGGTGGAGAGCCACCGTAGTTGCCTGGGCATGCGTGTGCCGACCCACCTGGGAGTAGGTGGAGAGCTACACCTGAGAGAGACAGGTTTAGGCTGATTACCATAGGGCCCCTTATCTTGCAAACGAGTCTAGGCTGGAGGGAAAACCAGCTAGAGGACCCGACCTAGGATGCATGGTTTGTGTGTGCACACGTGGCTAGGGGCTTCAGACCCATGCTGACGAGCGTGACCCCAGCCAATCCTTATTTTTGGTTTCAGTTGGCATCTCAGTGTCCACCTGGGGAGAGTAGGGAGACACTTGAGGCACGGACTAAGTAGTCAGGGGATGCATCCAGCCTTACTTCTAGCAGGTAGTACTCTCGTCACGTGATGAGACTCTCCTGACCTGGGTTTCAGTTTCCCGTCTGTGAGACGTGGTTTGTCAAGAGGTTTCCCATGTTTTCCAATATAGAGATATAGGGTTCCCGATAGGAATTACCGTGGGTTTTCTCTGGACAGTGTAGGGTTCACGACAGTGGAGTTGTGACCGTGTTCCCAAGCCACGTGGTCTTGTGTTGGGCCTTTGTCTGTGAGAACAAGCCTCCACGATAGAGGTGTCATGGTGTTTCTACTGGTAGCATCGTTAGGGTTTTCTTGTTAGTCCGGTGGTCCCCTGACTGCGAGATCAAGGTGTGTTTTCTGATACAGTAAGAGTAGCTATAGAGTCGAGGTTTTACCAGCCATCGTGTTTGCTATTCCTACTATTGTTGTTGTTTTCCATGAGTGTTGCTTGTTAGCACCATTGTTTACGGTTGCGGTTCCGCGGGACCCCTACTGAGCCAGTGATAGGAGGCTCACCCCTGTTTTCAGGTGTGGTAGTTCTTCCACGAGGTTGAAGGGCGCAGTGCAGAGGTTCATAGTTGCCAGCTTGCTAAGCTAAGTGTTCTGATGTGGCACAGCCCTATGATGTATTGGATGCAATGATGACCCTAGGACCTAGCCTAAACAACAAGAAGGATGCGGCCTGTTAAAGTGCAGAAGCCGAAGAAAACCAATGCACAAGGGTCTTCTCAAACTACTGGAGTCTCAGGTCATCTGACATGAGTACCAGAGACTTCACCTCAGGAGGGTCAGAAGAAATTCCCAATAAACCAGCAGTGTCGTTCGACCTACCCAATGAACCGGCATTGACTTGGTCATGTCAAACAAACAACATCTATTGTCCGATCAAGGATGAGAATGTACCTGGTGGTCCGCCACTTGATGAGAAACCCTCCTGAGGTGATAGAACGTCTCCGGCCCCTCAGAACAAGGTGCCAAAGTCCTTATCTGTGGAAGACTCGAGTAACTTGGCACGAGTACATCTTCTTAACTAGTTAGGTCCCTTAGCGACTGAATGGCTACCCAGCCAGGGTGAAAACACCTCGAGCAGTAGCCCACTCCCCGAGGAAGCTACAAATACAAATAAAGCCGCACCAGCAGCAAAGACCACAGTGCTGAAGGCCGCATGAGTGAAAAAATCACGTGTCTGAACCAAAGGCACATACGGTTCCAGAATTGGCCATTCAGCGGTCTGAAGGCTTTACCGGTACTTCGCATAGCGATTTTACAAAGTCGCGATGAGATGAAAGATCAGGACAACTCTCGGAGCCAGTCCAGGGCCCACAGTCTGACTCATGCCAAATAAACGTGAGGGATGTAGCTAACCTGGTGCGCTCCGTAATCTGGCAGGCTCCATCTCCTGGTGCCCCCTCACCCGGCGTGCAGAAACCCAGAAGCCTTTATTCTGTGCACTCTCTCCACGCCAGGCAGAGTCACCCTAATGGTGTGATATATATACCAATCATTTGTGAGCAGATAAAAAGGGGGGCAGTAGAAGAAGCAGAGAAGGAGATAATAGAGAGAGACAACGGAGAGAGAAAAAAGAGGATTGAGGAAGAAGAAAAGGTTCTTTCTCGAGAGAGAAACCAGAGGGAGAGACGAGCCCTATCCGTTTGCCAGAAGGAGTCCAGACCCGGGGAACAGGAGACTATTTTCAGCACTCTATTTTCGTTGTCGTTCGCAAAGGTGGGTGGCGAAGCCTCCTTCCATTTTCTCGTCCCCTCTCCCCTCTGTAAAGCTTTTCCTCTGTGGATCTTGTAATAAGCCGGGCGATGATATGAGCCCGCGTCCCCCTTCATCTCTTCTTTTAGTTTGGCCATCGGCCTTTTGATGTTAAGATGTAATGGAACGGTCTTGTGTGGCAATGCTGGGCCGAATGCAATATATATATCACCTCTCTTTGATTATTCCCTAAACTGTGTTTGAATCCCTTCCTTTGTCTGCTGGATTTACTCCCACATCGTTTGTTAGCATTTGCTTTCTTTCGTCGATGTCGAACATGCCCTGGAATAACCATGGGCTATATTAACGATATCCCCTTCCCCGAGGCTCTCTTTCGGTGTGTTAGCTATGCCAAATGTACTATATGCTCGTCGTTGGTCTTATCGTCGGGGACACATCTATATGTGCATCTCCGTTCTCCCCCCTTTGGGATTGGCTTCCCTAACACCTCTTTGCTCACAGTCGTGAACAAGAAAGAACAGGGCCATCCCTATAAACTGGGCGTAGGGTCTTCTGGCATCATTGCCTTCTCGTATGCTACATGCTGATTGTTTAAGTGTTTGCCCCTTTCAATCTCTATAGTTCATATGCTAACCTACTAGTTCCGAATGCTAGCTTGCTAACCTGCTAACCATCTAACTCCCTTTAATGTATGACTAAACATAGACAGTTTAATGGCTGAACGACTCTCTTACCTTGTACATTTATACTGTTGTGCTTTGTTTTCTCGAGAATAACAGTCTAATGACCGAGGAGGGGGGGACATTCCCCATCGACGTCTCTAAGTCACCACAAGGTCAAAGGGTCTTGTCCTTCTATGACATGCACCCCTGTGGGCCACCAAAGGGTGAATATTAATAGGGCTTACCGCCCAACACTGAATCCACTGCCCCTAAAGGGGAATAGTGGTGGCCATGGGTTGTGTGCCCCTAGTAGGCTAGCCCTCGACGTTTCCTCCCTTGTTGATCGTCTCGCTTAGACATGTTTTGGTCCATGGAATATGGGTGCCCCTCGTAGGCTAGCCGTCAGGGTTTCCATCCATCCGGGTCTACCGGTCGCCAACTTGGCCTCTAGGTATTAAGGATCTTTGGTGCGGACACCCGAGCACTTAACCAGTCCGGGCCGGCGAGCCACCGGTACCGTACGCGGAGCACCACGCGAGCCACGGCAGGTTCCATTTGGCTCGGAGACATGCCCTTTTAGATTTTCACTGGAGCCAGCCCCCTCTCACTTTTGCCCACGTGCCCTTTCGGGTTTTCACATGGTGGGATACCCAATTTTATCTGTAGTGCCCTTTCGGGTTTTCACCACAGTCGAGTTCTAACCATTTTTGTCCTTGTTCAGGATATCTAAACAAGTCTAGCAGGACACCTCTATTTTAAGCCCCCCTTTTTTTGAACGAACATGGATGATAAAAGTGTGACGCTGGGTCGACGTATGATACTCGATCCCGACAGCTTCATTCATGCACATAGAGATAATGTGCATATCAGCTAGGGCACGAAGCCTTACGCCAGGAGAGAGTAATTCCAACTCAAAGGAAAGAGTTTATGTGCTGATTTGAACGTAAGGTTCGTAAGGACGATAATGTAGATATCGTCTAGGGCATGAAGCCTTACGCCGGAATAAGGTATGTTCGTTGGCAAGAAGATAATGCCAACGCAAGAAAAGAGTTTATGCGTCGATTCGAACGTAAGGTCTGTAATGGTGATAATGTGGATATTGGCTATGGCACGAAGCCTTGTGCCGGAAGAAGGTATGCTCATTGCCAAGAAGATAATGCCAATGCTAGAAAAGAGTTTATGTGCCGATTTGGATGTAAGGTCCGTAATGGCGATAACATGGATATCGACTAGGGCACGAAGCCTTGCGTCGGAAGAAGGTATGTTCGTTGGCAAGAAGATAATGCCAACGCAAGAAAAGAGTTTATGTGTCGATTCAGACATAAGGTCCATAATGGCGATAATGTGGATATTGGCTGGGGCACAAAGTCTTGTGCTAGAAGAAGGTATGTTATTGGCAAGAAGATAATGTCAATGCAAGAAAAGAGTTTATGCGCTGATTCAGACGTAAGGTCTGTAATGACGATAACGTGGATATTGGCTAGGGCACGAAGCCTTGCGCCAGAAGAAGGTATGTTCGTTGGCAAGAAGATAATGCCAACGCAAGAAAAAAGTTTATGCGCCGATTCAGACGTAAGGTTCGTAATGGCGACAACGTGCGTCGGAAGAAGGTATGTTCAATGGCAAGAAGATAATGCCAACGCAAGAAAAGAGTTTATGCGCCGATTCGGATGTAAGGTCTGTAATGGCGATAATGTGGATATCGACTAGGGCACGGAACCTTGCGTCAGAAGAAGGTATGTTCATCAGCAAGAAGATAATGCCAACACAAGAAAAGAGCTTATGCGCCAATTCGGACGTAAGGTCCATAATGGCGATAATGTGGATATTGGCTAGGGCACAAAGCCTTGTGTCGGAAGGATGTACATTCGCAAGCACAGGGATACCAATAGCGCAAAGGAAATAGTTTATGCACCGATGTGGACGTAAGGTCTAGCATGGTGATAGCTTTGTAGATGTCAGTTAGGGCACGAAGCCTTTCGCCGAAGGATGTATATTCGCAGGTGTGGAGATAACGCCAGTGCAAGGGAAATGGGTTTATGCACCAATGCGGACGTAAGGTCTAGCACGGTGATAGTTGTGCAGATGTAAGCTAGGGCACGAAGCCTTTTGCCAAAGGATGTATATTTGCAGGCGTGGGGATAATGCCAGTGCAAAGGAAATGGGTTTATGCACTGATGTGGACATAAGGTCTAGCACGGTGATAGTTGTGTAGATGTCAGCTAGGGCACGAAGCCTTTCACCGAAGGATGTATATTCACAGTCGCAGGGATAATGCCAGCACAAAGGAAATGGTTTATGCACCGATGTGGACATAAGGTCCAGCACGGTGGTGAAATAGTAGCCCAGTGGGGCTATGTCAGGGTTCTCAAGACCCTTAGGATTTGTGTATTGGGGCATCACTTGCAACATGGGCCAATAGGCTCAGGTTGGTTTGAGTTGGGTATATATTTTAGAGAGCTCGGTCAGGGCTGAGCGCCACTAGACCAAGTTAAACTTTGGTCATTCTTCAAGCGCCGATAAGGCTGCATGATATACCTTCAGGTGTTTTCTGTTAAGAGGGGAGAACTGAACAGTACCCTTTTGATCCACGAGGATGTAAGCGCCTCCTTTGTAAACCCGATGAACAACATACGGGCCTACCCAGTTTGTAGTCAACTTTCCCTTGGGGTTGGCTGCCATCACTTCCCTTCTTTTGACTATCACCAAGTCACCTTTCTTGAACTCTCACTCTTTGACCAACTTATCAAAAGCACAGGCCATGCGAGCTTGATATAGTTGAATGTTTTGTTGCACTCGGAGTCATCTCCCCTCGAATTCAGCAAGCTCCTCAAGTCTTCTTTCTATATTTGTTCGTTTGCTGCTGAGTAGGTCTATGTTTTTAATTGGATAAGTTTTTAGTAGAGGGATCTATTCACCCCCCCTCTAGATCCGTGTTTCTATACCACGGGACCCAACACTTTGAGTATTTCCCCTACAGCTTTACCTCTTCTTGTTACTAGCTCGAGCATTCCAGCTAGCTTGGCCAATTCTTTCGGGTCTTCGGATAGGGCCTCATATCTGCTGGCTACCCCAGCCATGTTGCAAGTGAGAACTTGCATTCTCTTCCTTTTCCCCCAGACTACCCTCTTGGCTTGACTAGGGAAGGTCAATCTTTCAAATACCGATATCTTTTCATTGCCTTCCCGTCGTAGCCTTTCCCGACTTAGGGAAGAACTTCCCAAGCCATAGAAGTAGTTCTGGGCCACCTGGGCCATTCCTTTTTTATTGTGCCCTGGAGAGAAGGCAGGGGGTGGCAGTTGGTCGCGTGTTGATGGCGTGTAGAAGTGCCATGATAGTAGGGCAGCTCTACTCGGTCTTCTCGAACATTGGGTAGCACCTGCTCACCTTGCACAGACTTTGAAGGTGGGTGGAGAGGCGATTAGCATGACCTCTTCTTCCTTTGGTGCATCTCTATTGCCCCCACTCCTAAGGTCTTTAGTAGTTGCCATGGAATTTTACGGAGTCGAGGTCGGACCCCGAATGGAGTTGCAGGCTATCCCGGCCATATCTTCCTGTTCATGTCCTCTCGTAAGAATGGAGAGTAGCTTTTGGCCTCGCATCGAAGGCATGTATGCCAGTCAGGATATCATGGCAGACTGGTTGAATTTCTTCTTTGTTACAGGGGCGTTGGCCTGTCGGGCGCAGACCTTGAAAGCTGTACAGCTTGGGAGGTCCAAGAGCATGCCATCTTCTTCGGGGACTAGCCCTCTCTTCTTTTTCTTCTCCACCCTGATGGGCCTTGGGTTGTTGCTGCTTGTTACGATCGATGAGATGGGCTGGATCTTCTTTGGGACCCAGACCTGTTTAAATTTTCTTGGCCTCGAGGCTAGCTCTTCTCGATTTTGGCGACCAGCTTCTTCTTTTTCAGCTTTCCTCCAAGACAAGGCTTGGAAGGAGTTGTAGGTTGAGACTGTCGGGACTATATGGTCTGGCATCACCTAGGTGTGGCGTCCATTCAGGAAGAGGCAGACACCACCAATCATTACAGACTTCCCTGAAGCTGAGAGACGACCAGGAATGGGAACAAATGCATTCCTCCGAGAGCTCCTTCTTTGGCCGCTCTCGGACTGGTTGGCACGGGTTGGATGGGCAGCATAAGCCACATGATGTACCATGCAGCCCACCATCTGAGCTTCACCTCCCAGTGAGGCTTGGTAGCTTTGGCCCCCAGCTTGGTGGGCTAGTGATTCCTTGGTAGCAGTAGGAGTAGCAAGTTCCAAGACAGCCACCTCGATGATGTTGGTGAAGGTGACCCCCAAAAAGTTTGGGAATCCGACCACCAACTAGAAGCTTCCAAAGGCAATAGGCACTGCCAGGTACCATTTGGTGGCATGAGCAGCCACAACTTGTAGACCGAAAGTAAGAGCAGCTAGTCCAATCATCATGATGTTATCTGCAAATGGCAAGAAACAAACTGTCAGTATTTAATATAGGGCCTTGGGCCCCTCAATCCTGGCGAGAAGATGAGGGGAGACTTGGTCCCACCGGGCATGCCAACTTGGTGACGCGATTTATTAAAGCTTGGTTTGGGTTATAAGCGTGCCAGTCACTAAGTGTCAAAATTTTATTATGCGCTTGTTCTGACTTGGTTAGACGAATGTGAAGTCTGTGTCGAGACCAAAAGTCCGCCGCGCCATATAGGTATCAGCGTTAATTACATCTCCTCGAAGGGGAGAAAACCCTTGATTAATTGCCAAGAGAGAGAGCCTTTGGACCCGACAATTATTACCAAATTGAAGAAAAGAATAGAGATTCCAAACTTTAATGGAAAAGACATCCCCTACAATGGGGCAAACAGCTGGATGGAGCCGGTGAGTGGTCAATCAAATCATATTTGGATGAGGGTCCCAATCTGTAAGTTCGATGTATGCCAAAATATGGCAAGCTTAATATCCGGGATTAGATCCCAATGGAAATCTATTTAAGAACATAGGGCTATTGGCCCAGAACGAGGTCGAGCTATGGCCATGGTGGGATGACCCCGAGGTTCATGCACGACCCGCAGAGCCCACATTAATATCCCATTTGCATAGGGTCTGAGGGAGAAAGGAGCCCAGGTAGAATATTATTAGCTTATTAGAGAAAGCATTAATGTTTGCCAGTTTTTATTACTCATCTGTTGGAACAATCAGCACGCTGATCAGGCTAGTATTTTATATTTTAGACTCCCGAACCCAGAACAGACTAAATTATTCTAAAGTAAGTTAGTTTTGAAAAGACATTTAGTTTTGAATTGAGTTATTTAAGCGTCGGTCTCACATCGGATATCCAATTTGTAATTCGTCAGCTCTCACAACTCACGTGTACCTCCCAGGTCATATTGGATCCCCGAAACCCCAAATTTTATGAATATACATAACTAAGTTACTTTTGAAAACTAACTTAGTTTTTGAATTAATTATTTTTATAATTGAGTAATTCTGTCAAAATAAAAACATAATAAACACTCACCTGATGGGCCTGTGCTGTGGTGGTGGATCCAGGAGGGAGAATTCCATGATGGAGATGGTTCTGTCAATTGAGATCCTTCAAAAGGCCCTTAGTAGACAGCAAAACTGTACAAGTTTGCATCCTACAAGGTTATGTATCATTATGACTTTAAAATTTATGGATGTGCAATGCACTTAATTATCAATTACCTATGCACATTCCCCTTATTTCATGGCATGCTTCCCACAGAACTGGCCCTGAAGATTTGCCAAGAAAGACATAGATGCACCTTCCAACCCATCAACCCACAATCCAATCATGACTATAGGGTCTCACAACATCCATCCATGTTCTTTTAAATCTTTTTCTTTCTTTTTAGAATAATCATAAAAAATGGAGCCACATATCTGACAACTACTCCAATTGATATTCATTACACATGTCTAAACTATATCAGATGGCTTTGACAGACTTTATCCCCCATTGCGGCTCCAACCATCCTTCCGATAAAGTCATCTGAAATAAAGCTTTGTATTGGTGTCCCATAAATCTTCCTAAGCATGCTCATTTCGGCTATTCCCATCTTCTCAAATAACCTTTGTTGACGGCCCAGCACTATCTCCCATAAAACATAGCTGGCCCAGTTACCATTTTATGGAACTTCCTTTCCGTAGACATGGTGCGTGAAGACCTTAGGTCACAAACAACAAATACATGGACAAGCTTGATAGAGTATTTTATTTGACAAAGAAGAATAAGGGAGGGGAACGAATGATCTACAACTCCAAGGAGGCAATTAAACATTTGAATGTTCCATGCTAATACAGCGTGAGAATCATACTTACTTTTGTAATCACTCCAGGTGCCATACGCGAACAAACGAAGTACCTCGAGAGACGACGAATAAGGGGTCCCTTCAAGCTGCAATTTTCACAAGAACAGAAAAGACAAAACACAAGCTACGGTAAACAATGTGTTCGCATTGGAGACCCAAAGGGTGAGGAAACAACCAATTCGGAGAACAAAAAACATCAAACAAAGAAAAGATGAGGATTACATGCAGCGGATGTATACATTGTAAACACCACACACAAATGCACAAGCAACACTGGATTTGAATCCGTTAAAAAAGCCGCATCAAAGATAAAGCGGCAACGAGTTCAAGTTTACAAAAGGTGTGGCAAAAAAAGAAAAAAGGAATTGGTACCCAAGCAAAAAGTAAGTAACGCAACGCCCTATTCAATTTTCCAGGGTGAGAAAATGCCCAAAACACACAAAATTCGGACGAGAAAATGCCATATAATACAAGCAAAGGCACAAACGCGGTAATCCTGTCAACAGAGAGAAAAGGTGCCATGGGGAACGAGAGGGTTTAAGAACCTCCCGTGGAAGACATGGAAGAGGAGGGGTAACGGAGGAGGGAGCACCTCGGCGAGAGTTGGAACGGAAAGGATCTCGGAGAAAGCAAAGAGGGAAGGATGGGAGGTGGCCTCTGTGACGAGAGCGGCGAGGAGGGGCAGCCCCGCTGCGCCGTGGAGGCTTCCCGCCTGCTTCACGAAGTGATCAATCAGCTCGGACTGCTTCTGCTCGATGTCCATGGCCGAACAAAGCCCACCACCACCCCTCTCTCTCTCTCTCTCTCTCTCTCTCTCGCTCGCTCGCTCTTCGCACAGTGGACCCTCCCTTGCTCTCCTCGATCGAGCCGAGAAAGCAGATGGGTAGCAGCAGCAAAGCGGCCCCTTCGATCCCTCCCTTTCCCTTCCCTCTTCCTGTTATTTTGTCCCGGACGCCTCCTTGAACACGCCGCTGCCTCTTGCTAGCGTGCGCTTGAGAGCAGTGAGACAATCAAGTAAGATATTAAACTAATCCAATTGCACAAGACAAGCCGATTGAGGAAAAAAGCGATTTATAATTTTATATATCGATATCACTATAAAGATTTTTTTGTCAAATGAATCTTTTATTCGTACTTATTATCATGGAATATAACCTCCAGGGGTATAATTACAAATATAGCCTCCAGGGACATAAATATAGGGCTCGGGATAGCACATACCCTTAATGGGCCAAAACAACGAACAAAGCTCCTTGTGTTGTGGTGGTCCATACGTCCGTGTCTTCGTAGGTACGTCTGTGTGTGTCTTCTTGGACCCTCAGGATGTTCTTATAGAAGGTGAAAAACCACCGAGGTTGATTGACCCAGTATGGGGTGGACAAGATTCGAAATGACCCCGAGAGGGTCTTCGCTTTTTTTTCTCCTTTTCTTCGGCTAGAGAGAGGAGGGCGGTGGGGTCAAATGACCCCGGGCAGGTCCCACCGAGGTCGAATGAACCCCGACGGGTCCTTCCAGGGTCGTTTGACCCAGAGCCGGTTCGCCCAGTCGTGGGCAGGGCTGTCCGGTGTCGGGCGACCCAAGACGGGTCCCCTGAGCTTGCTCTTTTGTATAAACCCCTATTTTTTAGGTTTTTTTCAGCCTTTTTCTAGCAGCATGCCGCGTGGAGAGAGGAGAGAGTGTTCTTGTTCGTCTGTCGTCTTCCTCGTGTCGTCGGCCGAAAGGAGAGGGCTTATATTCGTTCGAGCTACGTGATACACGAGTGTCAGACTTCTCTGGAGGTGTGTACACCATCTCTTGCACCCTCTTTCTTTGCTGCAAGGGTTTTCTTTGTATGATTATCCTCCACCATAGACGTCTGAGGAAGGAATCCTTGCTTCGGAGTTCATCCGAGAACATGACCCTGACTGTCGTCGTGGACTTAACTCATCATTCAACCACCTCGTTTGCTGCCAGGGGTTTATGATTGATATAATGGTCGGGTTACAGAGTCCCTACATATGAAAATATTCCACGGAACGGCGGTACACCGCATGTTGAACCTCGAGCAACTTGAGTGAAGTGTCTCGATCTATTCGAGGAATTTAACGGGTGCAACACATGCGCATTGTTAATTTCGCAAGTTTAGGTTTATCAGACAATTTAGGGTTCGGGTGCTAGACATTTCTCCACCGACTGCACTTGGTGTTTATTTACATTGGCATAAATCCGAGCACCTTTGTTTACTCGGTGATTGCATTGCAGTTGTCTGACCTCTTTTTAAATTTTCTGAACCATCTTCCGAATGGCGAAGCATTCAGACGTTAAGCGGGATCTATCCCCTTGCAGAGCTTCTTGTGGTCTAATGGGGAGGGATGGCTCAAGCTCATTAGCCATGAACCTCGCCTAGCTCTTTCTAGAAATTTTATGAATAACATTTACAGACAAGTTTGATTTTCCCCAAACATGAGGCCGAGGCAAGCTAACCAAGTGTTCTCGCATTGAGATGGCACCACTCCGAATTATTTTCTCTAACTCATCCTTGCAGGTAAAGCAATCCTCAATAACATGGCCCAACACGTGATGGTACAGGCAATAATTAGGCTCATGTGTTTTGTTCATTTCCACGGGTCTCTTTGGCCTTGGCAGGGATGTCATTCCATTTTTCATGCAAAACTTGAAGAGCTTCTCAGTATGTTCCCTTTTGAAAGAGTAGGGAGTTTTCATACACTCTGCCAACCCCAGAGGTGATTTCGTTTTGGCATTTTTGCAGGATTTGCTTGAGCCGCATTCTTCTTGGAGGTGGCTGCCCGAAGGAGGGAACTCCACAACGTTTGCTGACGTCTTAGTCATCATCGGCGAGGGCTCGGCATTCGTTGGTAACCCGTTGTTACTTTGGTTACTTGCCGAAGATGCGAGACTCTGAAGCAAAGCCCCACGCTCTCGCAAGAGTTCTTGCAAAAGAGACCTCAATGCTTTCAGTCCCGCACCTTAAACCTTCCAAAGTAGTGGGTTCAATATTATGAAAAATATTTTTAAGACTTTCATTGACATTGCAAAGATTTCTCAACATCTCGAACAATCGAGGCTCCTCATATTGAAATGACACTTCATGAGGATGGTTACTTTGGAGCGAGCATCTCTCGATACGGCCTTGATTCAAAATTTGCTCGACAGCCTTTCGAAGACTTCTTCTCGTCAAGTCGTATCAATGAATATCGACCTCCCCCTTTTTTGAATGAGGGTTTCAATGCAATCTTACACCTCCTCACACTCCTCGGTGAGGTGAGATATTGTGCCATAGTATTCACAATATTTATGATGTACTTTCTCCACCTCTGTATAAGTTGGCGGCAAGTCGTGTACCATTATCCGACTGTTGCACCCGTAATTTGTCATGCTAAATTCCGGGATATTAATTTCGCATGTGACAAGGTTTCGGTACGGTGTATCACCATCCGATAGGGATTTTATGGCCAATTAGGATTGAATTAGTAATGGTATCTAACAACAAGCATGTATTCAAACAATGCACCCCATAGTTTTTAGCTTAGGTTAATCCCGTGACTAGTCCACTTTGAGTTTGTTGTCTCTTAGATGAGAATGAATTTTCTAGCGAGATCAAGGCCAAACTCTTAGATAATCCTAAGATAAATCTTACCCAAACCCCTTTAGGAAATCTAATAGGACTTCAAGGTACAACCCGCCCGATGACCGTGTAGGAATCCACGATTTGCGGGGACTCACGGAGGTTCCCAATTGAGAAGGACTAGTTAAACCCGAATGGGAATCCCCGGGTGAAGAGTCCAAATCAAAGGGAGGGTGTTCCTAATATGTGTGATGCCGGCTCTTCCTAAGCCCACCCCAGAACTCAAGCCTGTAATGTTAGAACACACAGAAACAACAAAATACAAAATAGGACCAAGGATATGCAAAACAGAAGCTAAGTTATGCAAATAGGACTCAGACGAAAGTAGGAATGCGAGCAGAAGATGGCCAACTCGATGGCCACTTGGAGGGCTTGGGCGGCCAAGTACATGGCCACCTTGGGTTCTAGGCGGCCAAGTCTTTGGTCTTCTAGGATGTGGTGGGCGGCCAGCGGCCAGGTCTTTGGCCGCCCTAGGACCTGGGCGGCCAGACACCTGGCTGCCACCTATTTTGGTTCTGCAAGTAAACCAAGCAAAAACATGGGCCGTGGGCAACTAAAATAAAAAATAGAATAAGAGAAGGCTATTTACTGGAAACTAAATGTAATAAACTTCAATTTAATGACTCACAGTGAGCAATCAGCGTCCCACCGTGTTCGCAGAGGGTTGTAGGCGGCGAAAAGGTTATGGGTGTTGTGAGAACGTGAGGGTGCGTGTGCGGCTTCCCTCCGAACTATGCTACTACTACCTATAGTGCAAAGGTTAGAAAAATGGAAATAATGTGATCGCTAGGGACCTATACCTGGGCCTCACAGGAGTGATGACCATGGATGCCTTAGGAGTGGGGAGATGGTGGGTTCTTCTATCGTCGCTCTCGACAGGCCAAGAACAAGTAGCCCTGTGAGTCGATAACGAAGTTCCTACAAGTTAACCAGCAAACAGAGGGAGCAAACCCATTAGACTATGATAGTGTAGTATATGCTCAAAGCGAAAATGAAACATGCAAATGGGAGTGATCATACCGAGAAGGGGGGCGAAAAGGGGGATGGCTAAGACTTTCGACCATTCGCCTTCCCTATGTTTTGGATTGGAAAACCTCTTTAAAATAGGGAGCTAGGAGGATCTAGTATGCATGCAATGCAGTAAAATAGGAAGGAATGTAGCAATATAGGGAACAAGGGAAAGAAGGAAGGGGTTTGCCCATCGACCATGCAGAGGGCGGCCAACTATGTGGCCTTCAAGAGTGGTGGGCTGCCATGTTGATGGCCGCCCTCAATAGGGGGTGAGGCTCCTCCACAGGCAGACCAGACTCACCCGTGGGTGAAGCTCTTCATGGAGACAGAAGTGAGGAGGGCTCTCCGAGCTGTCGAACCTCTCGAACTCTCTCCTCCCCAAAAATGTCCAACCCTCCCCCTACCTGAGATGGTTTGGAACGGAGTTTTGTATGTGGGGGCTTTCCCTCCATGAAAAATCATTCAAAAATAGATTACGTGTGAGGCTACGTGAGTCTCAAATCCCCCCCCCCCCCGAGTGGGAGCAATTTCGGAGGATGTGCTCGGAGTGGGCGGATCGTGGGGTTGACGGGCGGTTGACAGGAGACAGCCAAGGTTCTGGTCATCCAAAGGAGCTGGGTGGCTAGGTCGATGGCCTTCTTGAGGGCCTGGGCGGCTAGCCTAGTGGCCTTCCAGGTGGGTGAGGGCGGCCAGCTATTTGGCCAGCTAGTTGGATCTGCGAAGGGACAAGGTGGAGCCTGCCTAAACAAGGATAAGGCCCCACACACTCAGTCAACCAAGGAAAATAGTCACTTTCGTGATGGCTAGACATGGCCCGCGGGATGTCCGAAATCAGGCATCTACACCAGTGACTTAGTTTTTTAGGTGATCTCGCACCTGCTAGCTTTCCAGGAGTTAGTCATCCAACTAATTTCTCGGTATCAGCTGATCAATCTAGCACAATCAGTGTTGGTTATCCTAGAGCAACAAATGCTTTTGTAACTATCATATGGACAAATACAAGGTTCTACGATTATGCTGCTAGATGAGCAAATAATGATTCTATATAGTACAATAGAAATAAATACATTGACAAATAGAGGAGGAAGATAATGGAATGTCGTTGAAGAATAATATCCTCCTCTTTACTACTTCCTACAATGAAGGACTTCGATGATGAAACTTTCAACATGATGAAGTCCTCCCTTGACGTGATTGCATAAGAAACGGGGCTCTGGGATCACTTTGAATGAAAGGAATGCACCTTGAAGATTATCTTTTGTTCCACTTGTTTTTCCTTAGTTTTGTTTGCTCCTTTGCAAGTCCAAACTATTTATAGTTCTAGACTACATTATATCTATTAGATATATCAGCCTCTCAATGATCAGATCCCAGTCACAATGTTCGATAGATCAGATTGGCTGCTACGCTTCCACTTGCTTCATGAGTGAGCGACTAATCCCAAACACCTTGTGGGCACAATAATATTGGTGATACTCACAGCAACTTGGTCTGACCTCGGACCCGAACCAACCCGTCATGCCACATGACCCAGCAACAAGCGGCATCGCACTGCCAACATCTTAGTCACCAGGCCAACCAGGGGACTTGAAACAATACGCCGTATTGCACGGCACATGACAAAGGGGATGGGGACCACCCCCAAAATGCCTCCAACAAGTTACTCAACGCCAACAGCCTCGGCCACAGAGTTAAACTCGAGTCCCGGGGATCGCTAGCCATACTACACGGCATCCAACCAAAGGTGAGGACTAATCCCGAACGCCTTGCAAGCACCATAATATTGGTGATATTCACAATAATCGGGCCCAACTTGGGGCTTGGAACAACTCGTAGTGCCACACGGTGACCACACAAGAAAGCGGGGACCCTTGACCCCTCGACAAGTGACATTGCGCTACCAACATCATAGCCACCAGGCCAACCTGGGGATTCAAAGCAACATGTTGTATCGCACAGCACGTGACAAAGAGGCCAGGAACTGCTCCCAAAACACCTCCCACCAGCAACCAAATGTTGTGTCCCTGTGATTTTGATGCAAACACTATAAGTCATCATGTGTTTGCATGAAAGATTGAATGATGATGAAATACGCGTTTAAGCATGAAAGATTGAATGATGATGAAATACGCATTTAATTATGCATCTGGTCATTGCACTGTGCATTAATGAGAATTGTTTACTGTGCATTGATTTTTGTGCATTAATGTTGTCATCATAATCATTTGCATGATATATGCATTTTCCAGATAGATACATTTTCACGCTGCATAGAACCTCATCAGATTGAATGCACAGTCATTTCATCGAATAGGTTGTGTTCACACATTTCTCTTAGGTTGATAGGTCAAGTTGTCAATGGCCTGGGTCGGTGCACGTTGTGTCTCATTCACACAAAAGTCAGTGCACATTTTGGTAGACATCATATAAGGTCGGTACATTCCTCCTGTTGATGCACACATGAAGGTCAGAGCACATAAAGGGTCGGTGTAGGTTCTCCCATTCGTTCACACTCAAATCTAACATCAGTGCAGGTTATTGTACAAGTCCGTGCATATCACTGTTCACGTGCATATAGGCCTGTGCATTTGGTAAGAGCAAGGTTAAAGCTAGTGCACCCAGGTCGGTGCACATTCAGCTTACACAAATATAGGTTTGGTGCATACTTTGTTAGTATGCATATCATGGTCGGTGCACATTCAGCTTACACAGATATAGGTTCGGTGCATACTTTGTTAGTATGCATATCATGGTCCATGCACATTCCTGTTCCTTCAATAGAAGGCCGGTGCACATTTGCCTGGTCTGCTCACTAAGGTCGATACATGTTTTAGCCTAACGCATTTAAGGTTGGTGCAACCACAGTTTAAGTCAGTGCTAGCACTTAGTAGGCTACATGTAAGGTCGGTGCTAGTATGGACTAAGGTCTGTGCTAGTTCATGTCCCTTGCACATTAGGTCGGTGCATCTGTCGCTAAGTGCTGGTCAAGTCGGTGCACATCACTGTACAAGTTGGTGCACATGTCTATAGCAACGCATAGAACCTCGGGGTAGTTCACTGTTTATGCACACATGAGGTCGGTACATTGCTTGCTTTCTACATATAACCTCGGTGCATTCTACTATTTATGCACACATGAGGTCAGTGCATGTTTTGCAAAGGTCAGTGCAAGTTGTGCATTAGGCAACACATGGTCGGTGCATTCCTTGCATCCTGCACACACGAGGTCGGTGCATGTTTTGCCATCAGCATACAAGGTCGGTGCATCTATGTCTAAAGGCAACATAAGGTTGGTGTAGGTCTCGCATAGGTCAGTGCATATGGCATAACATAGTCGGTGCATGTTACTATTCATCCAATAGAAAGTTTATGCATTAGGCCATCTTGCACATCTAACATCTGTGCACTTTTGCCTTGGGCTGTATAAGGTTTGTGCAACATTCAAGTCTGTGCACACTTGCATAATGCATGGCCAAGTCTGAACACACACTGTAGCAAGTTGAGAGCAGCATAGGTGTTTCAAGAATTGTCTGACTGAAAAAGGGCAGGCGCGTGACAACTTAAAGCACGCACGTGAACTCCAAGAAGGCTTCACACTTAATAAACCACACGTGACCCCAAGAATGGCAGGTAGCTGGGATGTGTCCCAGGGAGCTTATGTTTGGGCATGTGATCCAAGGCTCTATGGAAGAGGAATATTCTTGTCCCTACCACGTGGACCAATGGGGCTTCACTAGGGCTTTTCTGCCTCATCCATATGGAGGCTCTGCTATATATATAAAAAAGATCACCTCATCTTTCCAGAGATGATGATCAATGAAGAAAGAGAAAGGCTGCAGAAA
>JANBPO010000664.1:0-70189 GCA_024336825.1 Amorphophallus titanum | reverse complement strand
CCTGCAATCACTCATTTTTCCTTACTCGAAACTGCAAACCTTCTTTCCGTTTTCCAACATTGGGCCACATTATAGATGGTGTAATCACACTAACAGAGAAGACCTATTTTGGCAACCATTGCCATGTACATTACATGCCATATTTACATAGAATGATATATCATACTTATCATATGTTTATCATACGTTATCATATATTTATCATCCGTTGTAAAAGAATGATAAGGGTCAAAATAACGAAGAAATACTTCCAACCATCGTATCCATTTTGTGTTTCCAAACTCTCTTTACTTTGAAAATAGATTATTTTTATTTGAAGTCCCTTCTTTTTGGAGATACTTCAATACGAAGTACTTCATAAACCAAACGCACCCTAAGTATGCAAGATGTATGTGACCCAATTGATTAGGGGAACTGACAACATGCGACTCGAGGTTGATCAGCGCACAACGGAGCTGAAAACGATGGGAAGATAACGAATTAGACTTATTGACCTTCAACTCAAAGAGAAAATAGGTATAAAGAAAATAATGACACCATAAAAATATGAACAAGGGACCCACACAGATGGATAAACACGGAAATCGTAAAGAACACACAGCAACCAGCAAAAGAGATGCGGAATAGTTACAAGAAATCAATTGACTAAATTAACATGTAAATAATATAAATCACCGAAAGATTTCTTTTTAAACGATCACAGAAAGAATTACAAAGAGCGATAGTGAAATTTTGAAGCCTACAATCGCAGAGAAAAAGAAAAGAACAAACACATAATAAGACAAACTAAAAAAGCCATATTCCATCCAAACAAATATCTAGAAGAAACGCTCTTACACCTGAACAACCATCACAGCAAAATCATCACAATTTCTCCAATATAAACCAGATTAAAATGGAAAGAAAGAAGTAATACCGAACAAAGACAACGGACCAGCTCGATCAGCAGAGGAACTCCCGATCAATACAAACTGACGAAATCGCCAAACCGCAAGGATAAAGCAAGACCACCGTCGACTCTTCGCGAATCACTCCAATCTCCTCGCGAAAAATACCCAAACTATAAGCTCAGATTCCCAAAGCCGGGGAGCCGTAACGCATACGGATTGCCCCCGCGCGTCCCAAATCCCTGCAGCTTCTTACGAGAGCTACACAGATCTGGACAGAGAGGAAGAACCAAGAGCAGATCCCACCAATCTTCCAGTGTAAGCAGCTTGCAGAACAGATCAAACCACCGACACTGCAGAAAAGCAAATACAGTATGGCGAGAGGGCTCTGGACAGTGAGCGGGGCACCCTTTTATCGAGAGGAATCGGTGGGAGAGCGCGCCGTCCCCAGCGGATTAGGCTGGGGAGCGGGGTGGTGGGAGACTTGGGCGAAATGACAAAAATACCCTTCAAGTGATCGCCGGGTGAGTACGTAAATTTACGGCGGCCTTGATATCACCGAATTCGAATCCGGCGGGTTGGGAAACTCACGGGGGCAGTTCCGTCAATTCGAGGACGACGACTGTTACAATCTTCCACGACAAGAAGGATATTTTAAGATTCTCGGTGTCCAAGGACGAAGCTGCCCTTGGAACCGGGTACTGTTGTGGGGGCGTGCGAGGCCGCATACCGTCCGTCCGGTGACGAGTGCCATCTTTGTCCTTTTCTCGATCCGACACGAAGTGCCCGGCGTCCACCACGTCGGCTAGGACGTGGCTCAATTGCTGACTCCCACGTCGGAGAGACGATGCTACCGTGTGCAGCGCTGTGCACGCGTAGGTCTTGTTCGGACGACACGTGGCAATTGACAAATGGGGAGCCCCGGTGCTGGCATCGTACGGACATGGCTTGACGCCCCCGGGAAATATCTTCCCCTTATCCTTTCGCAGGAAGCGGTTTCAGGGTCGGGGAAGCGCGTAGCGACGGGCATCTGGGGCGGCGACGTCACGTCCCGATGGGCTGTGTCGAGGTGGGGGGGGGGGGGGTGAATCCATTACACCCGGTCCTCTCACTCTCGGCCGCCTGATATGTTAAGGGGTGGTGACCTTTGACACGAAGAAGATAGGAATAATATTTGTCGCTGAGTGGGAGGGGATGGGTCCCACTTGGGGTCGGAACGATTTCTGTTCCCCTTTACTTTACTTGGATAAAGTTTGAATGCAGTAGCCGACTTACTTACTTTACAAGAGACTCTCACATGTATGATTAGTATAATAAAGTCATGGATCATTCGTACGCCCGTATGTATCTAAAGGTGGAGCCGTTTTAACATTTTTAGGTGGGACAATTTATTTCAATCATTAATTTCAGCATCTAATTGGGTGTAGGCAAAAAGCTGGGTACCAGGAAAGGTGACTTTTCCCAGATAGGGTAACTTAGTTTTTCATTGACCCAAAGGACTGATATAATAAGCCAATGATGACAAGGATGGTTGATTGAGCAAGGAGACCTTTCCAACCCTCAAAAAAATGTGTTTTTTGGCATTTGTAGTTCCTATTTTAGGTCTCTGGATTCTTTTCTGAAAAGGCTGCAGGTTTGATAAAAAAAATCCCTTGGGAGCCACTCACTGAGGCATTTCATCAAACAGATCCTTCTTCATTGAGGTCGATGCATATGAGGACTTGAGTAGCGAGGTCAATGCATTTGGATTGGGCTCACTAAGGCATTTCATCAAATAGTATGCATGTGCATGAACCTTGGTCTCTACATGTGCACAGACCCTAAATATGCAGTACACAAGATGCACAGAGTAGATTCTATATATGCATTGACTTGAATGAACAAGATGCAACATGTGCTACGACCTTAGAATGCAAGATATAGCATGTGCATCGACCTTGATAGCACAGGACCTCTACATGTGCACCGACCTGATATGTGCATTGACCTTAACGAACTAAAGTTCAAATGTGCATCGACCTTAGAATGCAAGATACAACATGTGCATCAACCATAATGTGCAAGACAGAACATGTGCACCGACCTTGAAGAATAAATGCAAGTATATGTGTTGACCCTACTAAAGACCAAATCCGATGTGCATCGACCTTAGTGAACTAAAGTTCAAATGTGCATCGACCTTAGAATGCAGGATACAGCATGTGCATCGACCTTAAAGTGCAAGACAGAACATGTGCATCGACCTTGAAGAATAAATGCAAGTATATGCGTAGACCTTGGTAAAGACCAAATCTGATGTGCATCGACCTTAGTGAACTAAAGCTCAAAATGTGCATCGGCCTTAGAGAGTTGAAAGCAAATGGGCACCGACCTTGGTTCAGCATGTGCACTGACCTTCTGAGCAGAAATCCACATATGCACCGACCTTGGTCTGTTCTTTAGACATGCGCATCGACCTGAGTTTAGCATGTGTATCGACCTTCTAACGTGCTAGCATGAGGTGCATCGACCTTAGTCCTGTGCTGGCATGAGGTGCATCGACCTTGGGCATGTGCATCGACCTAATATGTTCACGGACCTGATATGTGCACCGACCTTAGACTTCAGGTCTTCAGCATGTGCACCGACCTTAGTTCTAGGTCTTTAATATGTGCACCGACCTGACTCCTTCAATGCATGAATGTGCATCGACCTGAGTCACTAACAGTAGTAGCTGCATCGTCCTTCCGTTGTTGAATGGCTAAAGGTGCACCGACCTTCGTTCTGCTTGGCATGATATGCATCAACCTTTAGCAGCGTACATCAACCTTTGCTCTGAGGTGCATCGACCTTAATGGTCAAAACGGTAGAAGGTGCACTTATGTTTCTTCATGTGCGTCGACCTTTGTAGCCTTAAATGTTCATGTGCGTCGCCCTTAATATGATGAAACATGAATGTGCACCGACCTTCATGTGTGAACCGTAGTTGCTGCACCAACCTTTGTTCTTGAACTTCTGTGCACCTTGTTGCCTTGATTTCTGTGCACCTATTAATATGATCACCTACCTTGATTTCTGTGCTGAATTGAAATGCGTAGCATTGACATCATTAAATACAGGTCAAACTTATCAATGACTCCATTGTCAGACATCATCAAAATAGCATATATCTAACATTCTCCCCCTTTTGGATGATGGCAACTATGAGTCATTAAGAGTTTGTCATGAGTCATTTCTTAAAGAAGTATGGTCAAGAAATAGACAAAGACTCATTAAAAACTTCTCCCCCTTTGCCATCAGTAAAGAAGACTTAAATTAAGGCCGATAACAAGGTCAGAAAATGAGTTCAAATTAAAGAAGGCAGGCAAGTAGATAGCCATAAGTCCATTGTTGGGTCCTCGAGTGTTGGGTTCCTCCTTTAACTTATAAGCCATGAGCTCAAGTGCGGCAAGTAAAGAGACTGATACCAAATGACCGTAGTAAATTGATGAATGTCTCAGACATAAGAAGAGACTATATACCAAATGGTCAATGCAGCATATAACATCCAGTTTCAGATGAAAAAATTGGCAGCTGTTCACGCGTGGCGGGGTTTCGTTGGCGTGGTGTGTGCGGTGACCGGAGTGAGGGGTAGGATATAACTGCGGGAGAGATGCCAGAATATAGTGTGCTTCGGGCACCCCCTCTCATGGCCATATCTTTCTCAAAGCGGCACCGTGCACTTCGCCACAGCCAGATTATAGCCATTTTTGCCCTCGTCCTAGTATAGGAACAAGGCTGGCGGGGCACCTCTATTTTAAGTCTCATTTTTTCTTCTTTTTTTTTTGAATATACAACGAAGGAATGTTGGTAGGTCAAGACGTGGTGTCTGACCCTTGATGACGGTAGATAGCTAGTGGCCGAGGCCCAAGGCCTTGCACCAATAAAATCACTTTATTCACTGGCAAAGGGATATTACATGACAATCGGCTAGGACATGAAGTCTTGCGCCGAAAAGGGACTTATTCATTAGCAAGGAGGTAATGCTAATGCAAAGGATGTATTTCCACCAATTCGGACGTAAGGTCCTTCGGGGATGTTGCATGACAGTCGGCTAGGACATGAAGCCTTGCACCGAAAAGGGATTTATTCGTTAGCAAGGAGGTAATGCTAACGTAAAGGATAAATTTCTACCGATTCAGACGTAAGGCCCGTCGGGGATATTGCATGATAATCGGCTAGGACATGGAGTCTTGTGCCGAAAAGTGATTTATTCATTAGTAAGGAGGTAATGCTAACACAAAGGATGGATTTCCACCGATTCGGACGTAAGGCCTGTCGGGGATATTGCATGATAGTCAACTAGGACACGGAGTCTTGCGCCGAAAAGGGGTTTATTCGTTAACAAGGAGGTAATGCTAATGCAAAGGATGAATTTCCACCGATTCAGACGTAAGGTCCTTCGGGGATGTTGCATCTTTAAGAGCTCGGCTAGGGCGAAGTGCCACTAAACCAAGATGTATTTCGGTCATTCTAGGAACGCCAGTTGAACTGTGTGGTACAGCTTCATATGCTTTCCATTAAGGGAAGAGAATTGGACGACTCCTTTGTGATCCACAAGGACGTAGGCACCCCCTTCATATACTCGGTAGACGACATATGGTCCGACCCAGTTTTCAACCAACTTCCCTTTGGGGTTAGAGACCATCACTTCTCTTCTTTTGACCATTACCAGGTCTCCTATCTTGAATTCTCATCCTATGACCAGCTTGTCAAAAGCATGGGCCATGCGAGCTTGGTAGGGTTAGATATTTTGTTACGCGCGAAGACGCTTTCCTTTGAGCTTAACGAGCTCTTCCAGTCTTCTTTCTATATTGGTTTGTTTATCGCTAGCCAACCCATGCTGGATGGCAACTTGCAGCGAAGGGACTTCCAATTCAATTGGCACCATAGCCTCCGACCCATATACGAGGAAGAATGGTGAACAGCCGATTGGGGTTTTATAGACTATACAGTAGGCCCAAAGTGCTTCGTACATCTTTTCTTCCCAGTCCTTTTTATTAGACTTGACAGTCTTTGCCAGCAGTGTGCATAGCGTCTTATTGAAGGCTTTTGCAAGCCCATTGGCTTGGGGGTTATAGGGGGATGACGTTCTCCAGTCAATCTTGTATTTATCGGCTAGTCGATAAACCTTCGGGTTTCTGAAATGGCTGCCATTATCAGAGATAATTTGGCTGGGAACCCTGAACCAGAATATTATATTCTGCTGGAAGAATCTTGCCACCAACTCTCCCATCACTTCTCTTAGTGCTATTGCTTCTGCCCATCTAGAGAAGTAATCTATAGCTGCTAAGATATATCTGCATCCTGATGAAGATGCTGGTAGCGGCCCTACCACGTCCGTGTCCCACTGAGCAAACGACCAACTTGGTATCGTGGGATGTAGCGACACTGACGATCTTCTTGACACGTTGACGTGCTCTTGACATTTTTGGCAAGCTTTGGAGAATTTGCAATAATCATTGAACATGGAGGGCCAATAATAGCCTAAATTCTTTATCTCAATCTTCATTTTCGGGCCGGCCTGGTGCGCCCCAGCTGACCCGACATGGACTTCTTGCATTACTTGCCTGGCTTTTGTCGAAGATAAGCAATGGAGTAGAACTTTCTTTTTGGCATTCGCCATTATTTGGAACAAGGTCCCATTTCTCATCTCAGAAGAATCTTTGACCCGTAGGAGTTCCATTCTTCTTTCTTTTTCTTTTGGGAGCTGTCGGTGTTGAAACCACCGTAAGAGATGCTCCTACCAATCGGGCTGTTGAACCTCCTCTACAACTGCCGCTTCATTCTCTTGTTCATCGACCAGGACCTCTGTCATGCTGGGGACCTATCGTCAGTTAATTACCGTTATATTCAGGCTTGTGTCTGGCGGGATCGCCAGAGAGCTAGCCAACTTTGCGAGGGCATCTGCCTGAGCATTCTGTCCCTGATTGATATGCTTGACTTTGATGAAGTAGAACCTCACCATCAAGCGGAGTGCCAGCTGGTAGTAAGGGAGGAGCTCTTGCTTTCACACATCGAACTCTCCTTCTAGCTATTTTATGACTAGCATGGAATCCCCGAATGCTTCCAGCATTTGAATTCCCATGGACAGAGTAATTTATAACCCGATTATTAGGGCTTCATATTCTGCTTCATTATTGGTGCATGGCTTATTTATTGAACAAGACATATAGATGACTTCTCCTTCTGGAGATTTCAGGACTATGCCTGCCCCCGCTCTAACTCTGGCTGATCCAGTAGCTGGGGTATCAATTTTGGATGTGCCATCAAAATACAACTGCCACAAAGAGGACTACACTTGACTGACTTCCAGGGTTTCATCTTCAGGGAGCTCTGGTTCCAGCAGACAATCCTCTGGTATCGGGTGCTCAGCAAAGAAGTCTGCGATGGCTTGACCTTTAACAACCTTTTGCGGCACATAGGAGATATCAAACTCCATAAGGATCACCACCCATTTGCCTAAGCGGCCCTTGAGTGCCGGTTGGGACATGATATATTTAAGCGGATCCACCTTGGAGATCAACCTGATTTCATGCGACAACATGTAGTGTCGGAGCTTCTTGACTGCGAAGACCAGCGCCAGACAAATCTTCTCAATGTAGGTGTACTTCTCCTCAGTTCTAACTAATCTTTGACTGAGGTAGTAGAGGGCCTATTCTTTCCCTTCTTTATTGTTTTGAGCTAGCATTGCCCCCAAGGAGTTGTATGTGGCTGTTATGTATAGGATCAGCGACTGTCCTTTCACCAGTGCGCCCAGCACTAGAGGAGTCTTCAGATAGTTCTTCAGCTTGTCAAAGGCTGTCTGGCATTCTTCATCCCAGTAAAAGGGAATATCTTTCATCATTAGCTTATGAAAGGGCTGGCATCGCCCTGACAAATTGGATATAAGTCACCGGATGTACGTCAGGCGATCTTGTAGAGATCTCAGCTCGGAAAGGTTCCTTGGTGGGGGTAACTCCTAAATTACCTTGATCTTTGCGGGGTCTATTTCAATTCCTCGATATCTAACAGTGAATCCCAAGAATTTTTCGCTCGACACTCTGAATGCACACTTCATAGGGTTCATCTTCAGTTCATACTGTCTTAGCCTCTAAAATACAACTCGGAGGTCCTGCAGATGATCTTCTTTCTTTCAGGTCTTGACTACCAGGTCGTCTATGTAGCACTCGACCTTGTGGTAGAGCAGCTCATCAAATATTCTGGTCATCGCCCGTTGATAAGTTGCGCCGATGTTCTTCAATCTGAACGACATCCTCTTGTAGTGATAAATGCCCTTGGGAGTCCGGAAGGCAGTATGGACCCGGTCGTGCTCCGCAATCCATATTTGGTTGTAGCCAGACGATCCGTCCATAAATGACAGAGCTTCGTGGCCGGTTGTGGCATCAATCATGACCTCCATTATTGGTACCGAAAAGTCATCTTTAGGACAGGCTTTATTCAGATCTCGGAAGTCTACACATATCCGGATCTGCCCATTCTTCTTCTTCACGGGCACAATATTATCCAGCCACGTGGTGTATTGATTTTCTTTGATAAAATCCACATCAATGAGCTTGTCCACTTCTTTGCATATTTGAGTGATGAGCTCCGGCCTCATGCGCCGCGACGACTGCTTCACTGGTCGGCTTCAGGGCTTATGGCTAGCTCATGTTGTGAGACTGCAGGGTTGAGTCCTGGCATTTCCTTGTATGTCCAGGCGAAGCAATCCCAGTATTCTTGTAGCAGCTGGACATACAGCTTCTGTTCTTCAGCAGACAACTGTGCACTGAGGAAGGTCGACCTAGGGTCATCCTCATCTCCCAGGTTGACTTCTATCAACTCATCGACTGTAGCTTGGCCTCCGTCTTCTATTTCTGGGGGCACTGGCTGAAGGTCAACAAAGTCTGGAACATCATCTTCAAGATCGAGAACCTCGATCTCCTCATTTTGTTTCATTTGGGCTTCATTAGGGATCCTTGACCCGGCCAGTAGTGGCTGTGTGAATTGATTTGTCAGCAAATCCATCGCCGTTGTAGTTTCAAGGGGCAAGTTAGCAACTTCATCCCCTGCCGATGGGTTTGCAGTCATAAGGGACGGGTGGTTGTTTGTTATTGAGCTGGAGCAGCATTTCAACTCTACAATAGAAGGTGAGAAGATCGCGCCCTCTTGGACTAGCATATCCTCGGTGGAGGTACCCTTTTCTCTTTTAGCAGCATGCACCTCTTGATCAGTTTAGGCAGAAGCTTCCTTGATTGGTACGAGAGACGCTGACATCATCATCGGAGGAGGGCCGCTGGAGGGAGACAGCCCAACTTCTTCAGTTTCTTCGGCCTCGTTGCTGCTGGCCGTGTCAAATCTGGCTTGAAGGGTTGCTTCTTCAGGATAGACTTGCTCCCAGGATTGACAAGGAGTCATGGCCTCTGTTTCCGAGTCTCTTGATTGAGCAGGTTCAACATGTTCAGCTTCTGTTGGGTACTCATCGAAAGTTACCCCCAGTGAGTTATCTTCAATTGGGTAGAAAGCAGAGATGGTGTCCACTTCATAGCGCCCGCTGTAATAGTGACGCGGGACGGGACCCGGTCGGAACTACGACTTAATGGATAGCAAGCAAGGCCGAACAGGCTGGGTTGGACACGGCGGACAAACACGCGGCGCACTCAAGATTCGGGTGTAACCCGGCGATGGGGAAGATGGGCTTTGGCCCACAAGCCATCCACGTGGTCAAAACTCGTGAGTTGGCACACTCAAACAAAGAACCTTATCGGTGGCCGAGTACGAGGCTCAATTCTTGAGATTGTCACGGTACGCTAAACACTTAGTCAGTACCAAGAAGATGAAAGCTAGAAAATTCCTTAATGGGCTCTGGCCCCAATATATTACACAATTGGCGCCGATGGACATACAAGTCTACTCGGAGATAGTATGACAAGCCCACATATTAAAAGACGCCACAAAGTTGTTTGATAGAATTCGTAGGAGAGATAAGAAGGAGCAAGTCACTAACTCAGGTACTTTCAAGCCCACCCTCAACAAGAAGAGGCCTAGCAATGGTGGCGAATCTTCCCAGGAGAAGAAGATTAAGAAGAACAACAAACCATTCTCAATCACTACCACACCTTCCAAAGACACGTGTGCAAACATTGTGATAAGGCTGGACACAGGGCCGAAGAATGTTGGAGAAGACTCAAAGCTTATCTCCGTTGTGGGACCCATGATTATCGGATTCCCGACTGTCCACTATTGAATGATCAAGCCAGTGATGAGAAGCGCCCAGTGAAGAAGAATGCACACCTCGAAGCTCTCCAAGAGGCTGAACACGACGAAGATGGATTGGTGGAAGGTACACTAGAAATCTATTCCAAATCTGCTCATGTCTTATTTGATACTGGTACATCGCATTCTTTTATTCCCAGGAAGTTCACTGATCCACTACCTATGGAGCCAGAATGGATAGATTTAGTTATTACAACTCCTCTTGGTAATGAGTCTGAAATCATACACCATTATCTAGATTGTAAGGTTATGGTAAATGGGAGGAATCTCCCTGCCAACCTAATATGTCTAGATATGAAGAACTATGATGTTATATTAGGTCCTGATATGTTATCTAGATACCAGGCAACCGTTGATTGCCGCAATAGCAAGGTTACTTTCAAGGAGTTCATGGAACTTGTCTACACTAGCCTTAAGAGTCGGAGCAAGTCACCTCTTATTTTGGCTCTCCAAGCTAGCAAGCTTATAAGGAAAGGGTGTGTATCTTTCCTTGCATTTGTCACCATAAAGGAGACTAAGGAGTCTAAGATAGAAGACATCCAAGTAGTTTGGGAGTTTCCAAACGTATTTCCAGAGGATCTGCCTGGATTGCCCCCATAAAGAGAAGTGGCCTTCACCATCGACCTGATCCCTGGTGCTAGTCCAGTCTCTAAGGCACCTTATAGGATGTCCCCTGTCGAGCTTAAGGAGTTAAAAGAACAATTGATGGAACTTCTAAAGAAAGGGTTTATCAGACCGAGCACTTCCCTGTGGGGAGTGCTTGTACTATTTGTAAAGACGAAGGATGGATTGATGAGACTATGCATCGACTATCGACAGTTAAATCATCTCACTATCAAGAACAAGTATCCGTATCTGCTGTTGAGGATTGATGAATTATTTGATCCGATATCAGGATCAAGGTATTTCTCAAAGACTAATATCAGGTCCGGATATCACCAACTGAGAATCAAAAATGAGGACATTCATAAAACTACATTCAGGAGCAAGTATGGGCACTACGAATTTATTGTTATGCCTTTTGGACTGCCCCTGCAGTCTTTATGCAGTTGATGAATAGCATATTTCAGCCTCATCTGGATCAATTTATAGTGGTCTTCATTGATGATATATTGATTTATTCTAAGACCAAGGAGGAGCATGAAGAACATTTGAGGATCGCATTACAGATTTTGAGGACCAATCAACTCTATGCAAAGCTCAGTAAATGCGAGTTCTGGCTCAAAGAAGTGTCTTTCTTAAGACATGTAATCTCAAAGGATGGGATTTCTGTTGGTCCAGTAAAAGTAGAAGCTGTCAAGAATTGGGAAAGACCAAACAATACTAGCGAGATCCATAGTTTCTTGGGTCTTGTAGGCTATTACAGGCGATTCATTAAGGACTTTTTCAAAATCATCGTGCCTCTTACCAGACTAACTCGCAGCTGTTATGAATGGAGTGAAGATTGCGAAAGAAGCTTTCAAGCTCTTAAGGATCACTTAACCACTGCCTCGGTCTTAGCCTTACTAGTTGAAGGAGAGAAGTTCGAGGTATATACCGATGCGTCTGGCATTGGCCTCGGATGTGTCTTGATGCAACAAGAGTTATAGCTTACTCTTCTAGACAACTGAAGAAACATGAAGAGAACTACCCAGTCCATGACCTGAAGTTGGCTGCGATAGTGTTTACATTAAAGATCTGGAGGCACTATCTCTATGGAGAATAATTTACCATGTACTTTGATCATAAAAGTCTCAAGTATCTCTTCTCTCAGAAGGATTTTAGCAGGATCATGGAGGAAGAAGAGACTTTTCTCTTAAGCAAATCCTTTCATCAAAATGATTCTTCATCAGCCTTCAATAATAATCCTACAAGATAATATATAGGGTGGGCTGCTAAACCATAACCCTAGGGGATGGGGTCTACAAAGGGGAAAAGGGGCGGCCCTCCCTCTTTGACCCAAGGAGGAGGTGGGGGGCAGCTCTCGTTGGATGGGGGCTACAAAGGGCGAAGGGGCTGGCCCTCCATCTTAGACCCAAGGGGGAGCTGGGAAAGGGGAAAGGGACAGCCCTCCCTCTTTGACCCAAGGAGGAGGTGGGGAAGGGGAAAGGGGCAGCCCACCCTCTTTGACCCAGTCTTAGGCCACTTATCCCAGCCCATTAATCCTCCACAAGAAAGTGGTCCAATAAAAGAAAACAACCACCTAATTGTCCACACAGGGACTTATCCATGGCCCGACATGGCCTAAAAGCATAAAATAAATGTGAATAACACTGACTAGGCCTCCGCGTCCTCTCTGAGCTAAAGGGATGCCTTTATGCTCCTTGAACCCCAGTGTGTGGTGCATTGTGTGTCCTCACCAATTCTCCCCGGGTGGGAGAAACTCAACCCTATCAAGTAAGGGTCACAGTTGCTATGGTAGAGCTCTTGTATGTCCGGGTTGAGTCACTCTAGGTCTCAGCACATGATCTAGGTGTCATCAGTCTCGAGGCGCCCTCTCCAACGCACTTAGAAGCGTTGGTAGACTCCACTCTTGGTGCTGGTCACCTGCTCGTCTAGTATGCATTCTATGCACTCACGCTGCTGTAATGCGGCTGGAAGAGGTGAAGTCTCAGGTTGTGTGTCACTCACAAGGGGAGGAGAAGGCCCAAAAGGCTCGCTGGAAATCACCGCAGGGTCTTAATATGCTACCAGATCTGAGACATTGAACATAGAGCTGATGCCATAGTCATCTAGTAGTTCAATAACGTATGCATTTGACCCCACTATCTTCCGGACATAAAAGGTACAAGCACCATGGGCCTGTAGTTTCTTCACAGTCCCTAAGGGAAACCGTTGAGGTCTAACCCTGATCATGGCGTACTCACCCTCACAGAACTCACGGTCGCGTTGATGTACGTCATCTAACTCCTTATAGCTTGCGTTGCTGGCCTCTATGTGACGACGTACATGCTCATGCATCTTTCTAATGTGCTCTGCAAATGACTCAATTGGCTTAGACACACGGGACTGGATGGGAGATGGGACCAAGTCTATGGGCTTCCTAGGTCTATGACCAGTAACAATCTCAAAAGGACTCATCCCCGTCGAGCTATTCACCGAATCATTATATGCAAACTCCACTAATGGTAAGACTAGATCCCAATCAATGACTCGATCACACACTAGACACCTAAGAAGTTCCCTCAAACAACTATTAACTACCTCAGTCTGGCCATTCGTCTAGGGATGATATGCAGTGGAGAACTTCAATTGGGTGCCTAACATGTACCATAGGGTTTCCCAAAAATAGCTAGTGAATCTCACATCCCTATCAGACACTATGGTATAGGGTAAGCCAAACCTGGAGACACAATTTGTAAAGAACAGACGAGTGACCCTCGCGGCATCGGAAGTCTTGGAGCAGGGAATGAATAAAGCCATTTTGAAAAACCTGTCCACAACCACAAAGAAAGAGCCATGATTGCAAAGGGTGCGGGGCAAGCCTAAAACAAAGTCCATGCTGATGTCCTGCCATGGACTATACGGGACAGGGAGGGGTGTGTAGAGGCCGGTATTCTGCTTCCTTTGCTTGGCCATAGCATAAGTGTGACATTGAGCCACAATGCGAGCAACATCTCTCTTTAAGCTAAGCCAAAAGAATCGATGCTCTATTGCCTCTATGGTCTTGTTTCGGCAAGACCTCCCGCGTGCAACTTCCACGTAAGAAAAATCACAAACAGAGGTCCGTGGGATGCACAATCTGTCGCTCCGGAATAGGTGACCCTCCTGAAGCATGAACTCACTATAATCACGGGATGGACCTGCCTAGAGGGCTGCATAGATTGGACCAAAGTTTGGGCAATCGACATAAGCATCCTAAAGCCTCTCTAAGCCTACTACTTCAACATTCGTGGTGGACAAGATCATCATCTGCCGACTCAACGCATCGGCTACCCTATTCTCAACCCCTGCCTTGTGCCTAAGCACAAAAGTATGATAAAAATGATGAATACGGTGTGCTAGAAGGGGAGGGGATGAATAGATCACCGCTTAAAAATTCTTTTCAATACCTTCAAATCTCACTAAGGTTCAATTAACTCAGCATGAAGGCCAAAAAATATTTAAACCCTTATCCCTTTTCTCCCCCTCTATTCTCTCGTCTCTCTCGACACACTTTCCCTCACTCTCTCACTCGTCTCTTCCCCTTCTGTTTTCACCACCGGCGACCGATGGTGGTGGAGAGGCTCAGGGCGAGCGGCGACGATAGTGTGCGGTGGAGGCAAGGCCGAGGAGCGTGCAGAGCCAAAGGCAGAGGCTGTGGCATTCGTGAGAAGCTGGACCCCGTGGGTGATTGTCGTTCTTTGAGCTTTGGTGAGGTTAAAGCTCCATTTCAGGTAGGGGTATGGATCCCTACTCTCCCCCCGTATTTCCATGCGATTCCATGTCTGGTGAGGCCGAGAGAGGGAGCATTTCTATTTCCAGGTTTAAATATATGCCAGGGGGGTTAAGTGATGATTTTGGCCGATTGAGGCCTTATTTTGTGGATTGGATATGGTTTTTCAGTTGTAGGAAGGTCCGGGGACTGATTCCCCAAGTTTTCCCCTTCATCCCGCGATGAATGGGGATTTTGATTGAGTCCCGATGGACTTCGGGCATTTTTTTATGAAAACTATAGGGGGCGGCCACGGAGGTGGCCGTCGCGTCCAGGACTAGGCGGCCATGGGTCTGGCCACCCAAGTCTACTGGGTGGCCAGGGGTTGGGTTGCCCAGGGGTGCAGACGGCCAGTGCTCTGGCCATTCTACCTTCATCTGTCATCTCTGTAGCCCATTGTCTCGACGGCCAAAGGGGTAGCCACCTAGGCCCCTGGGCAGCCAGGGTGTGGCCGCCTAGGCCCCCTGTAGTGCCTAGGGTGGGTGGCCAGTGGTTTGGCTACCCAGCCGTCTGGGCGGCCATCGGGGTGCCGCCTAGATCAAGAGGTGCCCAAGGGTGGGCGGCCATGGGGTTGGCCGCCTAGCTCTCTAGGTGGCCAATGCATTGGCCATCCAGTCCCCTTCAGCCCAGGGGTGTGGCCCTCTGTGGTGTGGTCTTTTGGGATGTCCATTCGAGGGATGGCCTTGCAGATTGTATGTCTGTGTGGTTCTGTGTGCTCTGTTGGTTCCGAAGTATCAATGTGGGCCATCCTTGTCTGCTGGTGGAGTGTGGACAGTCTTTCTTGTGTCGGGCTACTCGTGTTGACTGTCCCCATGTCAGTTCCATGATATCACGGAGGGTGTTTACGTGTGACGATTGTGATCGCGGCTAGATATCCTTGTCGGAGTTCTGGGCCGAGGTCCTTGTGTTCTTGTCTTACACTTTGGTTAGTCTTCCATGGACCGGTTGTGTTGTTCCGAGGTCCCCTATGGCTCAGGCGCATGTTTATGCATGTCCTCAGGTTTCCCACGAGATCGTAGAGGGTGGTTTCCCACGAGAGCACAGAGGTTGAGCCCTATTGTTTCTCTGTCTAGAGGGCTTGTTGTGACTAGACCGGGCAAGATCGCCTGTGTGTACGACGCTCCTGTGGAGGTTGGACTACCTGAGCGTGTGTGTACCATAGTTAGGACAAGAGTATGTTGTTGACGGTCACAGTGGCGCGTACCCCGTGTCAGGTAGCTAGACACAACCATACTGTTGGGTGCAAAGGTGCAGATCCTAGCTAGTTTGAGGGTGTGGGGTGTGTGTGTGTCTCCTCTGCTCCTCCAGAGACTAGGTGTTAGTAGTGTGCATGCATATGAGACCTTGGCACAGTATAAGATGTCCGCAGACACATCTAGCCATGTTGTGTTGTCTTGAGTGGCGGGCCCTATGCCGTGAAGGTGGAGGTACCAACTGGACTATCGTGGCCCTTTTGACAGATGGGCTAGTGTCGCCTTGTGTGTTGGGTGTGGTTCTTTTGCTGGTTCTAGTTCGGGATCGAGAGATTCTCCCGAGAGTGTTGGTTCAGTGTGTGGTCGTGTGGCCTTGTTAGTGGTTCCCCCTGTAAGGATGGATTGTTCGACCGTGGGAGTCGGGATAGTGTGGAGGGCTTGTGTGTGCTCCCTTCATTTACCATCTTCTGGTTCTGGTCACCGTCATTGTGTTGTACCGGTGTTATTGTTCTATTGCCTTCGTTTGTTGTTTTTTACCGGTTGCTTCTACGTAGTTCCTGTTTACTGCTTTTGTTGTAGTGGGGACCTGCGGGACCCTTACTGATCCACTAAGAGGAGGCTCATCCCCTACTTTTCAGGTGCAGTATTCTCCTCAGAGTAGAGCATTCCAGTTGGAGGTTTGTTAGTTGCTAGCTTGCCAGGTTACCGGGGTATGTCCCGAGGCAGTGTACGTTTCTTTTCTTTGACTATACTTGTGGACTAGACCATTGTTATTACGAGTGAGATCGGAAAGCTTGAGAGAACGTTTTAAATCTCACTTAAGTTTTGGCTATTAACATTGTCAATCTTAATTCCATTGTATTTAGTTAGGAAAGTTTTTAAAATCTGTCATCTCGACAAGGAGACAATTCAACCCCCCTTCTTGTCCGCCATCTCTCTGGGCCAACAATTCTCAACTTGGACGCTAGTCCGAACATGAAATGGTCAATTCGACCGACATGATTTTGAGTACCTTTTGCACCCTAGTATAGGGAACTTCGATGCTTTGGCCATACATTACTCATTCAATAGATTTTCAGGCCACGAGGCCCCTTATCTTGGTGATTAATCAAAGATTTTCCCCTCTCCGAGATGATGTAATTATCGTTATGACCTTTATGGCATGGCAGGTTTCCAGTCCCGACCCGATACCCACAATCGTCTGGTTAGTTAGACGGAGTGCACTGCAAGCTTCAGATCACTCCAATCTCGAAGTGTGAACACATTGTCACCTAGATGACTGGCACGCCCTCGCACTTGATAAAACTTGTGAATGATACCCCGATACCCCAAAATTATCCCATAGAAATCAAGTGCGTCCAACACCAGTCTCTATTTCCAAGTTTCCAGTTCCCATCCCCAGTCTCCAATCCCAATATCCAGCCTCTAGTTCCCATTTTCCAACCCCAGTACCAAGTCTCTAGTCCCAGTATCCAGTACCCCGATCCTAGTCTCCAGGCTTAGTATCTAGTCCGATCTAACAAAAACTATCACACACAACGGATCTTCGGTACCATGGCAGAGGTGTGAATCCAAAGATTCTACTCACGCAAAGTGTTATCTTCCTGACAAGGTTTGCCTTGTCGATCCGAACCCACCTTTTAATATACCAGAGATCTAATGTGAAACTGATAACTTATGATAGATCTAATGCAGGAGATACAATCTAATTAATCTACATGTTTGCTTGCACAGAATGGAGATAGGAGAAAATAATCAAACCACACAAGAGACAATGACTTTTAGGTGGTTGTTTACCCGCGACGGGGCGTGAGGGCCGCGGGCGCACGTGTGTGTGGCGACCGGACTGAGGGGTGGGATAAGGCGACAGATTTTGGGCTCCTCCTCTCATGGCCATATCTTTCTCAAGGCGGCACCGTGCACTCACCTTTTACGAAAAGTCGAGGGGAGACCAAGTGGCACTGGAGGTTTCCTATTTTTCGGGGAAACATGACTGGGGTGCGGGCATGCCAGTTGATTTCTTGACAGTCACCCATGGAACCGAAAGCTGATAGGGGAAGTGCCGCCAGGGCACGGCACGTGGGCTCAGGAGGTGAGAGACACATGTAGGGAAGGGCAGTTCCATAAGTGCAAGTGCACATGCGACTGTGGGGAGTTGTGTACTGGACGTCTTTCCCCATCAACCGCAAGTAGTCGGTGTTTATTTACATCAGATTGAATCCGAAGACCTTCATTCCATGCTGAAGAGAGAGCCATATGTGTCTGAAGTTATGGATGGAGAGCAAGGAGCACTTCAGAGCTATGGGTTCGCACTAGGCCGGGACATGTTGGTTGAGGTCGAAGGTGCTGGAGGCTCACGTCGGGTGACGTGAGGGGAAACTAGGGGCCAAACGTGGATGCGAGCGCATTCATTCAAGTGGCAATATAATTTATAAGAGCCGCATGGGCTGTACAGGTGGGCCATGGCGACCGAGGTACAACTGGCGCATGCCGCGGCACAATTCCAACACGACGATCGGTCCCTGGGTCAAGGCGTGATAGAGTGGATGCCCGCGTGTTTTACAGAGGGCCCTCCTCGCGACGTGGACCATGTCTTACTCGCCAAATGAGGGGCTATAACTGGGTGACTAGAGAAAGTAGGGGCTGGCGTCCGGGCGAGGGTCAGTCACGACCCGAGTGGATCAGTCAAACACGGCCTCGCGACTGTGGGAGGTATGGCGTCATGATGCGTGCGTGGTTGCGGTTGGCAGGCACGTGAGGGGGAATCCCGACATGAGGGGACATTTGCCCTTGTCATAATGCTCCACAAGCAGTGGGTATAGACTTGCGTGTCATGGCTAGACACCACCTGAGGGAACTACAAGCGACATACCCTCCGCGTAGGTAGCTGACGAACAAGTCACCCATACACAATTCTCCTTGCTGGTTGCCTTATTGAAGCCTTGGTGCTCGGAGACTTCTGATGTTTGATTGCTCGATGCTTGATGCCCCACCCCTTGAGCTTCTAAGGGATTTTTATAGGGGATGATGAAGAGGCAGGGAAGGGTTTAGGCGGACTAGAGTCCAAATCAAACCGCAAAAGACCATAGAATTTGAATTTCAAACGTAGCATGAAAACTGTCAAATGCGGACCACCTGACAATATAATGGTCAAACTCTGACCATTTCAGGGAAGATGGTCCATCATGCAGAAAGCGAGGGCATAGTTCTAAAAGGTCTTCTTGGAACCATCCAAAAACTAAAACGATCAGTCATTTGATCGCGTTCCCATCGTCGGTTTCAAAAAAAAGAAACCAACCCTTCATCTTCCTCACTCCATCTCTCCCACTGAATAGTCAGACGAAGGCTACCACCGTGAGCTTCCCTTCCATCTCCCTAATCCACTCCACTGAGCTTCCCTCATCTCCCTAGCAAATGTGGGTGCGGATGCGATTAAAGAGGCAAGTCTTAGCGAGAATAACATGCCGGATGACCCGTGGAAGAGCCCAAGCGCCGTCGCCGATGAACGCACTACAGGAGGAGCTAGCACCGCTGCCCATGGCTGAAGAAGTGCCTCCTACCGTCGCCAAAGCACCTGAGGAGGTGGAAGCATCGCCGGGAGGTGAAGAGATCGCGACGACAACTGTGAAACCGGCCAAGGAGCCCCGGTCGTCTGAGGTAGGCCACAATCAAAAAACCCCCCATTCCCTCATTTTTTAATCAATGCGTGTGGGTTTAGAAGAGAGAAAGGGGTCACACCAACCCCTTAGAGCTAAATGTAAGGGCCCCTAGGGCCATTTTCAAATGGTGGGGGATGGGTGAATGCCGTCCATCATGGCGGGGAAGAGATGGTCCTACCAGAGATCGTTAGGGAGGCTAAACGGTCTTCCTATAAATGCCAGATAGGAACCAACTTAGGAGGGAAGAAAATGGTCTCAACCGGACCGCCAGAGATCATAAATAGTCTCCAAGTGACCATAAATGTGGAACTACCCTACACAGACTGAAACGGTCCACACTGGGCCGCGGGGGAACAAAAAATGGTCTTCAAAAGACCACCAATCATACAAAAATGGCCATAGCGTGACCGTTTAAACCGAGAATAGCGAAGAGGTTTATTGAAAAAAATAAAATGGCCTAATGGGGACTATTGGGGATTTCATAATGGTCAACAGAAGACCGTTAGAGGGATAGAAATGGCCCTGTGATGGCCACCACCTTTACAGGCTACATATATTATTATTATTATTATTATTATTTTAATGTATATGTGCAATGCATGACTTGTGGAAATGAATGACTGACCTAGAATGCTGAATGTATGTAGGGAAAACGTCAGACACAGATCTTATGGCTCCAGGTTCAGGCGATGTACTTGGCACTGCCCGATTTCCAGAGGGAGCCACTGGCCGCCATGGGGTTCGCTGAGTTCCTGGGCATGGAGGTGGCGAGGCTGGACGCAGCTCTCCTCTATGCATTGCATGACTGGTGGGACCCGGTGAGTCGATTGTTCGTGTTCCCGTGGGGGCACATGGTCCCAATGCTTGAGGACGTGGCACGCATCACTGGGCTGCCAGTACATGGAGCGTCGGTGAGCGGGAGGACACTGACCGACTATTGAGAGTTGGCCTGGGGACTGTTGGGGGTGGAGTTGCAGAGGCCAGATCGTCACTCCACGATTCTGGCTAGAGAGAGACTACAGGAGAGCTTGGGTCTGTGAGGTGTAGGGATCACAGTCGGGGAGCTGCCCGAGCAGCACCTGGGGCGGTTGACAGACCGAGCACGAAAATAGGTGGCGGTGGAGCAAGGACTAGAGGCAGAAGTGGTGTTGCGACGATTTCTGATGCTATTTTTTGGGAAGCTACTATTCGCCACTGGAGCAGATGGGGTGAGTTGTAGACTCTTGCCCCTACTTGAGGAGGTAGACCGAGTCGGAGAGTACACGTGGGGTACAATAGTACTCTCCTTCCTCTTTGACACTCTGAGCTCGACCAGCTGTCGCACAATGCTTGGTGGATTCTCCCCACTACTTCTGGTAAGCCTCGACTTCTAAAATGCTTGTGCAATTCCTATATGATTTATGCTGACGCTTTGGTGCAATGGAATGCCGGTGTGGGCCTACATGTACTTACCTAGACTGGGGAGAGGTATAGAGGAGTACCCTGATCGAGTACCCATCACGAGGCGATGGCTGGCTCCCCGGGAGATAGGCTCCCTACGATGCCAGGTGCGGACGATCCAGGATGACCTCAATGCGCTGCACTATGCATCGGTAAGACCTAACTTTGGAATTTTTTAATTGCCTCCTCATATGAATGTTTCTGATCAGGAGGAAACAATTGAGATAAACAGAAGCTTTTCTGGTGCTGGAGATTTATGATTATATAATGCCCCTTACCTTGTGCGTTATATCGTGTATTAAAATTGCTATTTTTTGTTGAATCTTGGCGTTCGAGTGACTTTAAAAGACTCGGACCCATGCATTATAGTCTCATAGTGCACCAGCCTGGGTGCGTTATGTTCTGTGGTTTCTGATTTTAGCTCGGGTAAGTATAACGGGCCATGGGAGGCGCGTTATACTTAGCATAATGCCCCATGTTTGGCGCGTTATGCTCTGCGTTTCTGGTTGCATCACATAGTTCAGTTGAGTATAACGCACAGGGATAGGTGTGTCATACTGTACATAATGCCCTAGTGGTGGTGCGTTATGGTCTGCATATCTGTGCCTTGTGTTCACCTGAGTGTTCGAGTAAGTTTAACGGATGGAGGGAGACACGTTATGTACTATATAACGCCCCTGCCCTAATCCGTTATGTCAGGTAACGGCCCCAGCTTGGTCCGTTATGCTTTCAGGCATTCTAAAAATAGCATGTTTAGTTCCTAATGCATTCAATAGTGTATATTCACCATGTTTAAGTTATTTTACAAAACTATGGCATTATTGATAGAGTAGCTTCCTCTTTCCTTGTATGGAGCCACTAGTCGTAGCCCTGTGACCGAGAGTGTCATCCCACCCGAGAAAGGTGGAGGGGTGATTCCCGTTGACGGTTCTTACGCTAGTTACCGTGGGTCCCTGCTGTTACCATTGCGTCCTATGGGAGGGGAAAACTAGCTAGAGACCTGGCTCTAGGTAGGAGTCAGTGTGTGCACACGTGGTCGGAGGTAGTAGGACTAGCACTGACGAGTGTCACTCTGACTAGTTCTTATTTTGGTACTATTTACGCCTCTTGCTGGTAGTGTTGTCTGGACTGCGAGTTGCCTGAGGTGCAGTGTAAGTCGTTAGCGGACGTGTCTGGTCTCTCACTTCTAGTGTGTCTCTTCTCTTTCCTATCACCGGGTTGGTAGAGCTTTCTTCTATTGTTGGGGTTAGTTTTTGACATTATATCTATATTGTATTGGCATATAGATTAATCGGCATATAGATTAGCTGTTTAAACTGTTTAGATAGGTTTACAGCTTTACTATATCTGTGTTTAATTATGCCATCTGCCTGCGTATTGGTTAAATGCATGCCTTAATTACTGTTATATTTGCATGTCTGCATGTTTAGTTGCGAGGTAGGGATCCGTGTGACCCCTACTGAGTCTGACTGTGACTCACCCTTCCTACTTTCAGGTGGGTAGCCTCGACTTTCAGACCGTGCGTCTTGAGCTTTTGGCAATTGTGTCTAGCATACCAGTAGTAGTCGGTCTGTCCCCTTTCTGTACATTTCACCGGGGTATACCCCTTGTAGTTGTACTTATGGACCTTTCATTTAGTTGTGGGACTTGTACTCTTGTAATTTCTGGACTATTGTATTTACCTTATCATGCTATTAGTTTAATTTACTTCCGCACTTAATTATTAATTATCGTTTAAAATAATTTACGCATTGTAATCCCAATTCATTATACAACTCCTCGACAAACTCCACTAATCCTTCAGGGGCCTCATCAGTCTCTTAGGTGGCATCCCCAGTTCTTGGTAGTGGTAATTCAATATTATCGAGTTATCAGTACCTTGAACTCTGGGTCGTTACAATCTTCCCCATCGTGGATTTGCTCAAATAACGCTAAGGGCTAACATTCCCTGAAGGTTGGTTTATCTGTACATGAAGCCAACCCCATCTCCTCGAGAAATAAATATCAAGCATGCCCTTGGCAGGGCATACATTGACACATCGTCGCAACCATGTTTTCCATGGCCACATCCTTCAACCAAAAAGAGTCCCATTTTCTCCTATGTCTTATCTTGACTATTTTCTCGAGAATGATCCAAAGATCTCGAGATTTGGTGGACTTTATCTCTAGTAATCGTGGCAGAAAGTTCTGAATTTCACCACTTTTCTATAAATAGATGCCCGGTTCGCCTGCGCGACAGGGGGGCTCTTCTTCGACCTGGGGCGAAGCCATGCCGCATTGTCATCTTATTTCTTCAACCTCAGGCTGTTGAGGGAAGTATTGTCTTCTCATTTCACCTTTTTGGGCTTCTTTTCGTCATCGTTTGTCCACTCACCTTTTCTGATTTTTTCACATATTCTGGATTTTTCTGCACACCTTTTTGAACCTGTGCCACAGGGCGCTCTTCGTCGGCTCGGGGTGGAGTTAGTCCTCAACCTCTTCGTCCTCATTCGAGTACATATGAAAAGGGGAGTATCTTCTTTCATTACCATATCATTCGGCTCAGTTTCATGAGTGCATTCAAGTTGTTCAAGGCATTTACATATGTTAATTTTGCATCTTTGTTCAGTTAAAGTTTTAATCACGCAAATTTTATAAGGGAGATTCATTCACCCCCCCTCTGAATCCGTGTCTAGCACCCTAATAAGGCTGAGCTTTCTATGAGCTGCCGTGCGACTCCTCATTGGGGAGTTGCACCGCCTTGACTTTGCCACTAGGATTGGGCTGACCATGGTCACCTATGGACTCCTGGATCCGGGGCCCCAATGATGGCTCTTTTGGGATGGCTAGAGGGCCGGTCCGTCCTTACCGGATGGCCCTACTTGTTCAGCAGGAGAAGTCAGAGCTGGCACAAGGACTGGGGTGCTGGCGGTAGTTTCCTCCAAGCCAGAAGGATTGAAGATGCTAGATCTCCCCCGAATTTCCACCTGTGGGATGGGGGCGGGCTACTCTCCTCGGAAGAGGATGACTCTCTCTGGGTCCAAGGTGGATGGGTAAAGAGGCAAATCGGGGATCCTCTCGCGACCTCCACCGGCCCATGGCCACGACCCCGGCCACGACCAGTGTCTTCTAGCATTAGCTGTAGCCCAAGTGGGGTGGTAGTCCTTTGTCTTGTTCGAGAGAACACTGGTTCGCCTCGTCGGGAGGCATTGATGTTGTTTAGGGGTGGAATAACCACCATATTATAGGTGCATCCACAAAGCATTTCCTCCAGCTACTCCGCCATGATCTCTTTGCCCTTGTAGAACAAGGAGAGCTCTTCTGGGATGAGGAGCGTTTCACAGTTCTTGACTTTCTGGATCATCTCCTGAACCCAGTTCCTGAGGCGAGCTCGTTTCAGCATTTCTTCCCACGGGATGTAGCTATCGAGCAGGATAAGATCGGTAGGACGAGAAGGGATATATTCCTCCAGGCTGTCAATGAGCCGTTGTAGCCTCTGGAGAGGTGTTAGCTCTGCTGGGGGTTGCAAGGCAGCCACCTATTTTGCTTGCTTCTTGAGCGGCCTCTAGAGGTTCTTCCTCCTATTCCTTGCCTATTTCTTGGCGATGGCCGCCTATAGGGGAGTTGGGGGAGAAGGTACTGGAGCTAGAGCTGATAAATTCTCGTGGGGATATCTTCGAGCCGATGCCTTGGCAGAGTGAGGTCGACGACTTTTCTTTACCTAGATCTCAATCCAGACACCTTTCGCTTGTTGTATCTAGAAGGTGACGTTGATCGCCTGCTCGATGACCTCAGGTGGTAGCTCCTGGTATGCTGGAATGCTGGAACTGGCGTCCAAAGACGTGGGTACAGTATGATGCCTTAGCCGCGGTGGTGAAGGAAGTCTGTGCGGAGCTGGTAAACTGGTGCTGGCGTCTGAGGACGTGTGCGCGGTTTGATGCCTTACCCACGGTGGCAGAGCCTTTTATTGAAAAGGGGCTTGGGGAGTATGTCTGACATCCTGCTCCCCGGCCTTGCCTTTACGGTCTAGCTGGGAGCGGGGTCGGGTGACAACCGATGGCCTCCTGGGATATTGTTGCCCCCAGTAGCTGCCCTGGTCCCACGTGTCAAGTGAGCCTTGCGGCGGTGGCCCCGACTTGTGAACCGGCATAGCTGAAGACTTCGAAGATGTCTTTCCTGCCATCTGGGCCGAGTTGTAGGGCAGGCGAGGAGGACCCGATAGCTCACCTGCTGAGAGAACATGATGTGATCAGGCTGGGATGTCACTCTGCTTCTGCTTTCTCTTCCTATCCCCAGATGCAAGAGATGGGGGTAGGGCCGGAGGAGAGAGAGAAGGACTTAAGGAGCCCATTGTCGTCTCACCCACCAGGACATTTTCTCGACTGAGAAGAACTCGGAGAAGCCTGGTGGTGTCTTCTCTAGAGAAAGGAAGAGACTCCAGCTCTTGCCAGGGCTGCCATTGCACGGTCGAAGTGGCAGGGGCTGGCTGGTTGGCGGGTGGTGTCGGGGAGTCAGGAGAGGCCGGGGTGGCAGGAGGATGGATGACGTTGACCGAGAAGTTGCTCGGCCCCGTCTCTTGACTAGCATCCTGTTCCCTGCACCTTTGCAATAGCTCGAGCGCTTCTCGATTATCGGTCTAAAACTCGAGCCATTCTGGAGTATGCTGGTAAGGCAGCCCGTGCCCATTTTCTTGAGGAGGATCTGGCTGTTCTGGAGCATCTGATGCGCTCGACACCCATCGTTGAAAAATATCGTGCCACACACAATTTCAAAATTTATATAACCTCACTCACTCACTTAAATGGCTTTGAAAATTCAAGTAAAGCGGTGAATAGCAGGTCATCACACGAGAAGAAAATATTTTCATCCCTCTTTGTTTGGGGGATAAACCGGTATAAACTGGTATAACTCATTGAAATTTATCCTATTCGATTTGGTTGCTCATACAAGGTATTCCATGGGATAAGCTCTTATCTTGGTTTATCCTGGGACAACTTATTCTACCAAAAAGGTAGAATAAGAAGGTTTAAACTTTTTCACAATTCTCAATGATATTCCGGATTATCTTATTTCTCAATCAAAGTAAAATAGTCTACTTTTTTGAATACCCAACCCTTAGTTAATCTATTCTTCTTAACCTATCCTCCAAACAAACAGATAGATAAGGGTCGTTCCTGCTGTGGAGAATCTTTAAAGAATGTGACCATGACTAATTTTTTAGCTGAGGCATTGTTTGGAACTGAACATGCCCCCTATTCCAACCTTTGGAGGGGAGCACAATAGGCCCCAAGTCATGATTCCCCAGTTAAACTTATCTCTTTCTTTTGGTGGGGAGAGGCAGGCAATCAGCCACCTGCCCCTTGGATGCAGCGAGGTGTATGCTTCCCCTAAAACACCCATTTCCGAGTTGTGGGCATGGGAGGCCTAGGCCTACAGAGCCCCCAACACAAAAGTCTTACCCTTCGCCAAATTATTGGTAGGATTCCCCTTTGTAGAAGTCTCTCTCTCTTCATCAACCCTCTTGAATTAGATTCAGAGGTTTTTTTATTCGCGGATATTTATTTCGAAAGTGATCCACCTTCCACCGTTCCACTAGCTAATGAGTTTGAACCTGTCGCATCTCTGCCTCGACCGACTGGTTACAAGCTCCCCCAACCAATCTATGCACAACACAAATAGGGCTAAAACTTCCTTTTCATCGATGGGTTAACACAAAATCAAATGCACACTTAAAAGAAAGGCATTGATTCCCGCCATATGGCTTCAAATAAACAATGTACATTGATAGACGAACAGCTGGGTTGTGGAGACAAAAGAGACGAGCGGTGGAAGTTTGTGAATCTTATATATCCCAACACCAGTTAGGGCCGTTTGTTAAATGGATAAGAATAATTTACCTGTGTTCGCTTCATATTCGCCCTGGCAGCTCAGATACGTAATCCTGAGTTGACAGAGGTAATAAGAAGGAAATAGCTTGTTCTACCATACGTAACCCGGTTACTATCAAACTCATTCAGTGATGTTACCAACTAATAAGGCATCGTGACTGGCATGTAACCGACGAAGAGGTTTACCTCCCTGTATGGAGTGGGCGAAGAAATTAACTTTTGTAACTGTTGTAAAATTATTTTAACTGAGAGTTACCGTAACTGGCTAGGGTCGTCTTCCCCACGCCCTGAGCGTAGAGGTATCATCTCCGCTCCTCTCTTTAGCATTTGCTTTACTCGTATATTTTCTATATGCCGCTGCATGTGATAGGATAATAGCTCATTTTACATTCAATCACCGCTGCGAAGAGAGAGAGAGAGACCCGTCCCGTGACTCAATCCGAGTATAAGCACGGAACAGTCGACTACCCGACTCATTGCCGGTTCCTCAACCGCGCACGGTCCCACGCATCCCTTGCTTAGGGACCCTCGCGAGCTAGAGTCTCAGGCCGCGTGTCTGTCCCGCATCAAGCATCCATGGCGGCGCCATCAACAGTTAACTGATTTCTTCAGCAAATCACGTCCCAATGATATGTCACGTACCTCCACATATCAAATTGATTGAAACCTTACAAGAAATTTTAATTTTCTAAAAAATAACAACGGATCTCAAATACGTGACTCAACCAACTCGAGCCGACTCGTACCGGATCAGTGGGAATCCGATATGAGTCGGATGTCCCAGAGTCGGTGAACCTTGATACTAAGCAGATCAGAGGCAGATCCGAAAATCAGACTTAGACCTTGTTTAAACATTTGAATCAGATATCTAAAATCTATCGCTTACATCTAATCTCATAGCATGCCATATCGAATTCTGAAAATGAGAGGTATGTGAAGTTGGTCATTTGATGGATTGAGATATGAACGGACTAACGCAGATGAAACAATCGAGAGAATCATCTGTAAAGTTAAAACTGATCCCTTTTAACAACTTGGAATTTAAGAGGAGGTCTGAAGAACAAAAAGAAGAGAGTTACCGTTAAGATTTCAGATAAAGAGATTGAAGCGGTACAAACTGGTGTTGATCTGAAATGTTGAGATGCCGGGTGGAGACGTGGCGCAACTCCTCGGGTCCACTAACTTGATTCTTGGTGGTGTGTGTAAGGGGGGTGGGAGGGTCCTGTAGTCCGTCTCATGTGGGCTCACCCTAAATAATGGGCCGAAGCCATCCGAGATTATGGATGAAGAGAAGTAGCCATTCATCATGAGACAGCAAAACCTGAACTACTTTGCCCACACAGCATATGAGAAATCCCGAGCCTACCGTCAAGTTATTATGAGGCATTGGAAGGCTTCATCAGATAGCCAGGCTAACAAATATTACTTCGGGATAACAGATGCACAAGAACAAAGAGCAAGGGAACCAAAAGGAACAGAGAAGCAGGGCAAAAATCATTGATTGTCGTCCAGCACAAGATCAACAGAAGTTCAATTTCAGATATATGGCATTAATAGCAACAATGACAACAAAATAAGAACATGATATCAAACACAGAAGTTGATTTGACAGATTGACAGTACATAGAAAAGAAAAAAGAGCAAAACGTTGCAAAATATTCTGTTCTTTCCTCCATTTTTCTTTACGGAGACTCCTGTTTGGGATGAAGTTGGTTGCTGCTGCTGTTGCTGCTGCTCCCCCCACGTGATAATCTCCTAAAAGTGGACGCCATGAAGTTCCTGGCACTGAAAAACCCTACTCTGGCCTTAGACAACGCGGACCTGCCGCTACTACTGGACGGAAGATCAAGGGCAGAGATCTGCTCAACCAGGAGGGGGAACTGATCCGGTGCATTCTCCTGGAGACCACTGTCGCTGGCACTCGCATCTAGCTGCTCGATCCCGTGGACGGCGCCCATGTCCAAGTTGACAGCCAGCGATCCCCTGATGGCCCTCAGCCAATCTGCACCTTCAACCGTCACCGCCTTGCACTTCTTCACCTTCACCTTCACAAGGTTGGGGCAACCCTCGGCCAATGCCTCCATGCCATGGTTTGATACAGGACACCCCTTGATGCACAGCTTCTTGAGGGCCACACATTTTGAGGCAATGCACGAGATTTCGGCATCCCCAATGGTCTCACTACCGCAGAGAGCCAGCCGTTCAAGACTCCGGCAGTTGCCAGCAATAAGACCGAGGCTCACGGCCGTCGGGTTCACGCCAATAAGCACGAGCTCCTGCAGGTTGGGGCACCGTCGCGCGACGGCGGCCAGGCCCTCGTCCCCGATGCGGTTGGTCTTCCACCCATCGATATGGATCTTGCGAAGGAGGCGGCACCGCTCGGCGACCAAAGCGAGGCCGACGTCAGTGCACTCGGGCGTCTTCACTAGGTGGAGCACCTCTAGGTCGACGCACGACGACAGGGCGCAGAGCCCCCGGTCGCTGACCTGGATCTTCTCGAGGTGGACTTCGACCAACCCGGGCACGTGGTTAGGGATCTCCTGGAACAGTTTGTCCCAGTCGCCAGAGCAGCGGAAGAGCTTGAGGGTTCGGAGGTTGGGGGAGCCCGCGACGAGTGACCCGAAGCACTGCCCGTTGTATAGCTCCTTGAGGCAAATGGTCTTGAGCGCAGATAGGGGACCGCCGGCAGCGGCGAACACGGCGGGGCCGCCAACGGGCTCGTCGGTGAGGCCGCGAAGGCGCTTGACGGAGAGCTCCTCGAGGAGGGGGCAGTGGGCGAGCACGGCGTTGATGCCCTTGGAGCCGAAGGTGCAAGATCCGCAGGAAAGCTTGCGGAGCCGGGGGCAGTTCTTGGCGAGGGCCGTCATGCCCGCGTCGGTGACCTCGCGGCAGGCCCGGAGCTTGAGGCGGGTGAGGCCCGGGCAACGCGCGGAGATGAGGGCGAGGCCCTCGTCGCCGATGCTGTCGGATCGGCGGTCGCACTTGAGGGCGAGCTTGGAGACGGAGTCAAATCTGGCGAACAGGGCCGGGACGGCCTCCAGGAGAACCGCGCGCGCGTCCAGGGAGAGGCGGTGCCGGCTCTGGCCCTCCACCGCCAGCCACCGCTTGCAGACCAGCGAGCAGCGCTTCCGGTCACCGGAACCCAGCGACTGGAACACCATCGCCAGGCACTCGTCGGGGAGATCCAGCGTGTGGTCTCTGTACCCCCCGCCGACGCTCGCGTCGGGATCGGAGGAGGCATCGGAAGGGTCGGCGTCGTCGGGGCGCATAGCGGCGGCGGGAGCGGAGAAGGAAACACGGGCGGCGGAGCTGCTGCGGAGGTGGCGTCTGCGGCCAGATCTGGAGGGGACAGAAGCAGACTGGCCCATCCACGGCGGGGGGCGATCGGGTTGGGAGGACAGGGCGGCGGCGGAGGCGGCGATCTGGGGAAATGGAAGGCGCAGATGCAGATTTCACCTGGCTATCCTCGCGCCGCAGCGAATCACCGAACCTGCAGCGGGGATTCCCACCCGCTCCTGCTCTTGCTCTTCTCCTCCTCCTTCCTATTCCCCCTCTTCTTTCGCTACTGCTTCGTCTTCCTCTGGTGGTGGTTGCGGCCGCAGCTGCCGCCGCTGCGCCTGGTGGCGAGGGAGGTTGTGAAGCGAGGAGGGGAGAAGGAGACGAAAACTGGGTGTGAGGCGGACGCGAGGAGGGATTTAATTCTAGAGCAATCTTCACGTGGGCCACCCTCACCCCGCGCCCTTGCTTACCGCTTCCTGGTCCACCTTTCTCGTTTCGTTCCGACTTTGCGCGCCTTCCCAAGGGCGCCCCCTTCCCTTTGGGTTTGTGTCAGTGTGTCTAATATCAGGGACTTTTTGTAAATTGTGGGTTGCCTCTGCAGCCAGTGCTCCTACGGGGGTTCCTTTGGTGAGCTCTGCGACAGCCTCTGCAGCCAGTGGCAGCTCCAGTGCTAGGAGGGATGCCACCGAAGGAACTGCTAGTGCCGCGGTGGAATGGTCCACCATGGCTGGTGGCAGTCGAGCTTCACAAACAGTGGAGGAGCTAGCGGCACTGGACAACCAACGTCACTCGACGAAGCGGGGGAGAGTCTCAGCCCTGGCTCAAAACTGGGTTCCGTCGCCATCGTCGTGCAAAGCGCCTCCTCCCCCCGAGGTTCCACCGCCACCGCAAGTTGACGAACCCGTGAATCCTTCCCTTGCTCCTGTCCTCCCAGAGGGGCGTGATAAGGGGAAGGCTTGTTTAGCTGATGATGTTGTCCCCCTCCATTATCAGAGGTCTCTTCGCAAGCTTAATTCCTTCCTCCTGAGGAGGCCGCATTTGGGTATGCAGGGTTTGCAACGGTGGTAGACCTCATGAATAAGAGTGTCAAATGGCGCGAGCGTGTCGGGGTGTTCGGCCCAGAGGCTGAGAAGGAGTTGACACATTTGGCCACCAAGAGCCTGTGTGCGGTCACGAGGGCCCTTGGCCTACGGAGGAACCACTTTGGTGGTCTTGCATGGGAACTAGAGGCCATTCAAGCCAAACAGAGTGACCTGGCAGCCAACTATGAGGTGCTCGAGGAGCGCTAGAAGGCGACCGAGGCTGAGGTTGCTGGGCTCTGGGGACAGCTTAGCTAGCTAGATTGGGCGCCCGCGGCTATGGAGTGGGACCGCAACTTCTTCCACGTTCAGGCCGAGACGGCGGAAGCCCATGCAGCCACGCTGAAGGTGCAGGTCTAGGTGGTCGAGGCTCGGTTCGAGGAAGTGAAGGCACAGCCCGCAGAACTGCGCTCGGTAATGGCCACTACCGAGGAGAGGGTAGTGGAGAACTTCCGTTCTTCTTCGACCTACCGGGATGAGCTAACTATCGAGGCCCTAAAATTCTTTAGGCCGACGCATGATCATGGCTTCCGAGAGGGTTGGGCAGCTGCTATGGTGGCCACGGCTGGGGCCCTCAACGCCTTGGTACCTTCTCTCCCCCCTCCTTCATCACCCTATGGCTCCGAAGCTAGTGACGGTGAGGAGGGTACTAGTGAAGTACGAACTGAGACCGGGGAACCTATGTCGGGGCCGAGCGTCGGTGAGTGCGCATCTATTTACACCCCTGCCACGGAGGAACACGTGGTGAACCTGGGTGAAGACACGCGCGACCCTGAAGGGGCCAGATCACGTAACTCTACTGATGGGGTGGAGCCTTGAAGGGGTGTCTTCCTTTTTGTACTTTCCCTGTTCTGGTAGGGCAGTCGCCCCTTTGCTTGTAAACTTCTATTTTTGGAATTCAAGATTTTGGCCCGGATCTTTGATATGTATTCCTTTTGATTGCGATGAAATCTCTTGGGGATACAGAACTGCATCTTCAAGGGTCACCCTGGAGGGGTGCGACTTTTGGGATCTGTCGCTCCGAGTCCTGCGTTTCTTTTTGAAAATGCTGTAGGAGACCTTTGGCCTTCCGGGATCTTCCTTCCCCTCTATAAATATCGACTTCCATATTCGCCTCATGGCACAAAGGCTTCAAGGGAGGAGGTCCTATAGAATGTCCTCAGGAGAGTCTGGCACCTTGTCGGATGACGACGCTTTGTAGGCTCCTCGTCGACCCCTAATCCTCCAAAGGGTGCCTCCGCCAGCTCCTTGGCGGCCGTGGCCGGATCCAAGAGCGAACGGTCCCGTTTTCGAGGAATACTGAAACGAGGACTTGGATGGCTGGCAGGAGGCATTGGAGAAGGTCAACCGCTTGTACGCTAGCAGGGGAGTCTGATTTCTTGAGCCAGACAGGTTCTGTCTGTTGGAATACCAGTGGTGTTAGATAGAGATTTAGAGGGGGTGGTGAATGAATCCCCGTTAAAAATATTATAGAATTAAACTTTCAAATTACTGAACGAGATCTTAGAGAGATGAAATCTCTTTTCATATCTCAATCTGGAGAAACTAGATAGATGCAATCTTAGCGGTCCTATGCAAACATCTATCAACAGACTGAAAACACAACAATCACATGAGGCATAAGGATTTTTAAGTGGTTCGATTTTCACCTACATCCACCCCACTCAAACTTGAGTGTGGATTCTGCTGACACAGCTTGAAACGCTGATCTACAACTTTGGGGATAAATCCCTACAATCGCTGAGCAACACAACTTGCTATCAGTTGAGCATTACAGCTTGGCTATCTACTGAGCATTACAACTTGGCTATCTGGTGCGCATTACAGCTTAGCTATCTGCTGCCAAATAGCTTGACTGATTGCTGAGCATTACAGCTTAGCTATCCGCTGCCAAACAGCTTGACTGACCGCTGAGCATTACAGCTTAGCTATCCGCTGATACACAACTTACATCTAGAAATTGGGACGGAGCCCAGGTGCATCGACCTTATACTGGCCTTTCCCAAATGTGCATCGACCTTATATTGGCCTTTCCCGAATGTGCATCGACCTGGTACTGGCCTATACCAAATGTGCATCGACCTTGTATGACCCATCCCAAATGTGCATCGACCTTGTATGGCCCATCCCCAAATGTGCATCGACCTTATATGGCCCATCCCCAAATGGGCATCGACCTTCGACTGGCCTATGTCAAATGTGCATCGACCTTGTATGGCCCATCCCAAATGTGCATCGACCTTATATTGGCCTTCCCAAAATGTTTATCAACCTGGTATTGGCCTGTGCCAAATGTGCATCGACCTTGTATGGCCCATCCCAAATGTGCATCGACCTTATATTGGCCTTCCCCAAATGTGCATCGACCTGGTACTAGCCTATATCCAATGTGCATCGACCTTGTATGGCCCATCCCAAACATGCATCGACCTTATATTGCCCATCCCAAATGTGCATCGATCTTACTTAGGTCTTCACCAAATGTGCATCGACCTTGCTAGGACTTCACTAAATGTGCATCGACCTTACTTAGGTCTTTACCAAATGTGCATTGACCTTACTTGGGACTTCACCAAATGTGCATCGACCTTACCTGGGACTTCAACAAATGTGCGTCGACCTTACCAGGCACTTCACCAAATGTGCATCGACCTTACCTGGAACTTCACCAAATGTGCATCAACCTTACCAAGGCCTGGATAAAATGTGCATCGACCTTACCAAGGCCTGCCCCCATGTGCACAGACATGTCCAGAGTCTAAGCAATAAGTGCATCGACCTTACCATGAGTCTAAGCTATATGTGCATTAACCTTGCTATGGCCTGCCCCCATGTGCGCAGACCTGTCCAGAGTCTACGCAATATGTGCATCGACCTTACCATGAGTCTAAGTTATATGTGCATCGAGCTTACCATGGCCTGCCCCCATGTGCATAGACCTGTCTAGAGATTGTCCTGGCCCTAGAGACTCAAAGGAAATCCATGGAAGCCTAATACTTGATGAAAATAAAACCCAAAAATGAATATGATGGTCATCCCTGCATGCCCTTAGTCACTCTTTAAAGTGTAGAAAATATATTTGAAATCATTCTAATGCATCATTGACCCCTAAGATTTGAGGTTAGGTGCCTACCTTTGAAATGTTCAACCGATGATCCAGGGATGATATCCACACCCCAGATCCTCCTAAGCTTCTCCCTTTCGATCCGGAGATGAGATCCACACCCTAGATCCTCCCAAGACCTTGCTCGTCGTCCTAGGAACTGTAGATCTGCCCTCCTACACAGGGCCACGGTCCCTCACCTCTCTTCCTTACTCAAAAAGGGTAGAAGGTAACAGAGGGTTGATAGAAATGGTTGCTAAAGGCTAACCACCCTTGAAACCCACCTCCTTATATCGATTTCTAGCATCCCAAGAACTTTTTCCACGTCCTACAAGGATCAGTCCATCCCCTAAGGTCGCTGGCTTGAAGAGGAGTTAGTGTCAAGCACCCTTTTGGGTTTGAACAGGTGTGACCGTTCAACCACCGGTCATAAGTTCTAGTGGGTGCTCTCTTCTATTAGGAATTAGGTTGGGATGTCTTCATATGAAATCAAGAGGACTTCTTAATCTAACTTTAGGTCATGGTTTTATGGAGTTTCATCAATCCTAGCATGAGTTATGATTTTCGTAGATTATCATTTATTCTCCCCCGTTCCACTCATAACCCTTCGTCTACTTGGTCATAAATGTGAGTGGGCGTGCTCTTCTGTTGGAGTTTGGGTTGGGATGTCTTCATATGAATGAAGAGGACTTCTATATATAACCTTGGGTCATAGTTTCATCAAATTTTAGTATCCTTAGCATGAGTTATGATTTTTGCAAAATTTAACATTTATCTTCCCCCGTTCCAGTCGTGACCTTTCGGAAGTCCAAGATAATTTGAGTATAACTCTAGTATCCATGTGGAATTTGGCCTCGGCCTCAACATAGAAGATATGGATGATATCCCATTCAAAATTATGGCCTTAGTTTCAAGTCATTTCATTAATCACAGATGAAGTTATGAATTTTCCATTAATTTCATATAAATTCACCCAATAGTCACCCCTCTTCATGATAGCTAGTAGCAAAAAGCTAAGAACCTTAGGTTTTGATGTGAATTGGGCTTCCACCTCAATATAAGAGTTTGGGTTGAGGGCCCAGTCTTTCTAATGGGTCAAGTTTCATCTCATTTGGTCGACGGTGCGCCAAGATATCCCTATTTCATTTTACACTTAAACCCACACAATCCAAGGGAATGACACATTGGCTTACAAAGCCTTACAATTGTACATATACTTTCTCGAGGATATAAAAGTAAACTAAAGGACACAAATGTAAAATAAAAATGTCAATGCTCAGCGTCGATTCCCATCAGCTGAAGGGTAAACAGATGGAGGGAGAGGCCCATAAGAGGGATATTGGGTCGGAGGATGACCCAGGTTGGAGGGGACTTGGGCCGCCCCTTGTTGAGGGCGCATGAAATCAGATGGGCCGACAAGAACTTACGGCACTGATGGAACGGACCTATAGGAGTCAGCCTGGATAGAAGAAGGGAGGACGGTCTTCCCTTTGTCTTGCTGGGCCGATCTAGAGGGCTGGCCCATTTCTAGACTAGAAAATCGAATGATCCTTGGATGGACTAGAGTAAGATCAATTGGGATGGGCTGAACTCCAGGCCCATCAACTCTAGGATGAGTAATAGAGGTATTGGACAGACCTTGTGTAATCGTGGGAGATGGGGTATTGGACCCCTGCAAGGCCTGATAGACAGCCTAAAGTTGGGCTGGATCTAACTGGGTCATCATTTGAAGGACATGACTAGCAGAATTGGTGGAAGAGAGGGAGGGCTGTGCGCTTCCCATGGGGATGGAGGATGGAGGAGGGATAGACCCTTCTCTAGATGGGAGAGAGATGACCCGAGACGGATCCTCTAGAAGCCCCTGAGGAAGAGACTCCTCCTGGGAACGGGGAAGATCAAAAGAGGACATGTTTGACTCGAATAGGAGATTGACGTAAAACGTGAAAAAGGAATTGCCCCTAGGAGATGACTCTATAGATCGGAAGCAATTTCACATGCACTATGGTACCTTTCAAAAATGCAAACAACACAAACAAACACCCAATAAGTGACTAGACAAAATGACTCTTATGAGAATAAGAAAGGGATAAGAGGCAATCAAAGCCAACCAAGTTATGATGATGCATAAGTTTTTTACTTGTTCCTCCTTTAGAACCTTAGTGATTTCAATTAAAATGTTCTCTCCAACAATAGGTTCTTAATACGAGGGGATATGAGGACTTGGTTAACTCTAGGTGTAAACTCTCCCTCACTTTATGCAACCTAGACACGGGGTGGTAAAGGTACAACTAGCCCAGCATCCGTGAGGGAATCCACGACTTGCAGGGACTTATGGAGGTCCCTAATGCGATCGCCTAGTCGACCCGAAGGAATATGGAGGTGAGAGGCTCACACACCAAGGTAGGAAATGCAACTATGATATGAATATAAATGGCCCTATGTGCACCGGGGTGCATGCAAATTCTAGCCTAGAAACTAACAACCAAGTATGCAAACAATGATCTAAATATGTATAACAACTAAGGAGGAGATCAAATAGCACCCAAGCATGAAAATCACAACAAAACTGTAGGCATAGACACAACCTCGGGAGGCATACCTGTGACTGGAGAAACGGTCTAAGATGCGACTGCCAGAGAGATAAGATGGTCTATTTATAAATCACTTTTAAGCCAGAAACGGCCGAATAGTAGACCGCCAATGAGACCAGAGAGCAGAAAATAGTAGGAAATAAAACAAAAAATCTAAGGAAAACACAAGGGCAACTGGGGTAAATGAACAGAAGTAGGTCAAACAAAGGCTCAACACGATTGGCACTAGATGTCCACCGTGATCGCCAAAAATTTATCTGTTGGCTTTAAATGGTTCCTTTTAAGAGTGTGGATGTTATGATGAACAAGAGAGTATGGATCATGAACAAGTGCAACACCAACTCAAACAATCAACATGAAGATATAAGCATATGGGCATGTCATCTTAAGCAGGAATAAGTAAGGAAAAAGAAAAAACACACGCCGAGGCATGGAGCAAAGGAGCAAAAGGAAACACACACTGTGGGTGTGGAGCAACTAAAATAAAGTAAAGAAAGAGAAATATGAGGAAGAAAAGTAGACTAATGCCAAACTAAAGGAGTGTGATCGCCACCAAGGTAATTAAAATAGCAAAGTTAAGGTAAATACCTTGGAAAGAGGAGGATGAAACACCCGCCCACGGGAGATGAAACCTGAAAACTACGAACGAAAATGGTCCAATATACAGCCGCTAACCAAACCACAAACGGTCTTACGATAGACCGCCGGAGCCTCGAAAATGGTTCAATATAGGGCCGCCAACGCACGGAGGACAGCAACTTAGGACTTGGATCTCCACCCCACCTGGCCGGCCAGAAGAGTTGGGCCTCACGCTAGGAACCCTATAGACCTGCAAAAGAGTGTAGAAGGGAAATTGCCAATTTTGTGTCGTTTTGTGTATGGTTTGATCCCTTCCGGCTTGTGGAAGGTTGATATCGGGTCTATAAGTGTTTCCCCATCGTTCTGGAGACGATTGGGCCGTGGAACTGTGATTTTCACGAAATTTAGTGTTTTTCAGGTTCGACGTTTTAATGCGGAACTCTCAGGGGGCGTGTTCTCAAAAGAGACATGCTGCATTGTGTAGTCATGTTCATCGAGAGAAGATGAACAATTGGATGGTTAGGAACGCGGTCCTTGTGTTGGGCACGATCCTTTGTTAACGCGACCTACGTGATGGCCATGTCCTTGTAATGTCACGCTCAAGGTTCTAGCCGCGACTATTATTGTGACCCAGGCTATGGTCACTACTATCTTGTTATCGCGCTCGAGCTTCTGGCCGCGTCTATTAACACGACCCAAGCATGCGCCGTGTTAATGCGTTGACACGCTACAGGTGTTGGACGCATTATGGTGACATCACGACCCTCTATGTAGGCGCGTTAATCATCACGACGTAGGCAATGAGCGCATTAATGTTCTCTTTTTCTGGGTATTATTAAAGTTGTGTCGGGCTCTGGTGAACCCATGATTCAATGCCTTGTTGGCCTTTGACTTGATAGATGCTATGGGTGTGCCGTGAGAGTCATATGTATGTGTCGAGGGATCCCAGAAGAGTGGCTTTATCCCAAGCTATGTTCGGTGTTTCTTCTGGGTTAATTGGCTTGGCTTCGACCCCTTGGCTAGCCATTATCTGTGGATGTCTTGGATGTCCTATGAGGGCTATGACCGTGTTATAGGGTGTTTGAAAGTGCCATGATATCGAGTAGTGTTTTGTGTATTTCGAGGGTCATTATGGTTTCTCGTCAACCTGGTTGCGACACAGTGCTTGACATGTGACCTCGTGAGGGTCTTGACTATCCTGTATGGATTGAGACTGTAGTTTTGGACGTTTGGAGGTATCATCTTACCTCAGTTTGGGTGCCTATCGGGTCTGTGGGCTTTGATGTTCCCTCATGTTCCGTGTTTTGTATTGTGTAGAATCGAGAGTCCTATGTGTAGCCTAGAGGCTAAGGACTTGTGTTTTATCATGGTTTTTGGCTTAGGGACTAGGCTTATTCACGGTATGTTGCCATGATGTGTGACGATCTTGACCTGAGTCGTGTGACTCAAGGATCATTGTGTGTAGGTCTAGTTGTCTATCCTGAGTCTGGTGGTAGTTCTGTGCACTGCCTTGTGTTTTGTAGTGCGTGCGACAGGTGAGTGTTTACTCTGTCCGCACTTCAGAGTTTCTTTCAGAGAGTCTCTGTCTCTAGTGAGCCTCCACTAGTCATAGCCTGATGACACTTGGTGTCGGCCCACCTGGGAGTGGTGGCGGGGCGAGTTCCCGAGATACGATGTTTAGGATAGTTTCCGTGGGCTCCCTTGCTTTGCAGTAGCATCCTACTGGTGAAGAAAACTAGCTAGAGGCCAGGCTCAAGGCATTGGGCTTGCGTGCGCACACGTTGTAAGGGGCGTTTGGATGAGCACCAATGGGCGTGACTTTTATGAGTCACTCATTACTATTGTTCCTTGCACTTGGTACAATGTCTCAGTCACCGTGTTCAAGGCGAGTGTGAGATGCTTAAGGGGCAGTATAAAACGTCAGTGGACGTATCTAGCTTTGCTTCTAGTGAGGAGGTGCCTCTATCACATGACACGTGACTTGTGATTTTGTGACCGGTTCTCCATCATTATTGACATAGTGCTTCGGGTATCCTGTCTCTGGCTTTACCGTGGCTTGTGTAGCATACACGACGGTGAGGTTGTGTGTGCGTCGATGTTTTGGTTTGCGTTATGTGATGCCTACACGTCTGTTGCAGCGCGATGTGTTCTTGCAATATAATCGGGTTTTATTGAGTTTAGTCTGGCAACTCCTTACCAAGTGTGTGGGAAGTTGTGCCTTTCTCGATTAGGAGTAGTGTAGAGGGCTGAGATTTTATCGACTGCCGTGGTTTCTTCTGTACAGCTTTCCTCTTTACTTCTGTGTTGTTACTCCTGCTCCTGTTGTTCTTACTATTGTTGCTCTTGTTATTGTTACTACTATTACCGCTTTGGTTTCTGGGTGGGGATCTGCGGGCCCCCTACTGAGCCAGTGACACCAGGCTCACCCCTGACTTTTCAGGTGTGGTTGCTCTTCTTCCTCGTGGTCTAGAGGTGCTGTTCATGGTTCTTAGTGGCCAGCATTGCCAGTGTCGGGCTTCCCCCGACTTGAGGGTACATTCCCTTTTCTATTGGACTGTACTTGCGTTGTGTGGCATTCACTGACATGAGAGCCGAAAATATGTCGGCAAGAGTTTCCGACAGAGGAGGGCCTAAATCACCACCAAAAATAGAGTATTGGATTTGGCTCTTCTTCCCTGGCTCTGGGGCTATTCAGGCGAGCAGACAGAGGAGGACGGCGGTGGGATCACTCAGTGGGCACCCTGCTTCTCCCCGAAGACTCTCCTCTCTCTCTTGGACAAACGAGATCTCTGATGTTTCGAATCCCCTCTCCTCTTCAATTGGTCTCCGGCTTGCTTCTTCTAATTCGTCCGCCTCTTAATTGGTCAAACCAACAAGGGTCTTTTAGAGGAAGCTCTATTACGACGTGAAGAATGGCGCATCAGGAAGTCTTATTTTCACCATTTTGCGCGCCGGAGAAGGGGCCGCTGGGAATAGGGCGCGCAGGTGGAAGGGCGCATCGGGTAAGTGCCGTTTGGTTGACATGGGTTAGACAGTGGGCCCCGGACTGGCTCCGGGGGTCACCGTGACCATTCATCTTGCCGCGGTCTTGCAAAACGTTGGTAAGAAGTACTGACGAAGCCCTCGAGTCGACATACAACTTTCTTCGGAGCCTCATGTATCTTTAGCTTGGATACGCAGGTCTTCTATTGACATGGCCCTCGACACTGTGGTTCGTGCTGCTGGCTCGGCCTGACTCATGCTCGAAGCTTTCTTGAGGGGTGGAATACCACCTATGGTGCTTTCACCTTGACTGGGTGATCATTCGGTCACCATCAGACCCAACATGCTGAGAAGCCGTACCCATGCCGGGTCATCGGGGTCTTCTCCTGATAGAGCCTTCAGTTCCTTGTTCTGAAGGACCAAGGGCATTATTTAACCTCGGGAGGATCTTTCATTCAGATGGCGGGCCACCAGGTATACCCTTGTCCTTGGTCAGACAACGGATGTGGTTTATGCGGCATGATTAAGTCGATGCCAATTCATTGGGCAGGCTTGATCACACTGCTGGTTGGTTGTAGATCCATCTCGATTCTCCTGAGGTGAAGTCCCCGACGTTCATACTGGGTGACTTGAGGCTCTGGCAGCCTGAGAAGGCTTCAATATATTGATCTCCTTAGGCTTCTGTGCTTCAGTGGGCCGTATCATTTGTCTTTGAGGCTTGATCGCCATTGAATATATTTTGAGTGCCAATAACCGCAGAAGAGAGGGTTTATAGAGAGAGTAGGGGAGGAGAAGATAAAGAGGATGCTCCGCCACCCACCTCAGCTACTAGCGATGAAAACATAGTATCGAAGAATCTCGACTCTACCCAACATCGAATTCTCTCAGGCAAAACAGACAAGCTGGACGGGGAGGCATAGCCGCTCTCTAAGGCTCACTCCCAGAAATCCCACTTTCTTCTTCCCCAATCTTCCTCACTCAGATGATTGGTTCTCTCTCTACATATCTTCTCTCTCTTCTTTTTTCTTCTTGCTCCTCTTTTTCTTTGTTGAAGACAATTGGCTCATGTATATATATATCGTGACCCTATCCGACATGTAGAATGCGCGTCGTTGAAGGACCCAGAAGATGCTTTGGCACGCCGGGCAAAGGGGCGCCAAGAAGGAGAGCGCGCCAGATAGGGAGCACGTCGTGTTAACTCCGTCCATCTTTTGTTCGGCACGGGCCAGACGGTGGGCCCCAGACTTGCTCTAGGAGTCACTGTGATCCTTCATCTCCCCATGGTCTTGCAAAACTGCGGCGGGGAGTATTGATAAAGCTTTTAGGCCGCTGAATGGCCGCTTTCAGAACCTCATGCATCTTTAGCTCAGACACGCAGGTTTTTTGCTGACGCAGCCTTCGGCACTATGGTTTGTGCTGCCGACTAAGCTTAACTTGCATTTGTAACTTTCTCGAGGAGTGGGACACTACTCGGGGTGTTTTCGCCTCGGCTGGATGGTCATCCGGTCACTGACGGACCTAATTGTTGAGATGACGTACCCATGCCGGGGCATTCGGGTCTTCCGCTGATAGGGCCTTTGGCCCCCTATTCCAAAGGGCCAGAGACGTTCTATTACTTCAGGAGGGCTTCTTATCAGGTGGCAGATCACTAGGTACATTCTTGCCCTTGGTCGGATGATGAACGTTGTTTATGTGGCACGATCAAGTCGATGCCAGTTCATTGGGCAGGCCTGACGACACTGCTGGTTGATTGTTCTGACCCTCCTGAGGTGAAGTCTCTGGTGTTTGCATCAGATGACATGAGGCTCCAGTAGTTCGAGAAGACCCTTGTGTATTGGCTTTCTTCGACTTTTATGCTTTAGCGGGCTGCATCATTCCCAGCGGCCTGCGCCTCGCCCAAGGCCTTCTTCACAGGCGATTTCGCCCGGGGCCTCTTCGCAGGACGGGGTAAAGGAGTCGTGGTCGGGGCCGGTGGTGCCTCCTCAAAATATGCCGGCTTCTCTGCTTGCTGGAGAAGATTGCGGTAGGTCACCAACTGGGTGCTATTCGGGTGGTCTATGACAGAAAGAAAATAAGAGGAGCCAGGAGTTAGTTACCATTCAATGCTCTAAAGGACACGATAATGACCGACAGGGGTAAAAGAAGATATAATACATGTGCATAATAGCACGTACCATGAGGGCTGGTATAGAGTCGAAGTGTGATTGGCCAGTAGCTCAGGGAGAGCTCCTTGTCCCGACGGGCCGCCTCCCAAACTAACCAACACACGTCCCCGATCGTCCAGCAGCAGTCGGCAAGGGTGGCCAGGTCTACATGCTTCTTGGCCGACAGGTGGAAATATAGATTGAAGTGATCCATTCCCCATCCTTCGGCGTAATGATAGGCCACGTGCAGACGCTGCCCCAGGATGGCCACCGGTCGAGCTTTGATCGTTAGCCCGTACACCCGCAGGAGGACATAGAGCCAGGTGGTATCTGCGTAATTCTGCAACTTTCGCTTGTCCCTCCTCACGAAGGTGTGGTAAGGGCAAATCAAGTCCTTCTCAGCCCGCCAGCTAGTCGCGAGGGCGACCTCCTCTTCCACCGGCAGCGGATAATTGATCAGCTCCGGGCGGTCTGAGTCGATGCGGCAAAGGTCCCGTAGAGTCTTCTTGAAGTCATCCTTCACCACCGAAGGCAACTTGGCCTGTGGCACCGGTCTGCTCTCTCGGGCTGCCTTGCGAGCAATCATATAGTCAGCCACGTCCTTGCTTTTGCCACGCCATAGGCGTAGGAGGTGCTCTGGGTCGACAACAAGGACAAGCATGGGCTGCCGGCTTAAGAATCTCCTCTCCGCCCCGTCCCAGCAATCGATCTTGTGATACCGATAGAAGGTCATCCGGGTGCTCCACCACTTCACATATTTAGGTGTCACCCGTGGAACGCGATCGGGAGTCGATACTCTGAAGGTAGCAGCATCGGCCCAGTGGAAGAAGTCCCACCAGACTCTGGCGGTCTCCGCAACCAGGTTCCCCCAAAGAGCCGGCGTCGCCAAGCTGAACTGGGCACTGTATACCGAGATATGCTAGTCGTAGCCAAAGTTGCGGCCAAAACGGAAGGGGTAGTATGGTTCCAACAGTAACATCTCCCCCTTTCTGAACGCCAGCACGCTAGGACAGATGGACAGCGCCCAGTCCCTTAGCTCGGGTTCCAACAGCGGGCAAACCACATTGGCCTGGCTTATCGGGTGGACATACTTCTCCACCTGGTTGTCTCTGCATTCCCTTTTACTATTCACCAGGGGGCTGGAGTGCGCCGCCAGTGCCCAGAAATGAATGGTCCCGACGACGTCTTGGGGAACTGTGGTCAATTGGCCCCGGATGTCGTACAGTCGCAGAGAAGTAGGCCCCACCTCAGCACTAGCAAATTCAAACATACACGGCACGAGCCCCCAATCTTGAATGGCACGCAGGGCGAACTCTGGGAACAGAGAACAAACCCACGCGTTGAAAAAATGTAGCGGACACACATACTGCGCCTACCGCGGGAACTGATGAGTGCTGACATCCCCCAAAGCCTTGTATATTAGGCAGAGGGTAGCTGGACAGAGAGACAACTTAATCCCTGATGCCATCTGGCACGCTGGATAAATGGCATCTGGCCGGATCACCGTCTCGTCCCCGTACGACATCGTAAATGAACACAGCCAGTACGTCAAATATGCCGCACAGTGGGTCAGCGGGTCGACCACCATCGGGTTGGGCCCGCTCTACCACCCCCTGGAGGGTATCTTTGCATCAGTCCTCGACTTTGCGTGCTTCTTGCGGGCAGCAATGGTGCTGACACAGGGGAAATCCTCGTATTGCTTCGGCCCATCATAAAAATACTGCAACCACAGGGTCATCCTGACCCTCTTCCTGTCCCCACGGCGAGACTGCTTCTCACCATGGGCTGACATATATAACTCTCGGTACACCTTCATCAGGTACCGATATGAGTATCCCAGAGTATAGTAGTCATCCCCGTCAGTTTCATCTTTGATTAGGTCCCAGAGGCATACCTCTTCATAAGGCTCCCCGTCTATGGGCAAGCTGCTCAGTTGGCTAAGGCTCCACAAATCCAATGACGTCTCACCCTCCGTTGTATAAAAAGTGTTGGTCTCTACATTGAAAACTTCAATCATCCCGCAGTAGATCAAGTCGGCTTCGCAACAGAGGTGGTCTCGCGTCCATCAGAGCTCTGAGCTTCCCGGGAGAGCCGTTCTCCCCAAGTTGCACAAGACTACTCTGACAGGAAACCAGAGCCCAAGTTCCAGCACCACCATAGCCATTCTTGAGATGCTGTGGTCGTGAAACTTGGCTGAGGGCTTCTACTTCAAGTCCTATGCCATCTCCAACAAGCAGAGTTAATTTTGGACCTCGGCATCAAAAGTTCCAAATTTTCTCTCTAAGGTGCGCTAGGTGAGTTTTCCAGAGCCTTCACTGACACACTGCTACTGTTCTGACCTTTACGATCTGCACTGACATCTACCGACGACGCCGTTGGTCCTGGCTCGAAGAAGACTCATCCACGGAAGCAGCGGTTCTAGTCCTACATCATTTAGACACTGGGAGTATTCGTGTAGACCTGACCTTCCAGAAGTAACGATTCAGAAGCTATCAGACTCAGAAGCTAGTAGTCCTATTCACGACCCTACCCCTGTCGTCGTCATCACCAAGAAATTCTCCAATAATTCTGACATCCTCCTGAGCCAACCCAGGAGGTTTTGGCGCTGGTTTCATCAACAAAGGAGTTCAGCAGAGCCCGTAGCGGAGCCGACATCGACTGCCTATCTCACTGTTCCAGAGGGCTGGCAGAATCGACGGTCTTCGTCCACTTCAGCTTCTAGCGTAGTTTTTCCCCATCCCGCCTGGCCAGCTCACCGGCCCTCCCTACGTGGAGGTACATTTTTGTTGTAAAATAAATCCCCACCCCTAGTCCAACCCCCTTGCAAGGGGCATAGTGCATGCTAATTAAAATTTCAGGTTGAGGCTTCATCGGCGCGGCATGCGGGTAAGCCCACGCTTCCTCACACGCCCTCATCTCCGGCCGAGATCAACGTCTTCACACTGGTCAGGTGAGCTTATGGCCCCTCTCCTTACTGGTTTAACCTTGCTTGGATTACTATTACTTCTAAGTTGCCCGTCAGGGGCGAGGTGAGTGCCTGGTCCCGAATTGTCATCAAATTGAGTGCCACTATAGGGTGAGTCATGAGAGAGACCCTTCATCCCACACCCTTGGTGTGCTGGCCGCTAGTCAAATTCAGCATCCTAGACCATTAGGGGCCGAGGCCCGAAACAGTGAGGTTCCGTCCCGATCCCTCCTCTCCATCGTTGAGTTGCCTACGGGCCCGAGTGGACGCTTAGCAGGTGTGTCTGCTCGAGTAAAGTTGCCGATCTGTGAGTTGTATTGCTTGCTAGGTCAAAGGGATTTTCGGTCGAGTTGCTGCCACCCCCAAGGTGGTGTCACATCATACCAACTCCCGCACTACTCAACGTCTCTCCTCGGCTAGCTCCTCTGTGGCCGAGCGTCTCACTGCACTCAGCTCCTCAATGGCACACTGTCGCGCCTCCTCAACCTCCATGAAACACTAGTCGCAGATCACGAGCTCAGTCCCTGCCAACGTTGCCCGGGTCAGCGCCTCCTAGAGCTCTTGCCTCGACAACACCATGAAAATAAATAAGATTGATAAACAACTACATTAACTAAAATCAATCTTTCTTACCGAGGCCTCTAAATCGTGCTCAGCTATCTCGGCCCGTCTCACTGCCCCTGCTAGCCGCTCCTCCAGGGAGGTGATCTAGGCACTCTGATTTGGGGCACTCGAGCTGGAGGCTCCTCCCGCTCCAGTCGCTACCACCCTCTGTTGGGCACGCTGCATTATTTTATAAGACTGTCAGTGGTCGATCACTAAACTTCAAGAATCATGTTATAACATTTAGGAGAGCATAACTCACCAGTGTCCATAGCTCAGACCGTGTCACCGCTAGTAGAGCCTCCAGGTTGTGCGGCTGCATCTGCATGTCCGCCACCACCACATCACGCGAGTCCTGCATTTTGCTGCATGTTAGTAACGCATTCATCATCTAGCAATTAAAGCACATAGACATCAAAAAGCATGCATCCACATGTACCCCTCGGGGCTTCATGTGAGGCTGGTTGCCATAGGTCCTCTAGTAGACCCAGAAGTATACTGTGCTGTCCTCTACCTGTGAAATGACTGGGGTGCCACCCCTCTGCCAGTCCTCGTACTGCTCCAGGAAGCACAGTCACTAGTCGGTCATCAATGCACGTCCCTGAGTCTTCCGCCCGACCCTCCGCGGCTCCGCCATGTCAACCCACTCCTGGTGTAGGCCCAGAGTCCTCATCACCAGCCTGAGGCGTAACGGCTCAATCTCGTTCAGGCAGTGGAGCCAGATCTCCCGCTCGAACAAGTGTCGGCCCGCTGTGTGGAAATGTCAGATTATGAAATAAAGATTTGATTTTGTCCATTTGTTGTTCGTACTCATCATCTGAGTCTCTTGATCAACCCACTTGTATAACTGTTCACGCCTTGATATTTTTGCCTTGTTCGGGACGTGACATGACTGCTTTCGCTGTGGTGAGTTCATGTTCATCTTCTTCAAGCTTCTCTATTATGCTAGGTACTTGATGTCGGTTTATCACTTGTATAATGAGTGACTTATTCAGCGGGACTGCCAATGAGCTTGCCAATTTTGCTAGTGCATCGGCTTGTGCATTTTCTCCCCTGGTGACATGGCCTACCTCGATAAGGTAAAACTGCCCATGAGCTGCTTCGCCTTGGTGTGGTAAGGGAGTAGTTCGGGCTTTCAGACGTCAAATTATCCTTAAACTTGTCTGACGATCAACATTGAATCACCGAACACTTACAACATTAGGATCTCCATATGCAGGGTGACCTGGAGGCTGATGATCAGAGCTTCATACTCCACCTCGTTGTTTGTACAGGGGTTATTAATAGAGAACTAAGTGTGTAGCACCTCTCCTTCCAGAGACTTAAAGATGATGCGAGCTCCGGATCTTGTTCTTGTTTGTCCATATGAGGTAGTTTCTGTTCTCGAAGCCCCATCAAAATACAATTGCCAGGTGGTTCACTGGACTTGATCTACCTCCGGCATCTCATCTTCAGGCAACTCTGTAATTAATGGGGATTCTTCAAGCACAGGGTGCACTGTGAAGAAGTTCTCAATGTCTTGACCTTTAATGGGTTTCTGCAGTACATACGTGATGTCAAATTCCATCAACAGCACTACCCACTTGTCGAGGTGGCCTTTTAGGACTGGCTGATAGAGAATGTATTTGACAGGGTTGGCTCGGGATATTAACCATACTTCAAGTGATAGTATGTAATGCCTCAACTTCTTGGCCGTGAAGACTAAGGCAAGGCAGACCTTTTCAATCGGGGTGTATTTTTCTTCTACCCTGACCAGTCTTCAACTAAGGTAGTAGAGAGCCTGCTCCTTTCCCGCATTATTGTTCTGGGCGAGGATTGCCCCCAGTGAGCATTCAATGGCAACTATATAAGATGAGTGGCCTCCCCTTGACAGGTTCCCCCAACATGGGCGGAGTCTTCAAGTATTCTTTCAACTAGTCAAGGGCCTTCTGGCATTCTTGTTTTAAGCAGAATGATGCATTCTTTGTCATCAGTTTATGGAACGGTTGGCAACGCCCCAACAAGTTGGAGATAAACATGCATTTGGAGGCCAACCAGCCTTGCAGGGACCTCAATTCTCCCAAGTTCTTCAGGGGAGGTAGCTCCTGAATAGCTTTTATTTTTGCAGGGTCGATCTCGATTCCCTTATATCGGATAATGAAGTCGAGGAACTTCTCACTAGAGACGTCGAAGGTGAACTTCATTAGATTCATCTTCAGCTCATACTGCCATAGCCTCTCGAAGATAATTCTAAGGTCATTCAGGTGATCTTCTCTCTTCTTAGTCTTGATGAGTAAATCATCAATGTAACATTCGACCTTGCTATACAATAGCTCGTCGAATATCTTGGTCATCGCTCGCTAGTATGTGGAGCCGACATTCTTGAGACCGAAGGGCATCCTTTTGTAGTGGAATATCCTTTGGGTGATCAGAAGGTCGTGTGAATTCTGTCATGCTCAGCTATCCAAATCTGGTTGTAGTCGGATGACCCATCTATAAATGATAAGGTCTCATGGCCAGTAGTTGCATCAATCATTACTTCGGTAATGGGCACCGGGAAGTCATCCTTCGGGCATGCCTTGTTCAGGTCGCGGAAGTCCACGCAGATCTTGATCTGCCCATTCTTTTTCTTCACAGGAATGATGTTGGCTAGCCAAGTAGTTTATTGATTTTTAGTTACAAAGTCAACATCTATGAGTTTGTCGACTTCTTTACAAATCTGGTTTATTAATTCTGGCCTCATGTGCCGAGGCAGTTGCTTTACTGGCTCGACCTTGGAGTCAATGGCCAGAATGTACTAAGCCACATCAGGGCTAAGGCCTAGCATCTCCATGTAAGTCCAGGTGAAGCAGTCTCTAAATTCCTGTAGTAGCTTCACATATTGTTCCCTTTATGTGGAGACAATAGGGCACTCAGAAAGGTCAGCCTAGGATCATTTTTAGTGATGAGGTTGACTTTGATGAGTTCATCGACTGTGGCTTGGCCGCTATCTTCAATTGCCCACAGCACTGGGAGTAGGTCGATGAAGTCTTGGTCTTCTTCTTCCTCTGCTTCAAGGATGTTGTAGATGCCCCCTTGCTCTACTTCCCTCGGTGGTGCGGCCCTGGGATTTACTTCTTCTGAGCCGCCCAACTCTTGAATTAGTTGTGGAGAAGACCCCGGGGTTGGTAATGCAGCCCCCAGATGCTCCGGGCATCGGTCGTTAGAGATGTTACCCTCGGGGGTGAGAAAATGTTCTTGTAACTCTAACGCTCGCAGTTTTCCCTCAAGTATTTTATCAATTTCCATGGGGATAGACTCCCGACAGCTGATTTGCAACTCTAAAGCTTGCGGCTCACCCTCAAGTATTTTACCAATTTCTACGGGGATGGACTCTTGGCAGTTGATTTGCTGAGGAGGAGGTTCTAAGGTTGATATTGCAAACTCCACAAATTCTGGACGCCCATCATCAAGTGCTGCCACACAAGGGGCGAGGGAATGTTATGAGATTCTTTGTGTCAGCGAGACGCAATTCAGCCTCCTAGTGACTTCCGTGGGAATAGACTCCCAACACCGGCATGGGGCGATGGATTCTTGATCATTGCGCACCTGGGGTTGTGCAAAGCCCTTCAACCCAGCGGATGCTTCTGCAGGTTCATATTCTCTCGGGTACTCATCATATATTGTAGAACCCTCTGTCTGTCTTCCTATAGACAAACTGGTAGGGACGATTTTAGATGAACAAATGACAGGATAAAAACTCACTGTAAGTGCAGTAGGAAAACCCAAAAAAACAAAAAGAAAAATCAGTTGAAACTTTAGATGATGATTTGGGAGCTGGGGACTATAGCTATAGATTTCAGATTTGAGGATCTGATTCTTCACGCTCAGGTAGATTGCAGGGTTGCTCTCTCTCTCTCTCAAGGCTTCCCTTTCTCTCACAAGGCTTCTCTTTTGTTCTTCTTTTATAGCACTAGACTGAGACCTAGTGCTGGACTGCTCTTACGCGGTTCACAAGAATGCTCTTCGTAGATGCCCAAGGGTGTGGTTTTCTCTCTTGGAAGTAGCAAGCATTTCTTCAAGCATGGGGTCCTTTTTATAGGTGCAAGTAGTCCTTACAGTAGGAGGTTCCAAGCTGTATGTGATTGGGTCCACATAAGATATTATTTGTCTTTCAAGGAGCTTTTATCTTGGCAGCCTCTGATAGGCCAAGGAGGCAGCAAAAAAAAAATTAAGCTAACTTGATACCTGGGTTGACCAGAGAGTATGTGAGTAGAAGCATCCCTAGAAGATCTGCAGCATCTTTTTCTTCTGTTGGCAGGATAGTCAAGGACGTCCTCTTGTCCTGTGCAATCTCAGTTACAGAGCATCTGATTGGCTAAAGGCAACAAGCTGGGTACCTGGAAAGGTGAGTACTCCCAGAAATAGTAACCTACTTTTCCATTGACCAAAAGGACTGATATAGAAAGCCAATGATGACAATGATGGTTGGCTGACCAAGGACACATTTCCAACCCTCAAAAAACATGTTTTGTGGCATTTATGGTTCCTATTTTTGCTCATTGTATCCTTTATTGAAAAGGCTGTAGGTTTGCCAAAATAGGCCATTGGGAGCCACTCACTGAGGCATTTCATCAAACAGATACTGCTTCTTCATTGAGGTTGATGCATATGAGGACTTAGGCAGTGAGGTCAATGTAGTTGGATTGCTCACTGAGGCATTTCATCAAACAGTATGCATGTGCATCGACCTTGGTCTCTACATGTGCACAGACACTGGACAGGCTTAGACCTGAATGTGCATGGACTTATATATGTGCGTAGACCTAAAATACAAATGTGCACAGACCCTAGGCAAGCTTAGACCTATATGTGCACAGACTTAAAACATGCATCGACCTTATATAAGAAAGAGGCAAAAGTGCACTGACCTTGTATCCTATCTAACATAATGTGCATCGACCTTATATGAATATATGCAGACATGCACTGACCTTATAGTAGTAATGGCAAAACATGCATCGACCTTGTATGCTTATATGGAGACATGCACCGACCTTGTGACAGTGATGGCAAAACATGCATTGACCTTGTATTCTCATATGCAGACATGCACCGACCTTGTGGCAGTGATGGCAAAACATGGATCGACCTGGTGGTGCAACAAGAGGAATGTCCATCGACTTGATAATGCTATAATACAAATGTACATAGACTTGGTTATGAAAATGTGCACAGACCTTGCATGCAATGGTGTAAATATGCACCGACCTTGCTGGGTGACAAATGCAAATGTGTGTCGACCCTCTTGACCAACATGCAAATGTGCACAGACCTTGCTGTGGAAGATAGAATATGTGCAATACAAGTATATGCGTAGACCCTGCTGAAGACCAGATCCGATGTGCATCAACCTTAGTGAGCTAAAGATCAAATGTACATCGACCTTATATGCACTATGCTGAACATGCATCGACTTGGTATGCAACCATTGTGCACATGCATCGACCTTAGTATGTAACACTTCTATATATACATCGACCTTACTTCTTCATGAACATAAATGTGCATTGACCTCACCTGACAGACATAGGGTATATGCACTGACCTTGATATGCTAGAGTATGAATGTGCATCAACCTTACTTCTTCATGACTTGAAGTAGTGTCGACCTATCTGTGTGAACAATAGCCGTTGCACCGACTTAATCAATCATGAAGCTTTCAGCTTGATTTCTGTGCTGCCAACTACCTTGAGTTCTGTGCTGCCAGTTGCCTTATTTTTTGTGCACCTATCACTAATGTCACATGTATTGATTGTTATACAGCTAATTTTCCTTTTACATCATTGTCCCCCCCTATTTTATTATTATTATTATTATTATGTTGATTCTGATGAAAATTTGACAGCATCTCCCCAAGACCCAGATGGTAAGGGGAGTAAAGATAATGCACCCACATGGAGTGGCGGAACCCGACAATCTGAGGTACGCACCAAGGGCGACAACACCTTTGACGAAACTTCAGAAAACCTGGAAGAAACGACGGATGAGAGGTGCCTCTAAGACAACCCAGGTGTGCACCAGGCAAGGGAGGGTGACTGGTGTGTCGGCTAGAAGGGCACAAAGGGTTGGAGAGGTGTACCAGGCAAGGCGGATAGAGGGTGCACTGGGCTGGGGTGGCTAGGCAGTGTCCCAAGTAGGAGCCTGGGAGGTGCCGGGGAAGGGCAAGGCGGGTGTGCCTGGCAAGGCCAGGCGGGGTAGTGTGCCAGGTAGGAGCCTGGGAGGGGTGCCGGGTAAGGGCATCAGAGGTGCACCGGGCAAGGCCAGGCTGGGAATGTGCCAGACTGGCACTTCAAGGGCATGCCGGGTAGGCAGGGTGAGGGGCATACCGGGCTGGGGTGGCTGGGCTGTGTGCCGGGCTGGGAATGGCTGGGCTGTGCCAGGGAAGGGTTAGTCGGGGAAGGATTGGGAAGGGAAGGCCAAGCAGTGAACCTGGTAGGGGTCTTTTGGAGGGATGAAGGTGGAAAAGGCATCAGGCTGGGGGTGTTGGGTTGGCCAAGACCAAGGGGGAACTCGGCAGGACGGGAAGACGGCCCGGGGAGGCATTAGGACTGAAGCATTGGGCCTGGGTGTTCAAGGGGCCAAAGAGGGACACCTCCCCTTGGCCAAGAAAGGGGATGAGAGTGGAGGGGCAGCCAGCCATGATCAGGGGGGCGCACACGCGCGCGCCACTCGCAGTGAACCCCATGAGGAGGTAAATCGACTCCACAGGGAAGGAACCATCAGCATTGAAAGAAGACATCACCGAAAAAAGGAGGAAGAAGATGAGTAAACACGTATAAAGACCCAAACCAACGGAGGCAGTGAGAAACCCAAAGAAGGGGGGAATTTTCATTCATGAAAAAAAAGGCCATAACCGGCCTGTACATCAAAGCATACATTCAAGCCCGGATGGGGGAGAGGGAGAATCAAGAACAGAAGGAGAAAGATAAGGAGGTGAAGAGGGAGTTGGGGTCAAGCAGAGGCAACGGCCTTCTTGCTTTTCCTCACCCCCCCCCTCCATTACATCAAGGCTCACACCCTCTCTCTTTCTTTCTCTCTTACTCTCTTTTGCTCAGTGGTCACCGGAGGACCTCACGTCGGAGCTCTCCTCTTCTTCTTCTCTCTTCTCCTTCTTCTCTTCTCTGGCAGCGTAGTCGTGGCTCCCTCCACTCGTCTCCCTCTTGTTCACAAGGAAAGGAGGGGTTTTATACCCCGACAGCGGCGAGCCCGGTCGAAGGCGAGAAGCGCCCGATGAAGATGGCCATTAAATGAGGATTTGACTTCTCCGTCCTCAGTGGCGGGGGGATAGCCTGCATGTCTTCCTCTCTGGGTGACACCTCAACGAGCCCACTACGCGCCAGAGATCTTTAAGGGATGGGCGTCACACCGTTCTGCCGGATGTGCTGGGTAGAGGGGTTCAGGGCATACCGCTGAGGAGCCAGCAGGCCGCACCGCTTGAAGACCCCAAAAGTGTGCCGCTGAAAGTCCGCCAAAGCGTGCCGCTGAAGGGGCAGCCAGGTGTGCCGTTAAAAGCCCTGGAGGAAGCGTGGGGCTGGGTGGGCGCTTGACGGGTGTGCCAATGGAGAAGGGCACCACGGGTGCACCCGGGAGGCAGCAATGGGAGGTGTGCCAGTGGAGAAGCCCCCACCAGTGTGCCGTTGGGGGCCAGCCCAGGTGTGCCGGTGAAGAGGGCAGGCCAGGGGGGTTTCGCTGGAGGGTCGGTAGGGGCGTGCCACTGAAAGGCCGCCCCGAGTGTGCCGCTGAAGGGACCTAAACGAGTGTACCGCTGGGGGGTACCTTAGGATGTGCTGCCGAGGCTTCCTGCAGGGTGTGTCGCTAGGGCATTGGAGCGTGCCGCTGGGAGGCACAGGGAGTGTACCAGGCAGGAGCTCGGCAGGGTGTGCCATTGAAAGGCTGTGCCACTGAGAGGCACCAGGGCTGTGCCGCTAAAGGGGCACCATGAGTGTGCCACTGAAGGGCTGAAGGGCGTTTCCTTTTCTTCTTTTCTTCTTTTCTTCTTTTCATCTTCTCTTCTCTTCTCTTCTCTTCTTTATTCCCCTGCACGTAAACACAGGGTGAGAATTTTAGTCATATGAAGGTGCAAACAACACAATGACTTATAGTGTTAGCCATTTTCAAAACCATGAGATACAAATTACCACAAGGGCACAACACAGGGTCCGTGTCAGAGCACTGGGTCCTACTTCTTAGGACTTGCATGGGCACCACCGGGTTGAGACCGAGAGGACCATGGGGCTGGTGTTGGAGCCATCAGGGCTACAGTTTGCTATTGACAGATATGATGACCATGGTCTACTAGATGGGATTCTTCAACAGACGGTCGTGAGGTGGTACAGTCGCTAGGCAGTGATTTCTTCACATAGATACCATCAGGGGGTGACTGAGTGGCTGATGGGGATTGTGCACCACTACAGAGTGCTTCTGGACTGGACTAGGATCCGATACGTCATGATAGCAGTGCTTATGGGTGCCCCTACTACACAGGGTTGATTTAGGCACTAGCAGAGTGCTTCAACCGCCAGTGGAATACTGTGGCGACCTCATTGGACTTGTGGTCTCTATTTAGGATCTCAGGCTTGCTGATCAGCGGCGAGGGTTATGAGGAGGTGCTACTGGACGACCTCCATGACAGCCACACTAATAGGCTGGGTCAGTACCAGGTATCTTACAGCTACCGATCGATACTTACGGAAGACCTGGAGGGACCTGGCATTGGCAGAGAGAGAAAAGGCCGCACATACTCCACGAGTGACTCTAAAGGCATGGATCCGTCATTTCTACAACATGCCGTTTTATTTTTATCAAGAGTTCTTGCGATATCAGACCCCGTGGGAGGAATATACAGAGGTGGAGCTGCAGTTCAGGACCTACTTCAGATATATCTATGCACCGCGAGAGGAGTGGAACCCCCATGGACTCATTTGGCTAGCTATCTGGCATATTGGCTGGCGACGTTCGTGGTCCCCCACGGGGAGGACAGTCTTCTGTGGGCTGAGCTACTGTGGCCCATGTGTTTGCTAGCAGAGGGTCAGAGGTTGGCGTTAGCTCTGGTAGTGCAGGCCAACATCTACCATGGGCTGGGGGCGTTGTCAGTACATCTGGTGCCATGTGAGCAGAGTGTACTTCTACCGACCCATTACCTCAATGTGTGGGCCGATTTGCTGTTCCCTAGGTTGGTGACGAGGACGACGGTGGTGAACCCAACGGCCCCTTTGTTGTTCAGCTTCATTGGCCAGTCGGACAGAGACGCTGTTGCACTGCTGGAGGGGGCCAGGAGGGCCCTATCTTACTTGTCAGGCAGAGGGGAGGATGGGCTCCCGTTTGATGGTGCGACGAGAGGCTTCCCATTAATCTTGGTGCCATTGAGTGATGGGGTGGCCTGTGCCCTCCCGCATTAGTAGGAGCCAGACACCGCGGTATACTTGGAGTGGGTGATCAGCACCCGACCGACCGTGCTGGAGCTACACCGGTCTACGATGAGTGTTCTGGAGCCCTACTACCCACACCGGTTTGCCCGGAACTTCAGGTATAACAAGGGGATTCTACCAAACCAGGAGTTTCCTTTGGTGGGTCGACTGTACAAGAGCTGGGATAGCCACCTGGTAGCAACGGCTTGGTGGGACTTCTATTGCTACGAGGAGCTAGAGCAAGTGCCGATGCCAGAGTTAGACCATCGCGGGAGGTTCAACGTTCATTATGCCCGATGGTGGTTCGAGCACAGTCATCTGTATCACCAGAAGGCTTCGATGATTCGGAAAGCTGAGGAGAGTCAGCTTCTGCGGGAGGACCAGCCTCCTATTTTACTAGACAGCAAGTACTTGAGGACTCGATTCTCCCAAATTTACCAGGATGTGGAGCAGCTTACGTAGCAGCGGTCCCGAGAGGGTCGGGCCCCTTTGTCATCAGTGCGGGGTTATAGTGGGGCTATGAAGCCCCTGAGACTGGTGCAAGTAGGGCTTGCAACTGCCAGTGTTGGGACGTCACAGTCACGGACGTCGAGGAGTTGGTGGACTCAGTTCTGAGTCGACTGCGGCTTCGGGAAGAGTACCTCCCTGGATAGAGTGCTCTTGGAGGGGAGCTTTGCTGACACTTCCGTCAGCGACTAGAGGCACCACATCTCTCATGTAATCGGGTTAGTCGAACTGGTAGAGTTCGTCTCTCTTATCAAGCGTGCCTACATGCTAGGAGACATCAAGGAGATGGTTGTGAAGGCTACCTGAGTGCTGGGGTTGAAGCTAGGGCAACTGGTTCCTCTGCCATTGACTCCCTTCGTGGCTTCAGGGCGGCCAACCTCTCGCTCGCGTAGGGGCCAAGCGTCTTGACCACTTCGCCCGTCTCGTAGCTAACAACTTCAACGTACAGGTCGGTACTATGACAAGGTCAGTGCAATGTTTTCTTTAGCACATAAAGGGTCGGTGCAATTCAATGCTTAGCCACGATTAAGGTCCGTGCAATCCTCTCTTAGACACGACGAAGTCGGTGCATGTTTTCATTTGTCCATATGAACTCGGTGTAATCTTTTGCATTGTGCATACAAAGTCTGTGCAAGTCTTCATATAGTTTAGCATACAAATCTTCTTTTGGGAAAGCATAAAGGTCTATGAATGCTAGTGTTAATGGTCACAAGGTCCATGCATCAATTGAAGACCATAGTCGGTGCTCGTTACAGTATCGGCACATGTAAGGACGGTGTTAGTTTTGTCAAAGGCATATACACGGTTGGTGCACGTTTCAAGCCTTAGCATATATTAGGTCTGAGCTCATTTCAAGTCTTACAATTACATAGACTCATGTCTCTCATGAACGCACTAGTCGGTGTAAGTCTTGGGCTGTGCCAAATCAGGTCTGTGCATATAGAAGGTCCATGCAGAATTTATTTCATATACAAGTCTGAGCACATGTCTTCCAAGGTCCGTGCATGCTTTGGATTAAACACTTAAAGTTTGTGCATTTTTCTATCTTCTGCCATCTAAGGTCAGTATATATTTCTTATTATGCATACCTATGGTCTATGCATTGTCTGTGGCATGCATATATAGGTCTGTGCAGGTTTTCATACATAGTCTGTGAACATTTGCTCACGTGTATTTGTCAAGTCCAAGCATACTAGTATAAAGTCGGTGCAAGTCTGCATCTTGCATAGTTGAGGTCTGTGCAAACTTGCATTTAGCAAAGACAAGATAGTGCACATTTGCATGGCTCACTTAAAAGGTCTGTGCATACTTTGTCTTCACATATACATAGTGCATATCTTATGAAACACATGCAAGGGTCTATGCATTATCTGCTTCATACATGTATGGGTTTGCGCATACCTTCATACATGCGTAATAAAGTCAGTGCGTACTTGTATCTTGCATATCTCAAGGTCCGTGCACATTTAGTAGGACTAGTCTGTGCACGTTGTCATTTGATGCAACTAAGTCTGTGCACATGTTATAACCTGCCCAATTAATCTATGCACAATTGCAATATGGCTGACTACAAAGTGTTTGACTAAATGTCCTTTATCTTGTTAATAGGGACTTAAGACTAAAAGGTCTAAAGCAACGGGATCGTACACCTGAAGGGTTAAAGGCTGTCATGTGGCTCAAACCTCTAACTCATAGACATGTGATCCAAGGTTTTGGTGGGAGTGTTCCCTCCACATGCCTCCTGGGCGAATCATGTAGGGACCACAGGACCAAAGCTGGGATCCTACCACGTGGAGCCATCTGATGGAGGGAGCATCATCGTCTTCATCAAATTACCCTCTGGCGCCCCTGCTCTATAAAAAAGACCGCCTCATCATTCGATGAGGCATGCCACTGAGGAATGCTGCTGAGAGCTGCGGGCTGCAGAAAGTAGAAGAGAGAAAAAAGAGAGCAATAGAGACTGGCCAGAATAGAGAAGAGAGAGAGAGACAGCTCGATCAAGAGAGAAATAGGGATTTTAGAGAGAAGAAGAAGAATTCAGAGAAGAAGAGAAAGTGAGATCGAGAAAAGAGGCTGAGAGAGTGTGAGTCAGAGATAGACGAGATAGAGAGATAGTGAGGAAGATAGAGTTCGAGGAGAGGAAAGTGAAGCTGCCTGAAGATTTGTTCAACTGGTCCTTGGATCAGATCCAAGTCAGACTTGCTCCTGCGAGAGCTACATTCAGAGTTTCATTTCCAGCTTTTCGTAGCCGAGTTTCTATCACTCTTTGTTTTTCCACTTCTATTTTTCATTTTCAAGCTATATATCAGCAGAGCCAAGCTGTAATGCTCAGTGGGTGAGGTATGTACCTCGGACAGCAAGCTGCGATGCTCAGTGGGTCAGCAAGCTGTGATGCTTAGCTGGTCAGCAAGTTGTGATGCTCAGCGGATGTAAGCCAAGCTGTAATGCCCAGTGGACGCAAGCTATGAGACGTAGTAGTAAGCCACACTCTGGTTTGAGTGTGGGGTGGATGTAGGTCTGGAGGATCGAACCACCTAAAAACCTCCTGTGCATTGTGGTTTGTTTGTCAAATTTGATTTCACTAGATGCATGCTTAGGATTGCGCTTCAATTGCTTATCTATCAATTCCACTCATGGTAGATGAATGCTTAGGCATGGCTCTACTGCATAGATTTAATGTGTCTACTGGGTGTGGAGGTTGATTAGTTCATTGTATGCCTCATTAGAATATTTGTTTAGATATTTAAATATTTAATAATTATACTAGAGTCCAGTCCAAAGGAAAGACCAGTAGTACAGTCAACAGAAAAGAAAGATGCACACTGAGGTCGGGGGATGCCCGACGCAGCTACCGCTGGCAGCTACGTACATGCCACACCAGGAACCATGGAAGAAGAATGATGCCACCCACCTGAAAAGCAGGGGTGAACCTCGTGTCACTGGCTCAATAGGGTTCACGTGGATCCCCACTGAAAAATAACACAGTAACATGCTAAAATAGCAGGTAGTAGTAAAGCAAGAAAAGCTACACTAGAATGCTGTAAAGAAGAGGAAGTAGGAGTAGGGAACAGTTAAGGGAAGAGGGAATAAGCGGTACTGACAAAACACGGCTACGAGTGGACCTCAGCCCCTAAGCTACTCCAAGCAACAACAGAAGGCTAACCCCAAACTCGAAAGGTCAGGAGTTACCGATTTATCGACAAGCACGCGGCCTAAGACAAAGGCCCACGAGACCCGACAACAAGCCTAGAAAAGATCTAGATAGACATAGACACAGACTCTAAAGCACAAATGACTCAATTGTCGTGCACACTTTTCTAGACACAATTGCATACACGACTGGAACGTTGTGCACAGAACAGGACGCTGACCTCGGGCAACTCCAAGAGAGGGCTAACTCAGAAAGGTCACGACGCGCGTGAAACGTGAGAGTCACGAGTCACGTGATGGAAGCACCTCCTCACTAGAAGAATAGCCAGCTGCGTCCACTGACGTCTTATGTTGTGCCTCAAGTACCTCTCTACCGACGCCTGGAACGACGGAGACTGAGGTACATGCTGAACTAGAACAGGAACTACAATAACGAGTGACTAGTTAGGGTCACATCCGTAGGTGCAAGTCCTAATGCCCCTGACAACGTGTGCACACACTGGCTCTCACCTAAGCCAGGCCTCTAGCTAGTATTCCCCTCCGTAGGACGCTACGGTTGGACCGGGGCCCATAGAACAAGCTTAAAAACCATATCTCGGGAATTGCCACGCCACCACTCCCAGGTTGGCTGACACGCGGTAACGTGGCGTCAGGCTACGACTAGTGGAGGCTCACTAGACATAGACTCTAAAACACGAGTGTTGGAGTACAGACAGGTAAGAAAGTACTGTCGTACATACTACGAAGCACCAAGGCAGTACACCAACTGTCGACAGACTCAGGACAAGGCGACTAGACATGAAACTACAACGATCCTTGAGTCTAACGACTCGAACTCAAGATCGTCGTACAAAGCCAAATGAGCCGCCAATCAGTTTAATCCTAAGCCAGAGGAAATGACACAACCACAGAAAATGACTCATGGAGATCTAAGGGAACACCAAGAACCCTCAGCACACTTGGACACATAAATTGAGATAAGATGATACCTCGAGACTTCTAGAACTATTGTCTCGGGCTAGACAGAATAGCTGAGACACACACAAGGTCACCTATCAACCACTGGGTCACACCGGGTTGACCAGAACCCGACAATGGCACACAGACACAACACCATACACAAGCACTCCTGGCCATCACATTATGGTCATAGCCCTCATAGGATGCCAACAGACATCCATGGGTCACGGGAAAACCACAAGGTCAAGCCAAGACAAGCAAAAACTGAAACCACAGTAACGACACTCTGGGCATAAGCAATCCATCACTCGACCGCTAGGCAAACCAAGTAGTCAAGGAAGAGCCGCTACGCACACCGAGATAAGGACACTCGCAGTCCTAGATTGGGTCGTTAAGGAATTGTAGCAGTCAAGAAGTAGACCGCACTCAGTCAACCTTGAACCGATCTATCGAGTCAGACCACCTGATAGACTCACGGACACTAGCAGTCCAAGCCTGAACCGCTAGAGACACCGCCCTAATCAACCTTAACGTCTGACGCTAGTCAAATGGGACATACACACGGACAAACGGACACGGGACAAACCATTACGGCCAACAGACATGTTGAGTCCCGAATGGTAGCAATCAAGAGGGGAGGGGTGAATTGATTGACCAATTAAAAATTCTTCTGAACGAAACTTTGTTAATTAACCATGCAAGCTCTAGATCTCACTCAAACATGAACACACTTGTGAATATGTATGGGCAAAGGTATGTGATTGATGATCGAAGTGGTGTATGCTATGCTCACTGTGAATCTCACTCGACAATGAACACAGAAAATCAAACCACAAATGGCACGCAAGTTTTTTAGGTGGTTCGGGTACACTGCCGTGTCCCCTACGTCCACCCCTCACTCTTGAGGATTAAGACTTCACTATGAATTAAATGCTTTAATAATTTTTTTTAAATTTTCAATAATTTTAATAAATTGCCAGGGGTGCCACAGTCTAGACAAAATAACTAACCTAAGCACACCTCGACAAGAGGAAGTCTCAAATAGGGGCAGTCAATTAAGACCTTATTCTCAATTTCAATATCTTTCAAGTCCAAAGGACACAAAAAAGAACAAATAATGAAAAAAGGAAAAGAATATATTCAAAGAATATGGCATGGCAAGAGGGTAGTACAGTTCCCCGTGAGACGTCATGAGCTCGGTCGTATGCATGCGTAAAATAGAATTAAGGTTCGATGATATGACGAAAAGTCCCGGCGCAACAGACCGAATCTCTAGGGGTTGTGCTATGGAAGAAAGTCAAACCTAATATTTTCTTAACTCATATCAGACTTATCCCCAATTTTCTTCTCTTCTCCCTCTAAGACCGAGGGTTTCTTGTGTATGGCCTTAGTAGGGGTACCGTTAACCAAGGACAATCGACTATAGGGCATCACCTTCAATGCACGCCCTACTTTGGGCAGTTCTTAGCAAGAGGTTAAGGAACAAGGATCCGATAGAAGACAGAAAAGAAAGACAGACCGATAGACAGATAGACGCTGCTGGCAGGCTAAGAACGATCTCCAAAAGCCCGAGAATCACTAGTCAACGGCTGGGAAGGCTCACTTGCAAGAAGGAAGGGTGATTCACAGCCAGACTCAGTAGGGGTCACGCGGAACCCTACCACGATCTAAACATACATTCAAGCAACTAAAATGCAACTAAAATAATTAACTATGCTAAGAAAATTAATATGTAATTAAAGCAGGCATTTAAATGAATAAACAGGTAGATGCACTAATCAACATGCTTCTATTCTAAGGTAGGAAAGACTACTAAACAAGCAGATCGGCTACGAGTTGCCAATCCCAAATATAAACTACAAAATAGCCAACTAATCGAGCATTAGCTAGTACGGGAACTAACAGTAGAAACTAAATCCACTAACATAACACTCAATCCATTCCAGTGATAGGAGAAGGACGGGGCACTCCACCAGAAGTGAGAGACCAGATGCACCCCCTGACGTCTTACACTGCGTCTCGGAAACTCGTGAGTCTGCACTTGCCCAGTGAGAAGACAAACCAAACCATACCAACCGAGAACTAGTTAGAGTAACACTCATCAGTGCCAGCTCTCGCCTCTGACCACGTGTGCACACACTGACCCTTGCCTAGAGCCAGGCCTCCAGCTAGATTTCCCTCCCTGTAGAGCGCTATGGTAAAGCCGAGGGCCCACGGTACTAGCTTAAACCGTTTGATGGGACTGCCCCTCCACCTCTCCCGAGTGGGTCGACGATCTGTGAAGTCTAGGGCTACGTCTAGTGGTTCCATCACATGGAAAGTCCAAGCACTCCATGGGATTCTAGGAGCAAGCCATTAATCATAAAATAACACATATGTAACATGGACGTAGCATAGAATGCATTAAACGGGAATTAAACATGTTTCTCTAAAATTTCCAGAACAATAGTGTATAACGGGCCAAGGTCGGGCCGTTATGTGGCCATGACGCACCTCCCCCAGGTCGTTATGCTCACCCGTGCAAATACCACAACTCAAACATGTAGACTATAAAGCGCCATCACTGGGGCGTTATGCTCAGTATGACGCACCTCCTCCTGCGCGTTATACTCACCCGAATAATCGTCAAAACCACACGAAACATAACGCGCCACGACTGGTGCATTATGAGACTATAACACACCTGGCTCGGTCTGTTAAAGTCCCCCGAAAGCATGAAACCCAGAAAATCCACAGTTTTAATACACCACATAACGCACTAGGAGAAGGGCGCTATGCTGGCCATGACGGACAGGACCTGGTCCGTCATGCCAAACGACCTACAGACCTACAAAAATGATGGTAACATAGTGGTCCAAGGGTGGTCCGTTATGTTGAACATAACGCACCCCCAAGGGTCCGTTATGAGTGTAACAGCCTCTGAAAGGCGCATTATACCAGCTGGGAAACGAGAGGGACGAGTTCGGAATCGAACTCCCCTCCGGTCGAGCCAGATCGATGCGAAACAAAGGAAAAGGGGTAGGAGAAGCTAAATAACAACTTTTTTTCAACTACAACATGCATCAAAATGGAAATGGCCATAACGAATTTTACAAGCATTTTAGCCTAAAAACCCCAAAAATGCACCTTGCACGAAAAATGATGAAAATGCCTACGCATGGACGTGCATGTGGTACCAAAATGATCCTAGCGAAGTAAGGAGTCCATCCCCCTACCTCGATCCTCTCTTTTTACATTAGGACGCCACGCCGTGGAAGGGGTATTAGGAGGGGCGCGCCGGGTAAGGGTAGGCAAAGGAAAGGGCGCGCCGTTTCAACAAGGGTTGAGCAAGGAGCAGGGGCGCGCGCCATTTCAATATGTATGGAGGAATAGGGGCGCATCGGATAGAGGGGCGCTGTTTCAAGGGATAAGCAGGGGCGCGCCGTTTCAAGATGTATAAAGGGATAGAGGCGCGCCGGATAGAGGGGCTCTGTTTCAAGGGATGAGCAGGGGCGCGTCGGGTAGAGGCTGAAATGGGGATCTTGCATGGGGTTGAAACGGCGTGGTGGAATAGTGTCCAAGTCGTTTCACTTTCTCCCGAGAGTTGTTTTAGGGCGTTTTACTGTGTCCTTTTTTCTTCTCACCCGTGGGCAAGCTTGAGGTTGGCTTAGTGTTTGATTTGTCCACAAAGGTTAAGTATTAATCATTCTTGGTCTCCTCGGAGAAAATTGGGCAGCATCTCCCCCGAACGGGAGCTTACCAAAAGAAGAAGCGAGAGTCACCACCGGTTTGCTCCGGCGGTGAACTCCCAACATGCGGAGCGGCCTCACGGTAATCCGTTAGCCCATATGCGAGCGTGGAGCACTCGAGGACTAGCCTTCAAGAGTGAACACAGCTCGCGAGCGATGAATCTTCGAGGCGGGACAACTATTTACCACAAGGGACATAGATGTTCATCCATATGTGGCTACCGTTGAGAGTCATGCCATGAAGAGGCAGGCCTCAAGGATCCTGGATGTTAATGTTTGGAGAGGGATGAAGGGAAATGAAGATCGAAAGAAAGAGGCACTAAGTTTGCAAAATAGCTTTACTTTTGTTCATCCACATAAACAGGGGAAAGAGCTTTCAACACGAGGAATTTAACCCAAGATACAAATGAAATATATTGGAAGAAAGGGGGAAAAGAAGAAAATACTATAGGGGAGGAGAGGAGAAATACACAAACTCCCTTTCTTCCCGCTTGCCTCTCACTCCCACTCCCCTCTCTCTATTCTTCTTCAGCTTGCCGACGCGAGGGGGCTTCTTCTCTCTTCCTCTTCTCCTTCTTCTCTTCACTCTCTTCTTCTCTTCTCTGTGCGCCAAAACAGCCAACTGGGAGCCCACTTTTCCTTGGAGTGCTTGGCCTATATATAGGCCAATCACCCAGTTGAAGGTGAGCGCGCCGGGAGCTTGCCCACGTCACGCCGGGGATGCTGTCGAGCCTTAGTGTTTGCCACGTTGCCATCGCCATGCCTTGCAGGGACGTGGGCAGCCGGCCGGGAATGGCCGTTCGGCAGTTGTAGGGCTTGCATTGATGATGGAATGGGTCTGTCTCGGCACCGTTTAAACCATAACAAAGGGCGCGCCGTTTCAATGCATCAAAAGGGTGCGCCATTTCAATGCATCAAAAGGGGGCCTTCAATGCATCAAAAGGGCGCGCCGTTTCAGCAGATCAAGTGAGTGGGGCCGTTTCAAGTTGTTCAAGGGAAACTTGCTGGGTTCTTTGAGCGTGCCATTTTAGTATCATCACATGGGGCGCGCCGTTTCAGCAGAATCAAGGGAGGGGCATGCCGTTTCAATGCAACCCAAGGGGGCCAAGGGACCTGGGCATGCCGTTTCAGGTGGCGCCGGTTAAGGGCCCCGTCGCGCCGTTTTAAGGCCCTTTTCGTGTCATTTTAAGTACCGAACAGATTCGTTTCGAAGTCGCAACCATTTATACAAGTGTTGGCACTCCCGAAATACTTTAGTTGCAACGCACGGCATTCATGATGTTTCATTCGCAGTTTCTAGGGCTCGGCCCAGGGCTTTGCGGGACTTTCGGCGTAAGTCGAGACTGTGCCGAAATCTCTGACTTTTCTTTTATTCACCTCCCGGCACGGCCGATCATAGAGGTCTTCTACCCGGGGGCTCCCATAATGGGTAGCGGACCACCAAGTGAGCTCTCGGTATGATCGGGCAAGGTGTGAGGTTTATTCGCCATTTTCGTCTTCAACTCCCTCTCGAGCGTCGAGACGTGAGCGTCGTAAAATCATCATCGTCATTTTTTGACGTCCACAAATGCCCCCCACTCGCAGGTGGCGCAAGCGAGGGAGGAGTGTGCGGGGCCCGCGAGTGTAGAGTTCTTTGAGAAGATATCTGCTGTTCTGGGCTGCTGAGGTGCTAGTCCGGTGCTGATTCACGGGAGAGCGCTCACTCCTTCAGCGAAGGGATGAGGGAACCGCTCCACCACGTGCGCACGTGGGCCAAGAGTCCTTTTGTTCATCGACTTGGATGGGAGGCGATGGTGGTGATGTGGGCAATGGGGGTAATGTTGGTGGTGGAGACGGTGGAGAGGATGAAGGCAAAGCTGAAGGCCATGGGGCCCACTGTCAGCGTATTGATACGATACGTCGAGCGGCGTTGGGAGTGGAAGTAGTGGAAGTGGCGACGGAAGTGGAGGAGGCATTAGCCTGAGTAGAGGCTTGGATTTGTGGAGGTGATGGAGACAGGGTAGGAGGTAGTGAAGGTAATGGGATAGGTGGAGATGGAGATGGCAATGAGGCAGACAACGGAGCGGGTGCAGTGCTTGATGAGGGATCACAGGGGTGCCCCTGGCCTTGTAGAGATGGAGACGGCTGCCTGGGCGGCACTTCTTGTTGTTGCTTGCTGCAAAGATCTGAAATAACTTTATGCATGGTGGCCCAATTAATTCACTTCTGATCTTCCAGATCATGAAAAAACTCTCGAAACTCGGGGCAATCCTCAACCAAATGCCCTTGTTGGCAATGAAAATCATAGAACTGGAGCATATCCCCAACCACGGGTCGGCAAGGCACAACTGGAGGGAGTGGCAAAGCATGAGTCACCATTAAAGCCCTGAAAATATTGGTAAAACACTCCGGCAACAGAGAGCGAGGAGCCTGCTTCGAGCAAGGTGGATGTCAAGGGGTATGAGGTGATGGAGATTGTGGAGAGGGGAGTGGGGGTTGCGTAGGCAATGGTGAATGGCAACTGGCGGCGGAGGGATTTGGTGAAGGCATATGTAGAGCGGCAGGGGAGATAGAAGGTATATAGACGGCATCCACCTGCTCAAGGTGTGGAATTCCCTTGACCAGAGGTGGAGACACGGGCGGGTATGAGGAGGCGGAAGGCTGACTCATGGAAGGTTGATATGCGGGGGCACAGGGCTGACTCATGGAGGGTTGATATGCGGAAGCGTATGGCTGACTCACGGAGGGTTGATATGTGGAAGCGTATGGCTGACTCATGGAGGGTGCAATGTAGGTGGAAGACTGACTAGTGGAGAGCGAGTAGGTGGCGAGAGGCTGACTCGTGGAGGGCGCATAAGGGATAGACATGGAAGGTGAGGTGTGTGTGGATGTTGAGGGTGGAGGTAACTCAGGGTCAAGGGAACTTTAGATTTGTTGGGGAATGAAGCGGGCTCGGCTATAGAGCTGTTGCCAGGAGGTAATGTCATTAAGGGCTAAGACGAACTGATAATCCGGTGTTGCATTGGATATCAACATCTTGATTTGTTCCCCCTCCGAAATGTGTCCCGGGACTTGCGCGGCCAAACAACGCCAACGATTAGCAAAGGTCAAGAACTCCTCTTCGGACTTCATCTTTTCATGAGCCAGATCCACTATAGAATAATTGGGACCAACTTGGTCTTGAAACTGATGAATAAATCTTTCTTGCACAACTTGGAAATTCACAATCTGATCTTACGACAATGAAAAGAACCAATCTTGAGCTGGGCCTTCCAATGACAGACCAAATAGATAGGCCATCAAGTGCTGGTCGTGTCGAAACTGGGCTAACTCATAAATAAATTCCTTCAAGTGCACAAAGGGGTCACCGACTCCACCATAGCGACGATATGCAGGAATTTGTGAAGATGGCAGAAGCCGGAGATTTTGAAATATGATCGGAACACTCAAGGAGGATTTGGGATCAATTCGACGTTGAAGCTCATCAAGCTGGCGTTAGGCTTGAGCAATCATCTCCTGAGTAAGGAGAGATTGAGAGTAATGCAGGTCAACCTGAGCAAGAGGTTGTGAACCTGAACTAGGATTATGATAATAGGCCGGATGAGAGGATCCGAGCTGAGAAGGAGAAGAAAAGTCCATTCCAGGAGTGGAAGGATATGTGGGCCTGAAAGAAACGTGGGCATAAGGACCCATTGGGCCGACAGCATAAGTAGAAGAAGAATGAGGCCCATTAAGATAGAATTGGCTATTGGAAATTGGGCCAGTCGTATGGGAAGAAGAAGGAGGCCCATGAAGATAGGAAGGCCCATTATGAGAAGAAGGCCCATTAAGATGAGATGCAATGAGATGTTGGGCTTGGGCCGGGTCCATTCGGTGAACAAGACTTGAAAGAAGGGCCATGAGATTAGCCTATTCTTCGGATGGGTCAGAGGGACCACGGGAAGATGGGCCCGCTTGGGAAGAAGATTCCACATGAGAATAGGAAGAAAACTAGGGAGAGGGATGATACAAGAGGTTGGAATGATGCTCCATGAGGGCAAATGGAGACTTAATACAAGAAATATCAAGGAAAATACAATGAGGGAAGCAATGGCTTAATGGGCTCGGCCTACAATTGCATGGCCCGCTTCATGATAAGCCGTCAATCGTTTTTCAGGAATCATATCTCGGGAAGTCGCCCCGCCACCACTCCTAGGTGAGCCGACACCAAGTGTCGTCAGGCTACGACTAGTGGAGGCTCACTAGACACAGAGAATCTCTGAAAGAAACATCGAAGTATGGACAGGGTAAACACTCACTTGTCACACACACTACGAAATACATGGCAGTACACAGAACTGTCACCAGACTCAGGATAGACAACTAGACCTACACACAAAGATCCTTGAGTCACACGACTTGGGTCAAGATCGTCACACATCACGGCAACATACCGTTAATCTGCCTAGTCCCTAAGCCAAAAACATGATAAAACACAAGTCTATAGCCCCTAGGCTGCACATAGGACTCTGGACTCCATATTACACAAATCACGGAACATGAGGGAGCATCAAAGCCCTCAGACCAGATAGGCACGTAAATCGAGCTAAGATGATACCTCCATGCATCTAAAATCAGAGTCTCAATCCATACAGGATAACTGAGACACTCACGAGGTCACGTGTCAACCACTAGGTCACAACCGGGTTGACCAGAAACCATAATGACCCTTAAATAAACACAAAATCACTACTCGGTACAATGGCACTTCCGGACACCATATAACACAGGCATAGCCCTCATAGGATGTCCAAGACATCCACGAATAATAGGCTAACCAAGGGGTCAAAGTCAAGTCAATAATTACGGAAGAAACACTGTACACTGCTCGGGATGAGACTACTCTTCCAGGATCCCTCGACACACAGATATGACTCTCACAGAATACCCAAGGCATCCATCAAGTCAAACTCCAACAAGGCATTGAATACTGGGTTCACTAGAGCCCCAGACAACTTCACATAATACCTCGAAAATCAAAGATAGGAATGCGGTGCACGCCTACGTCGCGATGATTAACGCATCCAAAGGATGCGTCGCGATGCCAAGCGAATGCATCCAACAGTTCAAGCGTGTCAATGCATTGGTGCGGCACACGCTAGGGTCGAGTTAATAGACGCGGCCATAGCCTTTAGCGCGTTAAGCCAAGAACGCGGTTGAAGCCTCGAGTGTGTTAAACAAGAACGCGGCTACTACCTCGGTCGCATTCTTCAGGATCGCGTCCAACACTAGGACCGCGTCCCTTACCGCCTCACCCCCTACTGTTCATCTTCTTAGATGAACGCGGTCGCACGATATAGCGTGTTAATAGACGCGCCCCATCGGAGCTCCAGGTTAATACATCGAACACGAGAACTAGTAAAATTAGTAGAAAAATGTCGTTCCATGCCCCAACTGTCTTCAAAACGATGGGGATACATCCAAAATCACATTACACACCTTCCATAAGCTGGAAGGGATCAAACCAAACACAAAATCACTATTAAATGGGAGATTCCCATGAATTCACCCAAAATAACTCACGGGGGAAACCGGACTCCTACTAGCCCCAAATCTCGGCCAAATTCAGTAAAACTGACGGGAATGGCATCAAGACATGCGAGGGGTTTGAATGAAACCGTTTCTACCGAAAATTGTCACCTGAATTGGCGAACACGGCTCACACCCCCTGAATATGCATTTCGCCCAAATGAAGCAAAGTCCGCTCAGACTTGCACCGTTTGGCTCTAAATCGTGAGAAAATGTAAGAAAAGAGTAGGGTACATGTCCCCCTACCTCCACCGAAGTTCTCGCGCACCGAAATGACCAATCCACGTCGAAAACAATCACATGAGCAACCCACACCAGCTTTGAATCCACGAATGGGATCGCGCCAAGACCACGCTCCAATCTTCACGCCATCATGCCTCAGGTCAGCTCCATGCCATCACCACCTCACCCAACTCCACCACGGTCGTGCGCCCGGGGGAGAGGAGAAGAGAGGAGAGAGAATGAAGGGAGAGAAAGTGAGAAACGTGAGGGAGGACAGAGGAGGTTAAGAAATAAAAACAAAAGGAAATTATGAAAAATTCTTCAAATATGATTTTTAGCCCAAAATTTCATAAATTTAGAAAAATATGAAAAAATAGCCTACGCAATCCTCAGAAAGAGCACAACACATCTATAGCATCCCGGAGTCGCAAAACTTAATGGTTCACTCTCCACGGGATTCCTAAACTTATATAGGGAAAAAATTCACGTGGATAGTAAAACACAATTCGGGACCCACGAAAATGTCTGAAAGCTCTTTAATTCTGATCTGAAGGATCCACAGTATTACCGTATATTTGAGGTCATGAAATGCACCAACCAAGAAAAGGT